>WEIU01021974.1:55837-126895 GCA_013389925.1 Aegithalos caudatus
GAGGGTATTGAGTCTTTCATTAGTAAATTTGCAGATGACACTAAACTGGGAATGTGTGTCAATCTGTTGGAAGTTAGGAGGGCTCTGCAGAGAGACCTGGAATTGCTGGATGGATGGGCAGAATCCAATAGGACGACATTTAATAAGTCCAAGTTCTGAGTCCTGCATTTTGGTCACAATAACCCCCTGCAATGTTACAGACTGGGGAGGGTGTGGCTGGACAGTGCAGAAAGGCACCTGGGGGTGCTGGTGACAGCAGCTGAACATGAGCCAGCTGTGTGCTCTGGTGGCCAAGAAGGCCAATGGCATCCTGGCCTAGATCAGGAATAGTGTGGCCAACAGGAGCAGGGAGATCATTATTCCCCTGCACACAGCACTGGTTTAGGAAGGACATTGAGTGCTGTGTCCAGCTCTGGCCCCTCAGTTCAGGAAGGACATTGAGTGCTGTGTCCAGTTCTGGGCCCTCAGTTCAGGAAGGACATTGAGTGCTGTGTCCAGCTCTAGATCCCTCACTTTAGGATGGACATTGAGATGCAACCAGAGGAGGCAACGAGGCTGGTGAGGGGCTGGGAACACAAACCCTGTGAGGAACGACTGAGGGAGCTGGGGTTGTTCAGCTACTCTCTACAACCTCCTGAAAGGTGGTTGCAATCAGGTGGGGGTTGGTCTCTTTCTCCAGGCAGCAACTGACAGCACAAGAGGATGCAGTCTTAAGCTGTACCAAGCAAAATATACGTTGGATATTAGGAAAAAGGTTTTTACAGAAAGGATGATAAAGTATTACATTAGGGGTGATAGGTTGGGAGACAGAAATGACTCGAGTCCTCTTGATCATGAGACAAACAGCACCATTTTATTGTTCAGAACTCCTTTATGTGGGAAATTCAAACTTCCAGTTCCAGACACTGATTGGTCTGAGTCTTAACCCTGCCCAGCTCCTTGACTAGTGATATGTTTGCTCTCTGGACTCACTGATTGCCTGAGGTCTCTGCACAAGCTCTCCCACTCACCTAGGGACTTCTAGAACAAGCCAGATCAGCTGAACTGGACTTGCCATGACCAGATTAATTCTGTCTTAGCTGAAGACTAGCTATGACAATAAAGTATTAGAATGGTCTGCCCGCAGGGGTGGTGGAGTCACCATCCCTGGATTTGTTTAAAAAATTACTGGATATAGCACTCAGTGCCATGGTTTAGTTGAGCTGTTAGGGCTGTGTTGGACTTGATGATCTTGAAGGTCTCTTCCAACCTAGTGATTCTGTGATTCCTGCACTGAAGCTTCCATGGGTCCCAGATCTGAGCCTGCACACAGACACAACTACAGGACCGACTCCTGCCAGAGGCTTAGCTTATACCAGTGAAAAATCTAAGCTGCTTTGTCACGTTGGCTCACGTAGCAGAAAAAGTAGCAATGGAAGTATTTCCTGTCAGGATAACTGCATCACACATGACAGCTTCCCTTAGCAGAATAGTAGTGACCAGCCACATGTGCAAGCATATCCTACTGCAAATGCGAGGTAAATTACCCTAATCCAAATCTTTCACTGTAGTGCTGGCAGTACAGCTCTAACCTTATGCTTACTGAGGGCAAAAGGAACCACAGCCAGCTCCTAAAGCTCAGTTGGGATTTGATCCAATGCAGACATCTTCAGCATGTGGTGCAGGTGTCCCTACGAGCAGGGTCCTGGCTACAGGGAGTGGAGCGGGCACAACCACAGCACAGGTTTTAGGTATCTAAAAGCAAATACCTAAAACCAGAAGATAAACTGAACTCAGAAATGCCTTGGCTATGTAGCTGGAGCTCAGTGTGAATGATTCAGAGATATCCAAACATGCTGCAGATGGCAAGGTGGGATGAGATGCAAGACCTTATGCTTGAGCAGCTTGTCCTGCCTGCCCCCAGCAACGTAAAGCAGTTTCCAGAAACAGACAAGCAAATGCACACACATCCTAATTTCTATAGCTCTACAAGGAAGGTTTCCAATTAGATCTGGTCTAGTTTTCTAATTATTGTGGTCCACTCTCACCTGTTTACAAACTGCTCTCCCTGTACCATGGTTATTTCCTGATTAGTTGTTCATGAACTTGCAGGAGGTTAAATACAGTTTCTTCTGCTGGTAGGTATTCAGCTTTTTGTTTTAGATGGGCTTTTTTTTTGACATTTTAATCATGTCCAGAGTCAACTTTTCCTCCTCCTGCTCTCTCTTATCCTATTATTCTTGAAGTTGCAGCTTTAGCATGGAACAAATGCAAGCAGACTAAGTGACTATGCAAGAAGGATAGGGACAACTGTGTGTGAACAACCTTGTCATATGCAACAGGAATAAATAATGAATAATAATCAGACCAAAGATACTGTAGTTCCTCTTGGCAGCATCCCAATGTTTCCTTTTCATCCCTCTGTCTCCAAGACACTGTGAGTCTGTATGTGTACTAATGCAAATGTATATTTGTGTGTGAATATATGCCTACCTAGGAAACAGGTATAAATCTAACAGAGCATCTATCTGTTCTTATACATGTAAATGTATCATCTTTGGTATTCAATCCATAATAAAAGCTCCCTCTAGAACAATGACTCACATAAAGCAATTGAAAATGTATCCAACAGCTCTTTTGAGTGAGGCTGCATATTACACAGACAAGTCAAGAAGGTAACAGTTTATGACAAAACATAAATTAAATTAAATTGATCATCATGGACTCATTGTTAGGACTGGATCACTTAGAGAATAAAGCCAAAAAAAAATTCCTTCCAAGTTAGACTTCACTAAATACCGTAGGCGGAAAGATAAAAGCAGAGAAACCTGGAAACCTACTTCTAATAAAGACTCAATAAATACTCTCACATGTTAAGTAATAATAGAAGCTCTGAAAGTTACTTAATACGGCATACTGAAATATCAAAGCTACATCCTAGTCAAGCCTTTTTATAAGGTCTGCCTGTTACAAGCCCTGTATGAAAGGGCTGTGAAGCTCAGTGCTCCCAGATTTAGCTGGTTTTTAAGAAAGCCTTACTAATTAAAGTGGAAAGATGGCTGGGGGTAAAATTACAGGAAACTGTGATATTATATTCACATCTTAACAGAAGTTATAAAAGTACAGAAATTACAGGGTAAAATACAGCTGCTGCTCCGTGGATGGAATGTGGTTGACACACTGGAAACCTATCCCATGGTGATTCCCTGTGCACACAATCTGCAACCATAGCACCTGCTAAGAGGGATAGAATGGAGCATGGAGCAGAGTGAAGATGCCATGGCCAGGCTCTGTTGGAATCCTTGCAAGGAGGGGAGCTCAGTGGTGCTTTGTAGCTGACAAACCCCATAACACCTGCCAGCCAGGGGAGAGAGGAAGAGATGCATTGCTGCCAAGGCAGCAGATGTGGTGAAATCACTCTCCTCACATGAACTTGGTTCATTATAATCTAATTGCAATATTAGCACACACCTACATCCCAAAGGTACCCCCTCCAAGGTACAACCACCCCTCACTGTGAAGGTGCTCTATGTTTTATTGACTTCAAGAGTAAGTAACCAAGATATACATGACTAGAGTGACTCAACCTAAATATGAAAAGATTGTATAAAACTAAGTAGAGACTGGGGAGAATAAGGGAAGACTACACTGTAATTGCTGGGATCCATGAATGAGCTGAAGCTGTCTCCTCCCCCATAGGGATGTCTCTTGGATAAGAACCACACTGTGTGGCTGAATGCTTTTATTGGGTGTTGGAGCTTGTCTTTGCATTGCTTTGAATACATTTTTGCAGTCAGATACTATCACCAACAGATACTATCAAAATTTCACTTATCACAATTTACTACTAATAAAGAGAATAATAAAAATTCCATAAACTGTGAGTGTAAGTCCTTCACAGGCAGTGCCCAGCAGGAGGCAACATACTTGAATAACATGCAAGACCTGCTGAGGGATCTCCCTGATGCTGTTGGTGTGTGTTCCTGGAAAAGTCAGTCAGACCAGGCTCTGACCAAGCAGGACTGTTCAGAGAAAGTTCCCCCTAAGAGGACACAAGGATCCTGTCCCCTAAGAGGACAGGGTGGTCATCCACAAGGATCTCAGCTTTCCTGGGCCACTGACAGACAAATCAAACACTAAGGGTCAATAAAATCTTCCTTTTTCATGTGACAACTAGAAAATGTTCTGAGAGGCTTGTACAGTCTTAATTATGTCTTAGTAAATACCTTCTACTTCCTTTAAAGTACACAACAATGGGTTAGAACTAGAGAAGCCCAAAGGTGTTTGCCATGATTTACCTCCTGCACAGGACCATATAAAACATAGTCTTAGACCTAGCTCAGAGGCTGGTGTTCAACACTGAAGAAAAATTAATGTGATTAGGTAAGAAAATTGTTTTAAAGTTAAATAAAATATATTTTAGTTCAAGTCTCAGCCCACCATCAGGGAAAAAAATATTGTTTCAAAGCATTTTATAGTCTTCTAATTATGATGGGTTGTGCATTACTTCAGCAATGGCTACATGGCTGGTTTCCAGGAAGAGTGCACAATTAGGCAAGGCTGTACTCTAGGCTAGGTAACAATATTAAGGGGAAGAGAAGCTTAAGAAGTGGCATGGACAAAAGCATGAAGAGATGTATGGGAGAAATAGAAAATAAAAATTTTATGAAGTCAGAGTGGAGCAATGAGGGAAATAGAAGCAGGAACGGAGTGATAGGAAATAAAAGTGGAGATGGAAAAATAGCAGCTTGGAAGGAACTCACAGGGGAAAAAAAAAAAAAAAGGCTAAGATAATTCTCATGGTTCAAAGTGCAGAAAATTAGCAAAATTAACAGCTAATAATACCAAACACCTACAGCTTTACAATTAGTTTTCCCACCTTATCCACAGTTATGACCTCTACTTCAGTGAGACTGTACACAGCAGAACATTTGTTAACAGAAACTCAAGTAAATTTTGCATTTTTCTTTTCAAATGTAATTGCCTTGCATTAAGATTCAGCCATCACTGTATTGCTGGAACAAACTGGGACACTGGGACAGAGAACTGGAAAATTACTTGAGGATCACATGAGGACTGACCCAATGAGATAAAAGTCATGAGCACAGAGGTCTTTTTCTGACAATAGGAAGCAACATATGACTGAGGGAGTAAAATTTAGGCCAGCTCTCCAAAGCTGATACCACCTCACTCATGGAACTCTTGAGCATCCTCTTCTTCCTCTCCCCTTAACTGCAGACCCTAGAAAGCCAAGAGAGTTTCCTGGATTCAGATAAAAGGAAACATAAACATCCTGGTGAGACAGGTATTGCTGCTCATCCATGTCTCTTAATTTCTTCCTCCACATGGTGGATTGCAGAAAAGAGGAATGGCATCTTGCTAAATGCATTGTATTCTACTGCTTTGAATGTGTACTTGAAAGGAGAAATTTGTGTTAATCATGCATGTAATGACATATTAATGTTATTAATGTATTAATGACATTAATATTAATCCACACATTTTAAAAGATTAAAAGTTATGTATCCTGTTTCCAAAGAAAAAATGTAGTCCAGATCCAAATAAATCTATATTTATGTTTTTATATAAATGTATATGTAGATAAAAATATCCTATTCCCAATGTATTTCTGGCAGGTGTGAAAATCCTTTTCCAGCTTTTTAGCAAGTATAGACTCTGTAGGTCTACATATTGCATCCCTGGAGAGTGCAGAACACAACAGAGGTTTGATTACCAAGAAGCACTGTCATACCACAAAAAAAAACTGCACCACCTCAGTAACAAGGAGACCATAATGCTCATGGTGCTGCTCAAGAGTTACTTAATGTGTTAACTGCCTTGAGTTCATAAGAGTTATTTTTATATGCATTCATTTTACGTGTATTAGGTTTCATCTTAATCTCATCATATGCTTATAAGCCATATGTCTTAGTTTATGCAGATTAATTATATGTAACAGTTTACATTTTATTTATTTGATTCCAGTTTCTGCATCCATATTTCAGACATTATGCAATCCACGATGCCCACATTTCCCAAGAAAGTTTTCAATATCTCTTTCTCTCTCCCTCTTATAGAGAGTTCTTACCTTTTCACTCCATGATTGAATTCAAGTGGCTCTAGTGCCTTGTAATAACAAAAAAAAAAAAAAAAATTGACTGACAATACTCACAGCTTTACAGCAATTCATCATTGACATTCAGGTATCATGACATTGAAAATCTTGATGGAAATCATCAGACCTATCAGCTCTGAATTCAATAACACTACATGGAACTGTTCTTCAATATGCTATTGGAGTCTATGTAAAAAAAACTGATGGGAGAAGTCTAAACCCATAGAGTCTATTCATATAAATACAACTCAGTACAAGTTGAGCTCTAGTACATAACTTAAAATTGAGCTTCAGTCATTTGCTGGCACACGCTCAAGGATTTTAAAAAGTACAAAGGCAATTGTCCAAATTATATACCTACTGACAGCTGACTTTCTTGAATTATTCAACAGCAGAAGTTTTTGGCAATCAACGCATCAAGCTGAACAGAGTTACAAAGTAGAGTACAGAAGTTGTAAGATATATGTCACCTGAAAGCAAATTGCCCCTGTGCCAGACCAATAATGCTTGATACAAAAATAAAGTGTAAGTTAGAGTCAGAGTTGAGGGCATCTCTGTAACCCATCATGCCAGACTGAAAGATGGGGAGAGTGGCCAGGGAACCTGTATATTCTTCCTCAACTTTAGCCTGACTTTCCAATAGCTACTTTTAATTTTGTTTTTAAGAAATTGGTTTCAATAATATTATTTCTCCTCCTGCATTCACAGATGCTCAGTTTTATCCTTCAGGTTCTGGCACAGATGTTGTCTTATCAGAGGCCATAACATTCTAAGAAAAATTTTTTCAGTTACAAGACATTCATAAAGCTGAGTTCCCTGCAAAAGGATGTAACCTCTTGGCTTTCAGTCATACTGTGTGAGGACTGCTACAAGAGAGATTGCACTTAAGAAGCACAGCATGTTTATTAATACAATTTCATATCAAAAAAGAAAAACCAATTATCATTGCCCTACAATTATAGTAACACAATTTTGAGTATGACACTATGTAGCATTTGGGAAGAGTTTTATTTTCTTCTGGCTGCTGCTTTGCCCCCCATTTCAAAGCTTCTCTAATATTTCATGTGAATTCATAACATTTTAACCAGCTTTTGCCATTACTGAAACATAATCTCATTCACACTGTATATTTAGAAATTATGGGAGGGGTGTGACCCTACAGCAATTCAATTTAAAATTTTGCCCCTCTGGGACAGAAAACAATAGGGAAAGAAGTAGCACTCACAGCAACATATGAACACCATACTGTGGGGATTTACTTAAAGATTTTTTTCCTTTTTCTGAAAATACTAATACCTTCACTATTGAGTATATTATCATTTATCCTAAAATTATTAAAGTGTCTGCATTATAAATAACTGTAAATAAAATCAGAAGAAAACTGTCTTAGGTTTGAAAATAACTAATCCTGACCCTTTATTTTTTATCATAAAAATGGAATTGAGATCCATGTTCCCACTTATGTGAGTTTTGTTCTCTCAGTCCTGTGATTCACCTGCTTCCTGCCACTGCAACAAGTAAAACAAGAGCTGTGCTAGGAGGATGAGGCAGAGTTCTCAGAGTGGGCCAGGTTTTTACAAACACACAGCAGTCCTTAAAATGCCAGCTCTCTTTTCAGTGACATCCTGTCTGCAGTGACAACTACTGCTTCAATTCTTATTCAGTAGCAACTGCGAGGATGACAACAGGTGTCCTGAGCCAAGGTTTCCTTTCATCTACTGTTGCTTAATGGGAACAAAAATTATTATAAAGCATCTGCCAACATGATAAAATGCTAAAATTATCCTAACAGTAATACCTATAGGCATTTTAGCAAGGGAAGCAGAACTGTTCTTCAGAAAAGCTAACCTCAGTACGTCATTTACATTTTTGCTTTCTGTCATTGCTTTAATGACTAAAGACAAATAGAAATGCAAAAAGAATTAATTTCTCTAGAAAATAAGAATAAAGGTACCAACACCAAATATGATGTTTCCTATTTCTCCTTGCTTCCTTTGTTTTAGAACTTTTACCTCCCATGAGTTATTTTTCTCATTCTCAGGAGAAAAGATCATGTTTGGGAAAATACCTAATCTCTCCCAAAGTTTGGCAATACACAAATATAGACTTTGCCAGGATTTTTTCTACATTCATGATGATCAGGTATACTAAGTGTAACCTTATTAAACCTGTTAGGGATGCTAAACCCAGTAGATCAAAAGAGGCAAGGTTGCTGCATCTCCATGCCTCCAGACCCAGCCAGGATCCATGTATTCCCAGCAGGTCCCTGCATACACACAGGATACAGCACATATGTATGTGAAAATCCAGCAAGCTACACACACACCCTAAATGGGTCTCTCAGGCCATGCTCACACTATGTCCCTAGAATTTGTCTCAGAGCCTCTGATCCCTCTAGAAGCCAACTCTCAGCCTGTCTGGTCACTCCAGTATCTGGCCTAGACTTATGGCTGCTTAAATATTTGATCACTTATATGTCACCAGTTATACTGGCTTAGTATTCCCTAGAGATCACTCCCTCACATGCCCCATGTGCCTGTATCCTGCTCCAGTTGGTGGAGCAAACCTACATGCACATACACATGGACACAAATAGAGTTCCTCATCCTCAAAAAGAGTAATGGGATTTGGTGAGAAGACCAGGAGCTAGGCATGACCAGCAACCTTTTTATATGGAACCAGCCTTTTACCCCTCCCTTTTCAAAAATTCTTTTCCTCCCCAAATCAGCTAGATACATCCTTTTTCCCTGCTTTTAATTCCTCTCCAAAGCATCCCATTGAAATCTTGTGCAGCCTCAAAATATGCTTCCTGGCTTCTCATAATAAGTTTCACATTCCCAAAGGCTATCCAAAAGGTGATCCAGGGACTCTTTCTTCTGAGGCATTGTGATGGGTGTCACTCTCAGACCACAGGACAGTCACTCTCCTAAAGAAGCTGGGGGAGAGGTTAGAAGGGTATTATAAATATCCCACATTGTCATTGTTCAGCTGTGCTCCCATGTCTGTGTGGGCACGAGGGTTTTTTTAACCATTACCCAACAAAACCGATTGCCATATCATCAGAACATGTAACGTGGGACAAGCAACAAGAGAGAATAAATGCTTCAGGCTGAGGCAGAAAGATGTTCAATGCTGCCAGCTGTGTGATGAGCTGGTATCGATCCTACAGAAAGTACATCCATTATACAAGCTGCAGTTGGCTCCATGCTGATAAGTCATTGAGGAGAAGGCAATGATATACAAGAATCAATGCAGACCCCCTCTCTCTTTTTCCTGCATGATCGCACAACAGTATCGGGCATTCCCATATCAACTCAGCTCTCTTTCATCCACCCACCTTTACTTCCTAGGAATGATATTTTTCCTCATGCACAGTCCTCATCTTTTATTTTTACTTTTCCCAAGCCCTTTTTAAGAGACATGCTTCAGTCTGACCTGATGTGAGAGCTAAGAACTGTACATTACTCTACCTTAGTGTTAGTTGCCCCATCTGATCCCCAGGAGGTTTGGGGTTTTTTCATTTGTACCGCAAAATCATGTACATGCTTGGACATGGTTATGGTATGCTTGGCACTGTACCTAAATGCTGTCAACTTGCTCCTGCCCCAGCTTCTACTTCAGGAAAAGACATCATTATAAACATTTATGGCTAAGATGATTCCTTCAGAGTTTGCAGAACTGGTAGGTCCAAAACAGTCTTGACTTAGCAACTCAAACTTAATAAACAGCTGAGATTTTCAAGATGTCTAGGGAAGGATAGAAGATGACATCAAAATCCAGATTTTTTTCAGTGATGTAACTTTTTGAGTGAGTCACTATGCCTTGGTCACCATGAGCCTTTCATACTAATGGGACCATATGCACATCCACTTTCACCAAAAATTCAGATAATATGTCACATAGTGAGAGAACCAGAGAATTGCTGATTCACATGAGTAGAAAATGTATAGCATCTGCTACATATGGTCTTCCCCAATCATGTTATGGATGTCTGAGTTTGCATGTGGCAGACATGAAGCAAACTTTACCTTATATCTACCAACAGTCCTCTAATTCCAACAGACAGGTCGCTATAAAGTCACTTCCAGACAGTGGATGGAAGCAGGTTTTTTGTCAGATGGATGTCACCATGTCATGAAGACTATGATGACAGCATTACAGAGACAGCCTTGATGATATCCTAACTAGATGTTCTTCTTTTGTGAAAAGGAACCCCTGAGTTTTCCTTGGGATGCTATATTTTTTTAAGCTCTTTTTGTACATTTGCCCCCTTTCTGAAAACTTACTTTCTAAACAAGTTAAAATCAAACAAACTTGATCAAGCACAAGTTTAAAAATTCCTAAAACAGGTCTTTCTTCCACTGTCAGCCTCAAATCCCTTCTAAACTACCCAGTGTTTCTCTCCCTTAAAACAACTTGGCTTCTCCTAAACAATATGTTTGGGGAGAGGGGACACACAGAGCTGACATTCTGTTCCCAGAACAGGCAGGAACATAGACAGGCATATTGCTTTGGCAGCTGAGAAATTTATTCCCCCTCCATACTCATTCTTTCATTAGTTTCCTTTCTGTGACTGCCAACAACATTGCCAATTAGTGCTAATCATGGTATGGACACCTGTCCACAAGAAAGGAGGTTGAGAAGAATTACACAGTCATTTTCCAAAGCACATGAAGCAGCTGTCAAAAAGTAATGACTTGCAGTCACTGCTGGCATTGGTTGTATTACAACAGGTGGCCAAAAGGTAAAATAACATTAATACGATTATCTGCTTTCTTAGTTGCTCTGTTCTGGACTTTCATTCTTCCCTTACATTCCACAGCATTTAAGCTTGCAAAGAGTAGTGACAGCTATAATGTCTATGGATGGATATCTCTTGTTCTTCTACTGAGTATAACAACTTTGAAAATATGAAGAAATTTCTATTTCTCTACACTTCAAGAAGATGAAGTAACAGAGATTTATGTACATGGAGTTTTAAAATTGAAATCTGAAGTTGTAAATTGAATTCTATCAGTTTCACATGAGCTGATCTTCTGTAATCTCTCTAGTTATGCATCATCTAATATGTTCAAAGAATCCTTTTTTATGGACAAATTTCAGTGAGCTCAGAGGTGCTGTTTATGCCAAAACCTCTGCAAATCAGGACTCAGAATTGCTTCAAACTTAGGATGAGAAAATACAGACTGTAGTTTGGCAAGTAGTAGCCAAATATGAAAAAAATGGTTTAATGATTTTCCCATCACTATAAAGGAACTTTTTGCAGAAACTGAAAATTCGTTTCTTCATAACAGCACATCACAAGCTGTACATTTGAAGTGTCCCACCTCTTCTTGCAGACCTTTGCCTCAATTGCTATACTTTATTTGATGGTGACAAGTCCTACAAACCCTTCCTTAACACAATTGATTCATCATCAGGACATCTCTATGATATCTACCGTATGGGCAAAGAGCCTCAGGAAGGATAATGTGCAGGAACAGTAGGAGAAATTAAGCTGGCTCAGAAAGATTTATTGTAGCCTGTGGTAACTCCTCACTACCAGTACTTGCTAAGTTACTGTTCTTTCCACAGGCTCTGTATGTGTGATTTCCCACACTTATTTTAAAAGTGAAGTGCAAAGCCATCTCTGCAGAAATCTGAAGGCAGTCACTCAGTGATCATCAGCAGGCTCTAAGTTATTAGTTGTACTTCACAGACCTGTTGAAATTCAAGTAATAGGGTATTCCTATTGTGAAATATTCTCATGGAATGGGATCTGAAGAAAAGAGAGTTGAAGAAGACCTTTCATCAGATCTGAGTCCAGATTCTGAGGTCAGATACCTCGAGCCTTGCTGCTGCACTATCACAGCTGGATGCCTCTTGGCTCCACCTCCTCTGGTCTCACCATATCCCAGGAGATCTCTTTCCCATAGCATAGGCTCTATCAGGCAGTGCCAGCTTTCCACCACACTCTGCTGTTCTGTGCTTTCTCCAAGGCTCATCACAGCCACTTCTACCCGGCACAAGGAAGCCCTTCCTGGTCAGCACAGTCAGCCTGCCTCCCTTTGGCGGCCGAAGGATCAGCAGCAGCCGCGGTCCCGCCGTGCCCTGGCCCGGGCGCTGCCCGTGGTGCTGAAGCCCTTCCCGCAGCCCCGCTCTGCCTGACGCTCTGGATGCAGGCACCATGAGGCCATATCTCTGCAGGAAAACCATTTCTGAAGGCGTTTCCTGACCAAACCTATCAGCCAAGAAGCTGCATGATACGGTTTTGTCCCAGCAGAATGAGAAAAACATTTCAAATAAATATTGATTCAAGAAATGTCACACCCACTTTCCTTCCCTCTGAGACTTGGTAGTCTTCCAAAAGCCCCATTAAGTTGTCACTTTGTTATCTTCAAGTAACCCATCTGTCTGTCAGAATTTGCTTTGGTCATCTTTATCACAGTGAATCTGGTGATTGCAGTCCTGTTTGCTAAAACCAGCTTGTTCGACTTCTTGCCAATAGAGGTCAAACTATGTGATATTGCGTATAAAAGTATTTTGTGGCAGAATGAATCACTGATTTGATTACATACTTAATCCACAGATAAATCAGAATTTAAGAATCACTAAGTAAGTCATACAATTCTAACATGGAGGAAACATAGATATTTAAATATTAACATTAATGTTATCAGTTCTCTTAAGTAGAGGACAGATGATTCCAACCAATAGTATTATTTTGGAGTTTAGTAACTGTACATCACGATCTATTTGTTATTAAGGGCATACTGGCACTATCACTATTTCAAAATGATTCTTTGATATTTCATTCCACTTCATGTAAGATGTACATTAGGATGTACATAAAATAACACAATGTAGATGAGCATAATTATTCCCTCTGGAAAAGAATACAAGGGAAATCTAATGATTCCAACAATTAAAAATAGGAAGCAGATTCTTACAGCTCCAATTTCTCCAATCAGAAACAACTGGACAAATGCACCTATAAGAAAGATATCTTCATAGAAACTTACAAAAAGTGATACCCTTGGACTCCACCTCAGCCAAAGTGCTTGGCCACTGTTTGAGGAGGCTTGTTAAATGCAGGGATACTGCTCAGAGGCTTCACACTACACACAGGCCTAAATACTTTGCTCAGTTAAGTTCTTAGACAAATCTAACAGAGAGAAATCAGCATTCCATGACAGCCACTGTCCCTTTTGCGCTTTCAGCAAACACACCTCAAAAAACAGATGATACCTGAACTGTCTTAGAGACAGCTATGCATATAAATTCACCATTAAAGTAAAAAGTTTTCCTTCCTCTACCATGTTAGCAAAAACGAGTTTTTCAGTTTCTGAGGATGGTAATCTAACTCTATAATCAAACACCAAAATTCATTTTTTAATTGTGTTGGAAACAAGAGTTAGTTTTACCATATAAATTACTTCAATGTGCAGGCTTTTCTTTAAAGTATTATATCCCAGTTTGACAAAATAGTAGTTACTGTGTTACTTTAATTTTCAATCAATTCAGCCAAATTAGGCAATGAAGTGGGGGGGGGGAATGAAAATTTTGTGATCGTTGAGATTATATCAAGTCTAAAACTTCCCATAATATGTTGGTTGAAGACCAAGGGAAGAAGACTGACAAGCAGTCTGATTTATTTCAAAAGTTCAGTTATTGCCTTTTATCTAGATCCTGCTTGGAAACAAAACATTATCAAGCAGAAATAGTAATTTCACAGTTGGCAAGACTTGGCATTCAACAGCAGTTCTTACAGCACCAAAGCAGTACAGAATGTGACTCATCACTTGTCTTCAGGCTGCACAGGCTCATTCTCTGACATCCAACAGATTCTCCTTTATCTTGGTTTGGTAGGAACATTAAGACTCTCAATTTTCCAATGTATTTCAGAGTGATTTACCTAAAACCTGAATTTAGAAAAGTAAAATTTCAGTGCTTGGACTGGTTGCAATCAATCATTCAATGAGTGGAAAGTTTACTAGACATTAGAGACAGTGAATCTTATAGTTCATTGGTCAAAGACTTTCTCCTTTTCTCCTACAGTAATGTTCAAGAAGGCCACCTGTTGGCAAGATAAAAAATGTCTCTGACCTCTGTTCAGGTGACAGATTTACTTACAGCACAGAGTTATATTCCAGAAGGAAGCAGCCAGGGAGTCAGCCAACAGAGATCTAAACCACAGACACATCAGCTTTAAAAAAAAGAAAAATAGAGAAATAAAGGGCTTTCTGAGACCTTCCATCATCAGATCATCTAATGCCAAATGATTTTCTTTGTCCTTTGAGAGAGATTGTCTCAGATACTGGGTATATTCACATGCAAATATGGCTACCACTGAAATTGCAAGGGAATATTCTTCTTCTAAGGAGGATGTGTTCATTTGACCTCTTTTAAGTCAGCTTTTAGAATGAAGACATAAAAGGATGTGTTTCTCACAAATGACCATCAAAGGGAGTTGATGGAAAGCTCAGATGAAAACTTCAGTGTTACAAGGAGAGGTAAAGCAAGACAGACAAATTCCATCCAGGGATCCTTCAGGCTGAAGACACTTGGGTCTCAAAGAAGATACAGGGATCTCCAGCAAAATATAAAACATACTGCCAAAAAAAAAAAAAAAAAAAAAAAAAAAAAAAAAAAAAAAAAATTTAGATCACAAGGACACAAATGACACTTCACCTGTTCAATAGCATCTCCACTCTCTGTACAACCAGAGCACAAATATGACTATGCTAGGGAAGTGTGAAGCAATAGGACTGCATCTGTGTTGCTCTTCTGCATAGTAATGAGTGATTGGCATAACTCAGCTCCTTCAAGCTGAAGCTACTCAATAAGGCCCAACATTCACATTAATTTAAGGGCAACATTCCCTTTGTCAATAAAGGTCACAAGATTTGATCATTCTGTGTCTGCACAGTTGTTTGGAAAAAATTAATTTTCTCAGTGAAAAAACAAAGACTATTTTAATCATTAGTAGCATTGCCCTGGTAATAAAAATGTGATGTTTCCCACCTACCCCCACCCCTGACTGAAAAATTCATTCCAGTTTCTCCTAGTCACTTGAAAAGTTCTTTACTGTAAAAATATATGAGCCTCAAATTAATTATATGAACCAGAAGGACTGTTGTGACCTTCCAGTTTGTACTAAAATGCAGAAGGTGAGCAGAGATCATTTGGACCATGAGCATGGCTTTAACGAAGTAAAACAAACCAAACTGAAGTGGAAAAAACTATCCTGATCTGCAAGTTTGCCTGCAGAGAGCCCTGAAATTATAGCACACTGCAGCAAAAGATGCCTTTCTTCTTGAAATTACTGCAAGCTGACCTTATTCAGAATATGAGAAACACTGCAGAAAAAAAAAATAATAATAAAAAAAAGCACTCCACAAAATGTTAACACACAGTACAGAAAATTAGGAAAAAAAAGAACAGTTACAATCACATTCTAACCATGTTTTCCTCTTTGATACAACAAATAACTTCAATTTTCAACAATGGGAGTTACTCAATACAACAAATGGAAAATAGGCCCCAGTCTGCTCAGAAATTGGTGTGAATGGAAAACACAGATTACAGGCAACAATAAAATATATTTCTACTGATAGCTCACTTTTCTTCTGTTGTTCTCATTCAGAGTCAGGGAATATGTCCCTGTATCTCTTTCCTCTTTCTTTTTTCTTTTTGGGACATATTATCCAATTTTTAAATATTGAAATTCAAACTCAAAATACACACATTTGGCACCTTGAAAATTCTGATTTTGAAGAGTTTTTGAATAGAAAGGTGGAAAGTGTCTGCTTTTTCACAATGAAGCATTAAAAAAGCATGGAGGAAATAGCAGAAGTCATTACCAGAATACTTCAGTTTACTGTTTATGCTTCCATAAAACAAACATATAAAATTAAAGCAAAGTGTCTTTATACAGTGTAGCAACAGTTTCAACAAAACTTTCATCAGATATTTTAATTCCATTTAAAAATTCTACCTCTAGGTTCACAGCATTATGCAGCACTATCATGCATAGTGTTCAAACTATGATCTACGGGGGCACAATTGAAATAAAAATCTGCAGAATATTCTCGGATCTTTCCTGTTCCAGAGAGAACTCTGCAGTCAGAAACATGTCAGCTTTCTCCCTAGGGAGATGTCAAAGTCCAGACAGAGCTACTCAGAAACAAAGGCAGCTCTTTATGGAAGTCTGTATATAAGCCAAGCTCTCCCCTGTGCTTGCTCAAGTTCTTTTATTGTTTGTTTTTTTTTTCAGTCCTAAGCACAGCTATCCCCAGAAGTCACTTCACAGCATAGTGAAGGAGACATCTACTCCCCATGTCGGAAATACCCAGTTCATCTGCTCTGATGAGGATGAAGCATTGTCCCTGCACAGTAAATATCAGGTTGAGCTGTAGATGAGACACACCAGAGTGCAGCTAGCAGAGGTGGGACTTCTTTCTGACCTAAAAGTCATCATTTTTCTAATGTGAATACATTTTTCTTTCTTATTTTTACTTTTTTCCTAGTCCCATACCTCTTTCATCTTTGCATGAAGCCAATTATCCACATCAAGACTCAAGGACCACCTTTCAAAATCTGTGAATAAAATTTCTTTCCATTTAATTATTTTTAAAAATTAAAAAAAAATAAAAAATAAAAAAAGAACCATTGTGAATATTCCAATTAACTTTAGGAATTTTCTCAGAAGTAACCTGAATCATTGAACCTCAATACAATGTCTTGGAGTGTGTCATTTTTAATGACTTAAAATTTAAAGTACCAACAATCTCACAGGATTTAATATTCCTATGTTTCTCATCTGAATAATCAGACATTTCCTGCCTTGCATGGTGTTAGGCTGGACTGAACAGTCAAATATTTTCTGATCACACTTTCTACCCTGCATTATTCCAAGAAAAGCTCAATCATGTTATGACATGCCTGTGACCAGTAATGTGATAAATGTGATGTGGAGAAAAGAAGAATTCATCAGCTAACAGGAGAAACTAGAACAGAAGAATAAATGAAAACTAAGTAAAGAAATCTGTAACAGAACAAATATAATTAAGGAGAAAGCTTTTTGGAAAGTTAGACATGAAGAACAATTTCTTATTCTGAAATTTTCCTGTTTCAACGTTTCATTACTAGTCCCTTGGGGCTGTCCACACAATTGCTTAGAAACCATACTTATTTATGCATAACTTGGATCTTAGTTCAATAAATCAAAATAATTTGATTCCAGTCATAACCATTTAATATAACAGATGAAACTATTCCAGAAGACTATTCAGAGAAATATAAAGAAAATTATTTGTCACTTATACTTTTGCCATCAACTTTAAAAGAGCTACAAGGACTTTTGAAATTTTATGGCTGCCTTTAAAAAGATGGAACTGGTGTGCCCATATATCACATATTAATTGTTATTCCTATCATCTTCTAAGGTGAAGTTTTGAATATAGCTCCAAACTAGGATTTACAATCATTGTCAATAAAGTCTGAACATTACAGAGATTAGTGGAGTAGAAAATAATGAGGAAGACACTTGCCCTTACAGAAGGTTTTCGATTGCATGGCAAAGTGGCTCAATGCATTGAAAAAAAAACTCTTGAACTATGACAAAGTGCAGGAGGCAGATCCCACCTACTGGGTAGGAACTGGGATGGACAGCATGGGAGCTGTCAGACTGAGTAGTGTGAAGGGTTGCTTTAGGCCCCGACACCAAAAAGGGAGGATATCAAACACTAGAGTAGGGATTTTGCTGCAGCACAACGGGTTGGCCAGTATGGTTCTGTTGTCCATGGTGATATGGAGCACATTCAAAGACAGAAAAAAACCAAAAGGCTTGACAGAAAAGCTTGTGTTATAAGCCTTAAGGTCTCAAAATATGCCTTATGAAAGACAAAACGGAGAACAGCTAGGTCTGAAGGGTCAAACAAAGAACAGACCTGGTAGAAAGCAACAAATATGTTGTCTAGAGGCAAGGTCAGAAAAATGCAGTAAGGTCTGATTTGCTGGCACCAAGAGGTAATTATCAGAACAGTTTATCTTCAGAATGAGATGTGGTCATTTGTACATTACACATTGAAATGAGAATTGTGCTGAACAGCCAAGGTGGTGCTTTCTAGTCTTGGCAATCACACTTGAAAAGGAAAAGCAGAACCAACGATCATGGTTTAACTGCAGATGACAACTGGAATTGTCACATCTCCACATATCTCCTCATCCAAGCTTATCCAGTGGAATGAGGGAGAGAACCAGAAAGGTAAAAATCAGAAAACTCAAAAGACATTTTAAATAACCAAAAGACACGTGCACAAGTCGAGCAAAACAAGGTTTTCCCTCCCTACTTCTTGTAAGCAGGCAAATATTCAGACATCTTCAAGAAAGAAGGGCTCCATCACTCAGAGGAGTGGCTTGTGAAGACAAACACCATCACCTCAAACATCCCTCCCTGCTTTCTCCTTCTTCTTCCAGTTGTATATGCTGAGCATGACATCATGCAACATAAAACATCTCTTTAGTTACTGGGAGTCAACAATCCCATCTGTGCCCCCTCTCTGACCCTTTTGCCCTTCTTCTTCCAGGACAAGGCTCCTCTGACCAAATGAACCATCTGCTTGAGCTACACCACAGCAGGGCTCACTTTTCATTTCTGCCTGCAAAGAGAGCTGATGTGTAGACTACCACGGATGTGTAGTCTCAACAGTTGGGTTTGATTTGATGAATTCCATGCCTTGTGACAACTAGGGGGTTTTTTTTTAAGATTTGTTTTCAAACACTATCCCAGGGCCAGGGGAGTGCAAATGTCACTGGCACAAAATAACAGGGAAAAGAGAGTGTAAAATAAGTATAAAATAAAGGGAAAGGAGAGTCATTCTAAAACATCCTTATGAAAAATAATTACCCCAGCCATACCTGTTTTTATTTAGGAATACTGATTTCCTGCTTACCTTTCCCAAAAGAAAGTGTGAAAAATTCTGCCCTGGCTCCTCTGTGATAGCAAATTTGGCTTGCACTTAGGTACCTCTGTTTCTACACCAAAGAATAATAATTATGTTTTATTTTTTAAACCAGGACTATGCAAACAAATGTTCATAGTCATATGTAGCATTTTTCCAAGAAGCCAAGTATTTAGTACCCTCATCCTGTGACCTTCACTGAAAATGAAAATGCTCACCACCTTAACATATGTCAATCAGCTCGACAACACCCACACCATTTTTATCACATTACTACATTACGCACAGAGTAGCATTTAGTAAAAACAGAAATTTTGTGAGGAATGTTTAAGTTGAAGCTGGGGGTTTATTTTTAAAAACAATAAAAATGTAAGTGATCCAAGGATACAAAGATACCTGGCACGATGCCTGTGTCTCAGCCAAGGAAACAGGAACAGATGACACCAAATATGCTATAGGCTGTTAGTTAGAGGAGCCTGCCAACAGTGCAATGTGTTACTACACAGGAAGCCTGAGTTCAGAAGCAACAAGAGCTTGCTGAAACTGCAGCTGAAATGGTGTTCTACAGAAAATAGCTTTTTCAAAAAACAGGCTTAAAAAAAACACTCCAAAAAAAAAACAGACACACACACAAAAAAATTTATTTAAATTACATTAGGAAAGAAAAACTGTTTTCTAAATAGAAAAGAAACAGGTTTTGATGGTATGCCAAAAATGAAAGGGATAGCTGAATGTCACATTTATTTACTCCCTGGCTTGAAGATTTTTCTTGTCAGTGATGCTACAGAAATCAAAAATGTAATCATTTTTCAGCTTTTTATTTTTGCTAAGTGTCTGCCCTGGAAATTTGCTTTCATCACCCTTCAACAAGAAGCAGTTAATTTTCAAATAGCTGTAGCAACATTCACCTGGGTGCCTCCTTTCTCCTGTTCCTGGATATGACAGGACTACATAACATTTAAACCACCAACAGCACCAAAAGCAAAATGCTGTGTATTGTTTTTCTTTAAACTTGCAATCATGGACAATTCCACATGGAATTACAAACAAAGCAGTCTTTAATTAACTACAGTTGAAATATACCCTCCTCCCACAAGCTCCTCGCAGAACAACAAAGCAAAAAATGCTCAAAAACAGAATTTTCATGTATTTTATAAACCTGCCTTACAGGAATGGTACACCTCCTGCCTCTAGGTATTAATTGTGTTTTCTGGGTCTTATACAACATTCTGCCATTCCCAATTCCTCCAGAGGAGTGGCAGCTTGCAGCACCTTTATAAAAGTTGGCAAGGATGAATTTGGCCCCTGGAGTCTGTGACCTGAGCTGGCTGGAGCCCAGCCACGCTGGATGGGGAACAGGCAATGGCAGTGGCACAGGCAATGCACTCACAACAGACACATTAACTCAGCCACAGCCATGTGCCTGTGTTTCATCCAGGGGCCTGGCAAGAGCACAGGCTTCTCTGCTTCAGTCTGTGAAGAAAGCCCTGAAAAGAAAGGGTGTGGGTAGCAAAACCCAGCCCGATCCTATTGCCATCCCATTTAGAGGGCTCCAGCCCCTGGGGTGGCTTTGAAGGGCAGCTGTAAGGCAGTTTATTTGAAACCTGTTGTCTAAGAGTTTGTTTAATTGTATGGTAGCATTTGTCGTGCCTGCTATGGAAAAAACAAAGACACATTTAGATAAAGAGGCTGTGTTTTCTTAAAATAAATTTATTAATGATCCTGATTTCATAATCCTTACAGTACAAAAAAAGTTAAGCACTTACTGGCCTAAGTGCAGGTGACAGAAAATTAATTTGTACAAAACATGGATTGTGCAACTAAGCAACAGTTGTATCTAGTTAATATTCACACTGAAACATCAAAAATTAGATAAAAAGCTTGCTGACTTTCAAAAGCAATTTAGGGGGGGAAAAATTCATTGCAAAATCAATCTGTTTTCAGACTCTGATTCAGTCACTGTTTCCAGGGGCAGCATTTTCAAGATTAAAAACGCCAATAGGACCACAGTCATGACGAAGATATGATCCCAGAATTTTAGCTTCTCTGCCCCACTAAGGGCTTTAAATCACCAGTGTGTAGATTTCCTGCAGGATGCTAAGTGATAAGGAGCATTAAGGAAAGGCACTGGCAGTTTGGGGTCAGTTGCCTGCTCTTCCAGGAGCAATTGCTTGAACCTCTGTGACACACTTTTGACTGGACCTAGGGCTACCTTGCAATCTTTTGCAATACCAAGTAACTTTCTTTTGATCCATTAAGTCTATGAGTTCCTAAAATGGCCTCTTATATTTAGGTTACCTCCTCCAGGATTGGGGGATGCCAGGCACCCACAGCTCCTCTGCTGTTCCTGAGACAAGTGGCAATCTGTAGTGAAACAGCAAACTATGGTGATCCTTCTATGGAAGGGTTCAATAATGGACTTTTCCAGTGTAATCAGATTATAGGAAAAAATTTAGTGTCCTTCTGTGATACTATCAGGCATTGGATGGAGATTCAACTGAAAACTGACTGAGCTTTTTAAGCTGGGAATGTGGAGCTCTGAATTCTCACAAATATAGTTATTGCATATTTATAAGATAGTTTTAAAGAGTGAGTCAACAAAATCTATCCCTGGTGTGCTTATTATGATGCACTGATTCTTAAAAATGGGTTGAGAGACAACCTGAGGACTGGAAAGTGTATTGTACAGAAATGAATAGGTCTGTTTAGACAAATAGATACAAGGTGCATTTGTGGTGATTTCCTTCTATTTGGGCCCAGGCAGGTTTTCTTTCCACAAAGAGGTATATATTCTTTTATTCTCTGCATCATTCAAGTAGTTGTGAACCCACCTTGTCCTTAGTATTGTGTGACAGCCTGCTGAGGAAATGGCCCCAAAATAATGAGGGATGGGATTCAGTGAAATATTGTTCATATTTTTACTGCCACACAGATCTACACAAAGGCTCCACAATAGCAGCAGCATTCTGCTGATCTACTGGTTTTCTTCTGTGTAGACCCCAGAGAGGCACAATAACAAGAGCAAAATAATAAAGGAGCCATATAAAGCTTTGTGACTGTGCTTGTTATGACTGTTTCTTTAAATAAGGCAGACCATGAGAAAATAATGCGTCCATACAGTGGGGTATTTCATCTCTTCACAGAAAAATAATTCACGAAGCAAGCACTTCAAATCTATTAAAATATTCCCAGTTCCTTTTCCACCAGCTTCCATTAAGAATAGCAAGAAAGGTTAAATGGATGTTGAGGTTGAACTTGCTGTCCTTTTCAGACCCTCCTGGACAGAGCCAATGGCCACCACTCACGCTGTGCATTCCCACTGCCTGAATAAGCTTACTATGTTTTGCCTGACTTTTTGATAAACAAAGACTTTCAGTAACTAAGGCTCTGCATCTTAAAACAAGATCTTGCTTTCAATAGCAAAAATATATCTTGATTTATTCTCCTCTTCAATCAGGGTAATTAGGTTTTTAAAACTTATATTTTCAGATTTTGCAGAACTGGCTAAAGTTCTCAGGAGTACACCCGCACCGAATGAAGGTATTCTTCCATCTCCCACCAAAGGCATGAGATTCCATTGGAATGTGACTTTTTTCAATGCTGACAAAAAATGTCATTTTGATATGGAACTTACAAGCTGGATATCACACCAGGGAGTTCTGGCTCCACAGGACTCAATAAACTGTTGTCACATTATCTGAGCCCCCCAGGGAAGTCACTGCCACAGGATAAGGAGTATAGCAGCCCCCAGAGCCCCTTTCAGGGCAGGTTTTTCTGGACTTTAAAACTCCCAGCAATTCAATCTAGAGCAAATCTTCAAAGCAGAAATATTCCTATTATTCACTGAAAATGCATCAAAGAAGAGGCACATCTATAAGGCATTTAGATTTTATAAATTGGCATTTTTCAACAAAGGCATGCTTTTTCAGAAAATTCTTGGCAGCTCTAATCAGGAATGCATCTGGGAAGCAAATATTTTGTCAGATCTGTGGGCAAGATGGATTTAGCCAAGAAAGGAAAGGGATGTGATCAGCGATCCAGAAGATCAAAGGACATGGAAAATCAGAAGAGGATAGAAGCAGCCAGCAAAATTCTTTACTTGCAATTAAAGTAGTTTAACACCAGATCTGATGAGAAGCACAGAGTTTACCCATGAAAACCACAGTTGTGGACAAAAGGGTCTGCATTACTGGGAGCAGAGAAGACCTAAGCAACCATAATCACAGTGCACAGCTTTGATTACACACTTTGGGGGCAGAGGCAATGGGGAGACAGTAGAGACTGGGACCTTTCCTTTTCTACTACCAATTCAGTGATTAATTACCTGCTCATGTAAGTATCTATCCTGAAGAAACTTAAGTTTGTTTCCAAAGAACGTTTCAAAATAAAACCAACCAACCAAACAGGACTCTGTGGGTCCTGGGGAGCAGCCACAGTTCAGTTGAACAGTATATTTAATTTCTCAAAAGTAATGTTGTTTACGTTGACTCCACATTAGCCTCTAAAAATTTAGAAAAATAGAAGCTGAGATCCCCAGAGCATTATTCACAAAAAGGTAGTGTCAACAGGCAATAGTTCTATTGTTCCTCTGAGCAGGGGCATTTTGAACTATATGTCCTATTTTTCCAGTCACTAAATGGTTATGACTTCTGGCATAAGGCTGAAGATGCAATTTCAAACCCCCTGAAGCACAGAAGGAACTGAACTTGGCTAGGTTACTGCCTGGCTGGGTGACTGGCTGGATCACTGCCCTAGCCAAGTTACTGCGCAACAGAGAGAATTTGGGTCCTTACTGCACCAGTGGCACCCCAGCACTGGGGTTTCAGCCACCTTCTCAATAAATTAGGCTCAAAAACAACCATATTCCTCAGAACTCACTCCACCTTCCCCACACCACCAGTTCCATACTATCTGCTTTCCTAAATTCACAGACTAGAGAATAGCAGTCTGTAATTCTCCCCATCCCGCTTGGATTACCAGCCAAACACTAGGCAGAGGGGAGAAGAAAAAAAAATTAAGAGAAAATAGATCTTGCTTAAATGTTTTCCCACATGGAACATCTGAACATCAGAACTGCTAACACATCTGCAAGTTAATTTTTTTTTCTTCAGAAAGAAAAACAGTAAACTTGGCATTTTCTGTCTAAATTGAGCATTCAAACAGTCATCAGATGCTATGAAGACTTGAGGGAACATACAGGGACAGGGATTCAGTGTGCATTTTTCTTACTTTTTTCCTAACCTTCAAATTTATACAATGTCCTTCATTACATGCTCTGTAGCTGGAATTTCCAGACTCTGAAGTACAAGGAGTAGTCTATTTTCAACCAGCAATTTAGCAATTCTGGCACTCCAGGATCTTCTGAATCCCACTACTCACAGGTACCAAGTCTCTTGGTTTGAGACCTCTGGAACAAAGGGAGCTTTGTACTGAACAGGGTATGAATAAATGTAATATGTGATGTGTTGTAAACTAGCAGCTGCAGAGTCTATGCCATCTGGAGAGCTAGGGATTTATACAACCCTTTTGTAAAACAAGAGTGAAGGACAAATTTCACTGTAGGAATAAAGTTGAACCTGTACAGTCATGCAGGATTCAGGTGAGTCTTGGAAGAGAAATGCCTTGTGTGAATATGTGTAATTAAGAGATAGTACAGTATGAGCCCTCCAGACACTGCTGGCACATACTCTGAGCTGGACCCAGTTAGAAGCAGCAAGTACATACTCACCTGCTGGCTGCTGGAAATTACTGTCTCTGGGAGACAGAGTAAAATCAATTATTCACATCTCCTCTGTCACTGTTACCCACACTGCTACCAGCAGACATGGAAAACAGAGAAGGTTAGGGCTTGATTTTAACAGACTCCTATAGACTACCTTTATCTGTCACTGGCTAGAAAAGCTTTAAAAGGAAAAATCACTCTTCCACTTTCAAAAACAGAAAATTAATGTTTAATGCTATTAATATACCTCCTCCTGATGTCCTCTTTCCATTTATCACACCTCCTTTCAACAACACTGCTCTTCCTTTAACACATGCAACTGTCACTTGAGCCATTTTGGGGAACCAATATGTTAACAGTTTGTTAATTGTGGTTGACTCCTTATACGTGTTTAATATCAGGTCACAGACCCTTTTCTGAATGCAAGGGGGTTTGTTACTCATCTGTGTACTTTATCTCTACCCTGGCCAAACACTGGGTATTGGCAGTGAGCTGAGAATGAAACATTATTGGAGAATTATCTGATCTGCTCCTGTTAGCTACACTTCTGTCCCAGTTATTCCAGTTCCTATCAGCACCCATCGTCTTGTCACCTCCTAGAGTTCTGTTCTCCAGGGGACTGACAAAAGCAAGGGAAATCATAACTGGGGTAAGACTTTCTGAAGCAGATCTCTAACAAATAGGACAGGTATTGAGACACCAAAGATTAACCAACCATACTTAAAATAATGCTGCCTGGAAGAATGGAAACACAAATAAGAGGAGGGATGAGGGAGTGTGGGGGATGCAGCACAGGCAGCTGTCTGCCAGTGTTCTTATTGCAACTCTCCTGACCACTTCCAGTGGGAGAGGACATAAGGTTTGAAAGCGTACACCATCAATGTTGCAGAAAAGGAAAACTCTGCAACACAGTGCCAAGGAGAGACACAGTCCATGGCTGGAAAGCCTGTGCCTGATAAACATTGTACAGGTGTTTCTCAGCAGAGCTGGGGGCCTCTTGTGTATCTGCAAAGGGTGTCTGAGTTGAGACACAGATGAGAAATGTAATGGCTCCTTGTTTCATCTGTCACGGGTCACCAAAGGAGGCTAAGCTGTACACAAGCCAATTCCCAAAGTACACAATCTGGGAAGAGGCACACTTCAGCTTCCAGCATGTCAAAGGAAACCACACATGGAAGGAAGGAGCCACTGCACACTTGCTACTGCCAAGCTGGGGTGGTCCTTCCTGCAGTCTCAGCTCTGACAGCAGCCACTCCAGCCAGCCCTGCAGCCAGGGACATGCCAGACAGGACCAAGGGGGAGCAGGTGCTACAAGGGCCACAGGTGGCCAGGGCTGCTCAGCAGGAGAGGCTCAAGCAGCACTTGTAAACAAACCTGCTGCATCTCACCTTTCAGGCACACGTGAAGGGAAGCCAATACTGATGACATTTGCTTATTCACAGCTGGGGGAGCTTAATCAAAAGACAACAGAAATGCTCTTCAGTTTTGCTTTCTATTCCTTTTAGTGCTATTCTTCTTACTTTAAAAATAGATGTCATAGCAAAGATTTATATTTAATGCTTTGCTTGTCAGAGATTGAAGGAGAAATGAGCTGCTGAGAAGCAAGAAACTGAGTGTGGGGATGTGAATTTATCCAGGAATGAAGAATTTTGGTACTTGGTCCATTTTAAACTAATTTAACTAGAACTGAAGCCATTGCTCTGCTCACTCAGTGCAGAGTTCCCTCCACACACCAGACGTTTTTCCTCAAGATTGTGGGGAAGAATGAATTCAGACTTCAGAGGAAACCATTTGAAGGGGAAGAAGGAAGAATGTTCAATTTGTCTTTAAACAATTTTACCAGGAGAACTGTTTTAGTAGAAGGACATTGGGTACCTCTCCTGTATAATACCTGAGAACCATCACTTATCATTCATTTGCTGCTAGTGAAATAGATGTAGGAGTGCATTAAAGTAACAGTGATTTTCAGCAATCTGTCAATAAATGCAAATATTTTTAATTTCTGTTATGCACCCGAAGACCCACTCCAGTTCTTTTGTTCACCCTTGAGACTAATTATGGCATAGCCTGTAACAAAGTATGTCCCATGCAGCAAAAAATTCTAGAAGACATACTGTAGCTCACTTTTCTGTATTTTTATCTTTCTATTTATTCCTACTTGCACATATTTTTGAAAACTTTTTCCCATTTTGGATTTCATCTCAACTGTACACTCATGAGACAATGTATCAGTCCCTCCTGTTCCATGTGGAGGTAATTTCATTTCAGTTTTGCCCTCATTTATGAGAACATGGTGTTGAGCAGATTACCCAGAAATTTCTGGCTCTCGTCTTGGGCAAGGCTGGTCATGTTTGACACAGCCTACCTGGGAAGCCCAGATAAGCCCCTCCTGGTGCTCAGAACAGCACAGTTCCTCAGCTACACTACAACCAACAACAGCTCACCTGTGGTCTATTTCAGACAATTCTGCCCTAAAATATATTTCCCACCAGCCTTGTTTTGACTCACACATGCAAGTTTGCTACTGAGCCAAAGCTCTCTGGCAGCATAATACTCAGAAATAGTGCAAGCAATAAAGGAGTTATGGAAGACTTCAGAGGAGAAGCTTCAGGAAAAAGAACCACAGATGATGTACATTTTACTGAACCCATGAAGGTTATGTCTTTTAACGAGATACCCTAAACTTAAAATGCTGGCTGGGTAACCTTCTGAGGTCCCTGTCTGGTTATCATGAATACAGTATCTACCAAGCAGGATATGTTGAACCCTATTCTCTTGTTCTCTCTGCAGGATTGTTGCAAATTTTATTTTAGTATGCAGACAACTTGCATCTACAAATATCATGCATCTACAAAAAAATGTGTGGACGATCTCAAAGTGGCTAGTTTTCATGAAAAATAAGAAAAAACTGCAATGTCATGGCTTCCTTCTGAGCCACAGCAGCAGCACATACTGAGTGACAAAGCAAAAAATTTAATGGGAGAATTAACCTCTACATTTATTTAAAAATGTAAACAAATTTCAGCCTTAGTTTGGGTTATGCTGCCTTTTCTTGTGGACCACCGCCACCCAGATGCTGATTCCTTCTATCTGCTCGTGTAAAAAAAATTGCAATGTGATATTAAAAAGCACCACAAACTGGGTCATTTACTGAACAGCAAGAGAAAAAGCACACCTGGTTCCTTGAGGATACTGCAGAGGTAAGCGACCTGCTTTGCTCAGCCAGCTTTTACAAACCACCAAGAGACACCCCTTCTCTTCTCTGGGCCATCCAGAGGACTTTTATCTCTGCAATTCTCCCCTGCTGCAGTGGGAATAAAAGCAACTGAGTGGCTCAGAGTCAGAATCCAAAGTTGAGAGAGGAAAAGCACAGCCTAAAGCAACTTCACCCCTGCTTGCCTTTCCTCTGTGATCGCAGCCATCAAAGCAGCGCTAACACGGCCGTGGGTGGCACGGAGCGCGCGGCTCCACGCACGGGAGCGCTGCGAGCCCGCACAAGGACATCCCAGGGACTGAAACAAAGGAAAACAGGGAAAGGATGCTCGTCTTCCTGCAGACTTGTATCCCCTGAACACTCAGCCCCCTGCTTCTGGGGTGTCCCAGAGATGCCGTGATTTTCTGCTTTGGGGCTTTTTCCTGTAGAAAGGCAACTCAAAAGTAAAATGGTGCTGTGGGAAGGACCACATGCTGAATCAGCCCTGACCATCTCCTTCATCCAGGCCCTTCCACCAGCTTTTTGGTCTCTCCTGCCAGCTTCTTAGTGTCTCCTGGACACATCCAGACCCTCAGAGGGAGCAGGGCTCAAACCCCTTGCTTTCCACCAACTCCTGGGCAGTTCTTCCCCCAGGGAGAGAAAAGCAGAGGAAGCTGACTCCAAACCATCCAGGGAAAAGGAGCTGTTGCCAAGAGTCCATGAGTATGCAGGGAACATAAGAGGTACCTCTACCTCTACACCAGCTGTGTCTCCCCACCATCAGCATCACCCCTCTCCTCTCCTGGCACCCTGCTCACACCAGGGGAAAAGAGAATTAAATAATTTGAAGGTTAGCATGCTGACTACCTTGGGAAAGATGAATCAAAACAAAAAACATGGGGGGTTTCCCCACTCTCAGGGGAAAATCATCTTCTCCCTGGAGAATTGAGGCCAAGAGAAAGAGTGGGGCTGGGACCAAGTAGGAGAGGTTTGGACACAGCTAAAGAAACACATAGAAGTAAGTAAAACCACACCACCTTCCTTCAGCTAAAATCTTCCCCTGAGCAACAAATATCCCCAAGACCCAGGGAACGGAGAATGGGTGTATCCTGGCTGCTGCACTGCCCTGCAGAGAGCAGGGAGGTCCCCATAATCACACACTTCTTGCCAGAGTAACAAGGACCTGTGATAATGAGACACTGCTGCTATTTCTAATGGACACCCACCTTGAACTGCACCTGCCCTCTGCCTCTGCTGGGGCTTGGAGCTGCTTGTGGATGCTGCACCAGCTTGGGCATCATCAGAACACAGCTCACAAAACTCCTGCAGGAGGGCTGGCTTGCTCTGCTGGCAAATTGTCATTGCATTGCAAGATGGAACTCTGAGTCCTTCTCTGGTCTTTCCTTGGCTCAGCTCCAAGTCAGATTCTGATCTCATATCAGTGCTTCTGTATACAGGAATTGCATGCTTGTGACCAGCATAAGATTGAAGATTCAAAGTCTAAATTTCTCCCTTTTTCCTCTATTCTTATTTTTCTGTATTTATTTTTTCAGGCCAAGTAAGGTTTTATTTATATTCCCATAATGCAGATGAATAATTCTTCTACATCATTTAGCTGGAAAGTATTAATTGCCCTGGTCTTCAAAATAAGTGACAGCCAGAATTAAAACTACCTCCTCACTATTTCACTTGTGTTAAGACTTTGACACAGAAAAGGCCAGTGGTTTAATCTTCTCTAGTCTTAAATCCTCTCTTTATTTCTAGAAGCTTTTCACTTCTTCACCATTGTTTTTTCCCTCTTCACTGTTTTCTTCTTTTGTTTCCTTCCCAATTTCAGGAATTCATCAGCCTCCCAAATCCATGAGAAACCTGTACCAGTCAACATTGGAGCATTGCATAGTGTGAAGAGGAAGCACCACCAGAGCCACACACTACCTTAATGTCAGGTTCTCTAGAGCCATGAACAAAATGAGAATTTCTGATGGAACAGATATTCCCCAAAGAAATGCTATCTTTGGTCATTTGGAAAAATGCTACACTAGAAAATTTGTTACTAGACCTTCTAACAAGCAACTCCAGTATTTTACTCTCACTTTTTCCTCCTCTAAATTTTTCATGTGTCCAAGGTCACCTCTAACAGTAGACAAAGCTGGCTTTCAGTGGCCCAGAAGATTGCTGGAAATCTCATCAGGCATACGGTCCATACAGATAATTTCTACTTTGCATTTCTTTTGCATCCACAGCCTTCCTGCTTTAGAGAAGGATCAGAGTCCATTGTTGGCAAGATTTCTATGGGGAGTTCTCACACCCATAGCCCTCTCAGACACAGCTGATTCCTAAAGGCCTTCTGAAATCTGTCATGATATTTCCAAACTCTCTTACCACTGATGTGAAATACCAACTGATGGTCCCGACAGTGTACAATGTCTTCAAATCCCCAGTGATTTTGCTCTGCAAAATCCATCCTTTTTCCACAGCAAGGCTTGATTTTGCCTGTACTTCAGCAAAGCAAATGTAAGTTTTTCCTTTCAATTTTTCTTTGAGACAGCAACCACGTGGATATATCATGGGTGGAGGACCTGGATGACCATTATAGGCTTTCCTATAACACCCCAGTTACCCTCCCACAAAACATTACAGTAGGATGCTCTCCAGGGCTATATCTTAGCTGCAGTATTTATTTCAGATCTGTCATTTTCTTTTTTCAATCCCAGCTATGAAATTGGAACTCAGTATAATAAAGATCATTTCAATGTCACTGAAAGAGCCAAACACTGCTCATACATACACAGCTCTGAACATGCTGCAATGCCCACAGCCACAGCACTTGGAACATGAAGGCACTCAGTGGGTACAACCCAGGTTACATCTGTAGCCCCCACACAATTCCCAGCACATCAGCTCTCAACCACTGTGCACTCAGGAAGGGAAGCTCTCAGATTGACCCTCTTGAGCCTGTGTTTGTAGACACTGATGAATATAAAAGAATATTGAAGAATTAAACATTCACAGTGTCCAATATCAAACACTCAGACTGAGAAAGGCACTTCCTTACCCTCTTGCATCTCCCTTATTATTTTTTAACTAAGAACTACAATAGTTAAATAAAAATTCTGTGTGACATGCTGGGGTAGAAACTCACCTGGTTTTTGTGCTTCTTGTGCCACCCACTGGAACAGGCTGAAAACATGAGTGAAAAGAAAACATTCAGGAGATTTTAAAGCCAGCACATTTTAATATGTCTCATGCATTCATATAAAAATAGCTTGAAATATGCTTTAACTTAGTTGGAGTTATTTTAGTCAGTTCTCATTAATTCAAAATATCTGAAAAGAAGAACCAAAGTTTGTTAATCTCCTGACCAAGAGCCTGCACAACACTAAAGCAGTTTATCTTTCAGGACAAAGTTGAAGATAGTTCTATGATGTATCAGTATTGGTAAATTCTCTAGACTCTAATGACATTGTACAGAGTATAAACAATACCTAAAGTAGTCCATCCACCTTCAGCCACTGGCAGGTGAGAAAGTAGGTCTGGTGAAGCTCTTAATCTTATGTGAGCAAGAAGGAGGTTACTCAACTAAGGAGCTACAAGAATCTGTCTTGTCTAGTCAGGCAAAATGAAGGCTGAGTGAGAATATGCCTCTATCCAAATACCTCTTGGGCATATATTCCAAGGGACTACAGCCTCTAGGATGGTGCTCACAGTGATTAATAAATGATTATAAAATTAATAAGGAATTAATTTAAGCTGAATGCTCAGGAAAATATGAGTGTCAAAACACAGATCAAAGTCCTCCAGTGGGACAGAAAATGACAACTTTCTTTTTTTTCATAAAAAAAAGCTTGAACTATTTCTGAAAGCTGTTATACGATAAGATTGTTAGTAATAGTGAGGCATCACACATAGGAACACAGCCTCACATCTCTGAATTTTTACTGAGCTATATCCATCTTCTAGAAAGACTGCAAAAACCAGGAAGAGCTCAGCATGATAGCACCACTAAAAAAAAAAAAAAAGTCTGGGTTTTGGTCATGGCTTTTTTTACCCTAAAAATGAGTATGGGACAAAATATAACAGAACTTTTGTTCTGTTTCATCCCCAAAAGGCCTTTTTGAGTAACTAGCTATTTAAAATGCCACTAGGCTTCCAGCACAATTTTATTTGACCTTTTAATAAAAGAAAAATGTGTATAAAGCAAGTTATTTCAGCTGATAACCTGTGTGACTGCTTAAAGCAACTCTCTACATAAACTAACCAGACCATTGGCCAAAGTGTAATTTTTCATGCATAAATGTATGTCTCAAGTGCATTTTCTGATTTTGAAGTGTCTTTTTGCCAAAGTATGACTGCTTACATTTTTTAGTAAATTCATCAGGTAAGATGTTTCAAATACCTAACCAGGGGCCTACACCAGGAAACCAGGTATTCCCAGACATTTAAAAAAAAAAGAATAAGGTTTCTGATTACTGAATGTATATTACTCTTATTCATAGAAAATGTAAGGAACTCCATAAAGTTCCTTAGTCTTTAAAGATAATATAAAGATAACTGTTTCTGGAAACTGTTGTGGTTCTCTTCCTATTTTGGGGGAATGATTAGAACTTTAATAGATCTTTTCCTAGTTCCTAACATAATACAGTCAAAGAGGGCTTTGTGTGTGTGTGTGTGTGTGTGTGTCTGTGTATTTATTATGACACAAAAAATGCAATAAGGATTCATAATTAAAAAATACAGCTGAAGCAGCTGCACCTTCTCCTTTGCCAGAAAGCATGCCACTTGCTTAAACCATCTGGGGAACAAAAATACATCCTCAAGGTGCAGAAGATCAAAATGCAGGGCCACTAGCACCTTCCCAGCCACAGCTGCCAGAGGAGCTAAACCTAAATTTGAATGAATGACTTTCAATACATTACTTTCCAGACCAAAAATTAGATTTTTTTCCCCTTCAGGGGTTATTTAGGTGCATTAACATATCCACCATCACACAGAGATGCTGCACAAAAAAAACAAACTCTGTGGGCAGGGAGCATCTTCACTTTGTAGATATTTGACAACAATAAACTATAGTAACAGGTATCACCATGATTTACTGACTGTAATTAAATGCCAGGGCCAGTGCTCCAGTATATTTGTCATGTGTCCCATCACCCAAATGAAGGATCACACTGGCTGCACACCACTGAAGCTCTGTCTGCTTCACCTCCCAGTGTGAGACCAGCAAACCGGTGGTACCTGGGCCTGAGAGCCACACTGCAGGTGTATGTAGGAGGGCTCATCTGGACAGACGTCATAGCTGTATGGACTGAGCACACCTGAACAAGCAGAGACCACCCCTATGCCAGTGGAAATAGGAGTCCATGTCCTGGAATTCTCCCAGGTGCAAACTGCAGCACAACAAGGCAGAAATTGGGACATTTGCTCCAGAAACCATCTGCTTCTCCAAAATTAAATACCAATGTAAGCCTACTCTAAAGTTCTTTCCTCTCTCCTCAAAAGTGCTCATCCCCAAAATAACTGAACTACTCTTACTGAATAAATTTATTTAATAGGAGCACCAAATTTCACTGTCTGAACCAAAAGACAGGTTTACACCAATCCACCTTCACGTTTGTCTTCTGAGCTTGAGTTAAGTAATGATCCCTGCAATGAAGAAATTGGGAAAACCTAGGACACGAATCTTAAAGTCATTGTTGAGAGTTAATCTTAGCAGGATCATTTCATTTAACATGTAGCCATGCCACTGCTGCCAAATTAGGTAAGTATGTATATGAATTCAAATGAAGAAATGTGGGAGCACACTCTACATGTGACTCATCCATCATGCATAATTAGAGGTATTAGGCTAATAAATGTTATTTTGAAATATGTAAGACAACTGTAAAAACATTTTAAAACCTTCAGCTGAGAATGGTTATAAAAATTAAAGAAAAAGAAGGGGGGAAGACTCTATTGTTCATTTCAAGCTCCTTAAAAAAGAAAAACATAAATTAATTCACCTGAATCTGATTTCAGCCTATATGTTTCAGCACCTCAGGCCAGTGATCTCTCTCCTTCAGAAGTAAGCTCAGAAGATTCCTCAGGAGCTCTTTTGATAAAGGCTGTCCTGTGCAAAGGCAAAGCTCTGTCAGCTCCCACATGTGATTCTGCTATCACACAATGTTCTCTCTTTTCTTCGTGTTCATCTTTTGCTGCTGAGACCAGGCACAAGTGCCAGAACCTCAAAAAGAGGAAAAAAAACATATAACACTTTGCCTCAAGCAGCCTAGAACATTTTGGGGTTGTTTCTTCATCATCATCATCACCATCATCATCATCATCAACAATCATCATCATCATCATTGTTGTTGCTGTTGTTATTATTATTAAATTCCACTATAGCTGTCAAATAAAAGGAACTGCAGGAAGATTTTGGTAACTCTTCAAGGAATAAAAACACATTGCTCGCTCTGCTGCTTAAGCTTTCTGTAGGAGCTTAGAGTGGGACTTTAGGAAGTGCTACAGTGACCATCTAGAACAATATGTTTAAAATGTGTTTCAGCACATCTCAGAGTCAAGAAACTGCAGGCTTATGCTGAGTGACTTGAAAAGATAGAGAGCCTTGCCAGGAGGGAGACCCTGAGTTCACCTGCCAACACATGCACCTGCCAAGAATAATAGAAACGATAATAAAAATAAAAATGTAAAAACATGAAAGTTACACTGTGTTGGCAGGGCTTCGGTAAAATTTCAAGCAGAGGGGCTCTATCACTAAGTCTTCCTACTGAGCAACATTTATAGTTATTACTTTCTTGCTGCTGGCAGCAAGCCTTTATAGACGTTTTGAGAATACATCCAATATAGGAAGTGGCCTGTTGTTTCTTCTTTCTTCCAGCTACATTATTGATATTTCAGGAGAGTAATTGAACTTCTCAGCACCAACTTGTTTTCTCCATGAACTACTATCCCCTGTAGATACACATTTTTTCAGGGCATATGTTAAAGTAACTATAAATCCTATGCCTAAATGGAACTTGTATTTTATCAGCTTTTGTAGGAGAAAAAGGGTATCCTAGCTGTAAAACGTGACAGCGTTTAAACTGCGCTGTGTGTCATCCCTTTCTCACATGTACACACTCTCACACACATTTCATTAAAGTCTTTCTTTAAAAAATAGGTTAAAAATACTTATTAGACACCAAATCATTGTCACCCCATCCCTGCCAACAGTTTTCCTCAATTTGCTATGTACGTTGTACCATTAATACTCAAATATCAATACATAATAAAGTTAAATTAAATTTAAAAATAAAAGAAAAAAAAAACTAAACATGGTAGAAAGAAGCCTGAAGAATCACAGAGATGTGGCTCCAATCTCAGCACACAGCACCCAGCAAGTCTCTCCTGCTGTGTCAGGTTTCAGTGGGAAGAGGACAGAATCAGAAGGCTCTCTTTGTGGTCCTCCCATCAAGTACTGCTTCACAGCCAGCTTTTCACCCCAGAAGCTACATGTTTGAAATGGAAAAGTCAAAGGAGTAGCTTCCCTACTGCTGGTTAGGGAATGGAAACCCTTTCCCTCTCATGGAAAATTAGGAGAGGGGGTTCTGCTGGAAAAAAAGTTTGCAACTTTCCAATTAGGTCAATTTGTTACATGCTATGGCTGAGGCACAGCAGCATGCAGTATCACCACATGGTGCCTTCATTTCAATCCTCTCTACAGACCCAGAGGCCCCCACCACAGATGTGGTGACAGGGAACCCTGCCTTGTAGCAAATTAGCAGACTACAGGTGGCAGAGGAAAGAGACCCCGTACCAGGAATGCAGCCTTGGCTGGATTATCCCCACAAGGCACATTATGGTGGTTCTGACACACACACACGATGTTTTCAGCTCCCATTTCTCCAGAGTCCTGGTAGCAGATCAGCTGTCAGCAAAAGGGAGCAATCACAGAAAAGGAGGATTGGCATCTCCCAAGATAAGGCAGGATACAGTAGGCATGGTTTCCTGAACCCAGTGGCAATAGGGAACCCAGGGTAAAAGGAAATAAGAGAAATTTTCAGAGCTTTTGATTGTATTCCTAAGGTTTAAAGCCAGAATCCACATCAGTGGGTATTTTACTTGTGCTGTGCAGATGCAATTATGAAAAAACAGATATTTTCAAAGGGGAGTGGTGATGAGAAACTGCCACACAATGGGATGAAAACACGGCCACATCTGGGGCGTGCAGGGCAAGGATGCCTCTGAGTAGCAAGTGTTGGGCTGGCCTGAGCTAGAGCTTGAGGGGTTTGAGATCTGGATAAGGACAGATTCAGCAAGCAGAAAGCAGCAGTGAAAAATGGAGGTTACTGCTGAAGGAGACTTGTTGTTTCCTTAAGAACTAGAAGAATGGTGCTCATACACTTAGAAGAATTATGTGAAAGTAGAGTAGGGCAGAAGAATCCTTGATAGAAAGTGTGCAAGAATAATGACATCATGGGGAAGATATGATAGAAAGAAGAAGCTCACATAGAAAAAAATGCTAGTTTTCTTCCATATTTTAAAGTGTCCTACACTTTCTAAGCAAAAGAAAGACACATAAAATGAGAAAAAATGTCTAGTAGTTTGTCTTCTAGTAGTTCATCTCTCCTCCCCAAAAACACACCTTTCCACTGACCAAAGTTCTTTCTGAGAGTCCTCCTTTCCAAAAATACTTTTTATCTTCAGTGAAGAAATGTCAGAAGAGAACTTAATGCAGTCCAATCAGAAATTTTTTGTCAAGCCAGTGTCAAAAGAAAACTGTAGAGTGGAACCATCTTATATAGCATGATCATATCGAGGGCCGATTAAGCAATATTTTCATGTTAGTTTGAAAACAGAAATCTACCATTAGGCTGATATGTTCAAATATATGCATTTAAATAAATGTTATGAGTTTTACAAATCAGAAAGGGTCCTGGTTTCAGCTGGAACAGAATTACTTTTCTTCCTAGTAGCTGGTCTAGTGTTGTGTTTGGGATTTAGGATGAGAACAATGCTGATAACACACTGATGTTTGGTTGTTGCTGAGCGGTGTTGACACTAACTCAAGGGCTTTCCAGCTTCTCACCCCACCCTGCCAGCAAGGAGGCTGGAGGGCACAAGGAGCTGGGATGGGGCACAGTCAGGACAGACCCCAGCTGGACAAAAGGATATTCCACACCATAACTTGTCATGCCTGGTGTATAGATTGGGGTGAAAGGTGGCTGAGGGTGACTGCTAGGGAAACGGATGGGCATCAGTGAGAGGGTGGTGAGCAATTTCACTGTGCATCACTTGCTTTTGTAATGTAAATATTTTGTCAGTAGAAGTAATAGTAGTCTTTTTCTTTCCATTTCTGTGCTATTACACTTCCTTTATCTCACCCTAGGAGTTTTTTCCCCCAATTCTCTCCTCCATTCCACTGGGGAAACAAGTGAGCAAGAAGCTGTGTGGGATTTAACTGTCTGCATGTTAAACCACAGCAGAAAGTTTGACAGTTCTCATTGGATATTCCTACATCAATTTTAAATGCCTAATTTAAAAATTATTTTAAAAAGAAAAACACACATACATAAAATAATTTTTCAGAAATCCTGGCCAGAAAGCATAATACAAATGCACTATTATCTGTCACTTATATTGCTTTCCCTTTTCATTGGCTAATGCTAAGCAACTATGGAAAATATTTAAAATTATGTTTTCAAGAGCTTTATAAATCTTATTTTTAGTCTATACATGCAAAATAAGAGTTTGCACACCTGTCCACTGCTGGAGTGATATGGCCAAATTTTAGTTCAGGAAACAGCCCAGAAAAATAAATCTAAGACAAAGATATAGCAGAAGCTATCTAATGACAAACATAAGAACGTTCTGAAATACTCACAGACTTACTGTGAGCAGATAGTAAGGCTGAATGCTTTTAATAAATTATTCATTCTTAATTACATATTCATCTGCTGTAGACATCTACTGTGATCAGTAATCTCTCTCCTTGAAGTAAATTAGTACCTTGTTAAGTTGGCTTCTTCTACAGCGAAGACCTGACCTTGTATGTCCTGAGGATTGTGACAGTCAGAGGAAAACTCAGTTATGTCTTGCCATTTACTCAACCAGTCTCTTAAGCGCCTGCCAGGAAGAATAAATATACAAAACACAAGTAGATTTTCAAGGGAAGGGACTAAACAAACAAACAAACAAACAAACAAACAAACAAATATTTGATGAGGAAATGAAAACATAGGAAATTGTGAGTATGAAATCTCATTTCTGTCTGAGACACTGAGAGTAAAGGACATGAAACCTGCCTAAATCCCCATAAATCTCTAAAGGACTGCAATCAGACTAGAGCACAGCCAGAACACAAGGGGAGCCCTTTTACCCTCTGCACCCCTTTCATGAACATCCTTCCCATTTTCAGAAGGGATACTGGAAAGGTGCCTGGAACAAAGTGATACCAGCCAGCGGCCCAGGCCTCACCAAGGGGGTGATTTGATTATGCTTTAAAGTCCATCATCATAGTTTCTTCCACTGAAGCAGTGAGAAAACCTGAGACAAGATTGGTTGGTTGGTTGGTTGGTTGGTTGGTTGGTTGGTTGGTTGGTTTGTTGGTTTTGGTTTTTTTTCTTTGTTTTTGAAAGATTTAATCTAGCTACACATCACCCAAACCTGCTGGAACAAGACCAGAGAAGGGCAATGAAGATCATCAGAGGGATGGAAAACCTCTCCATCCAAAGACAGGCTGAGAGAGCTGGGGGTGTTCAGCCTGAAAAAGAGAAGGCTTCAGGGAGACCTGCAACCTTCCAATACCTAAAGGTTGCTTATAAAAAGGAGGGAGAGTAATTTTAATTTTTTTTAATGGTTAGATAGTGACAAGACAATGGACACTGGTTTTAAACTGAAAAATGATAGGTTTAGTTTCGATGTGAAGAAGAAATTCTTTACTTAGAAGATGGTGCTCAGGTTGCCCAGAGAGGCTGTGTCTGCCTCATCCCTGGAAGTGCTCAAGGTCAGGCTGGGTGGGGCCCTGAGCAATCTGATCTAGTGAGTGGCATCTCTGCCCATAATGGGGAGGTTGGAATAGATGAATTTTAAGATCCCTTCCAACCCTAACCATTCTATGATTCTATGAATCTGTGATAAACCCAGTACTGGCCCCTGTCCCTCCTTTGCATGAGTGTGTTGCCTATGCAGCAGTTGTCTTATGAATTCTTCCTGGCTGAAAAGTGCTCAGGCCACACATCCAACAGACCAGAGCAGCAGACAGGAGCCCACGACCAGGAGAGACAAGCCTATGCCCCACATGGTGTGTCACCACCAGCCCTCACCCACCTGCTTTTGCAGGCTGTAACAGCCACCAGCTGACCCTTGCATGCTGGGCAGAACCTCAGAAATAATCACATGTGACCAAAACCCAAAAACAGCAAGTAGAAAATCTTGGTTAAGGTCACCTGCAGACTTCCATAAGTCATAATATGGTTCTGAGTGATCAGTCACCACTCTTCTGTATATTCCAAACATAAATGCTGTTTCTAACTTGATTGTGGCAACCAAGTTCAATTTTCCTTTGGATGACAGAATGGACACCTTACTTGATCAAATAAATACTTAAATCACATCATGATGGCAGTTTTGGGGATCAACATGCTTCAGGATCTGAAGCAGAACACAGAGCTTTCTTGTTTCTCTATAGTGTCTTCTGAATGAATTCTGGGGAAGGTTGCTTTCCCTTGAAGGTGATCTGAAAGTTATTAAGGGCCATTCTGAGCTGTCTCCTATATTAAAAGAAAAAAAGTATTGCTGTTTCATTAGGTTAAACAAGGTGTAAAGGAGAGCAGAGTCAATTCCTTGGCTTTGTGAGTGTCAGACAACTTCACGCTTGAGAGGCATGAAATTAATGATTAATTAATTCATTCACTTATTCCTTACACAGGAAAACAGGTACCTCAGTCCCTGTAGTGCACAGCATAATGAAACAGCTCCTGCTCTACTCAGTGCCAGACTACAGCCCCAAGGACCACCTGAGGACTCATTTCCTCCATATCCCTCCAAGAACTCTTATGCTAAGTTGCCCTATTGGTCTGTAAGAAAGCTGCCAAACAGCCATCAAAACGTGTGATAGCTGCTACTCAATCTCAGCCAAGCCAAGACTGGAAAAAGACAAAAAGCTTAAGAAAAGCCCTTGCACATGCAAACAATAATTGTGCCTGCTGCACCCACCAAACCTGCAAGGAAATGCTGCTATTTGACTGTGTTACTATAAATCTTCCAAGGCTTTTGGGAAATTCCATTCCCCATTTTCACACCCTGACTTATTGGGATAGCTGAGAACTGCAATGCTTGTTTGGGAGATAATTATAACAGTCCCCAAACAGTGCTTTTTAAAGGCTGAGAGGTGTCAGCTTGAAAATTTTCAGGTACTGATTTAAGGGGAAATATCTTCTGGCAAAATGTATTTATTCTCTTCTACGAAAGAAGGGAACCCTGTACTGAGGTAATGATTCTAAAAGCTTTTCAAAATCCTTTCAAACCTTCCCTCCCAGCCTTTCTTCAGATATATAGCATTCAATCTGAAAAACTTCTGTATGAGAAATTTGTGCTTTCAGGTGCAGCATAATTTATAGTAACAAAATTTATATTTTCTGTTGAACTATCAGGCCCTTAAAAGCTGATCAGAATATAGAAAGTTAGAACAAATATAAAAGAGGACCAAATACATGTAATGGAAAAGTATTGCCCATAGCACATTTACAACTTCTAGCGTCTCATAAAAGAAAGTGTATATATTTCTTCTTTTCTACAAACTCACCACAATAATTTTTCTTATTATTTCATGAGGCAAGTCCTCTATCATTTTTCACAGTATAAAAACAGTCAAAACACATTATCATTTGCTTATGTGTTTTAGCAGCACTAATATTTAATAGAACTTTTTCTAAAATAGTTTCTGTCCAATATCCTTGTTGCTGTCTTGTTCAAATACTGCCCATCCTTCCATTTGAATAAAAGGTCCTGTAACCTCTTTATCTTCCATTAATCTCTTTCATTCAGATGAAACTTTTTTTCTGCCATTTTAAGCACCACTTCAACCACACTTCCATTCAGTCAAAATCCAAACCTGAATACCACTTCCCACCTAGGTCTGGACTAAGACCTCACCTCTGACCCACAACATAAATGTTCTCTGATCACAAATCTCTTGGGTCCCTTGACCTTCCTTTGGATGTCCATTTCCAACTTCATTCCCAGTCACATCCCTAGGATCCCTCTTTTACTGAACCCTAACTTTAACTCAATCTATTTTACAGCTCAGGCTGTTTGTGACATGTGACCCACAAGGGTCTAGTTTTCATTAAACAATTTACCCATTTAGTATTGAATTTATGTCCAGTAATCCAGCAATAAATATTCACCATCTCAGTTTTGGCTTCCCTTCCAAGGGTCATGTTTATTCAACTTCTGAGCTGAGAAAAATTTTTACTACTAAATCATTAATTATGAACAAACTCTGGCTTAACTTGAGCAATTAATAAAACTCAGGCTTGACCATCTGTGAAATTCTGCTAATAAGCATCGTGTCAACCAATTATCCTTTAGACTAGCTAATCTAGGAGATTCTGTTGTGACTGCAACTCTTAAAACATTTTAAAATACAAAGCAACATACTAACCACAGGCCAAAAACTCTAGTGGATGTACATCAATTTATACTTGCATAAATCGCTCTCATTTTACCAAGGAGAAATTAGAGAGAAACTTCAGAATCTTGGTGGCCATATAATAATTAAGTCATGGCAGTATTCACAGTTGTCTGAGGATGAATAAAAAGTAGTGAAGAGAGAGTATGAAAGACATTACTTAGCCTTAAAAAGCTGCCATTTTTTCTAAGGTTAGAAAATTACTTCTTCTACCTATATTGCAGTGGAAGAATCAAGGGAGAAACCAAATACCTGAGTCAACATAAAACAAGCAAAAATCATCTTCATTGAAAATACAGGAAATTCTAACTTTAAGGATAAAAATTGGACTATGTGTAGCAGGAGCTGCCTTAGGGAATGTCAACAATTATTTAAAATTGTTTTACGTGTTTGGGCACATGCAACAATCAAATACTCAGGTGTGAAGGTTTTCTGATTGTTGGCCACTGCCTCAAGCCAGCCCTGACATATGCAGAGGCTGGCTGGGATGTTCCTGCAGCACAAGAGGAATTCATGGATTGTGTGTGCTGGGTGTGCACAGACCTGACACCCACCTGCACCACAATCTTAACTAAAGACCAAACTTGATTTTCATATTTATGAATCACTCATAATTTAAGTCCCATAGGTCTAGCCACAATAAGTGCTCTCTTACTATCAGCAGCCTTTTCTGCAACTCTCTCTTCTTTTCAATAACCTAAAGGTGAAAGAATCCTCTCAAGTTCAAGCAATCTCAATGTATATCTTCATTTTTTAGTTTTCCATTTTCTGCCATTGGCTAAGTAGTCCAATGTCTCAGATTGCTCCTTCCCTTATCTAGTAGAACTCAAATTTTTAAACTATTATTACATAATACAGCTATTTTATGTGTATATAAGGCTGTTTTATATGGCAGTATATGTCCTCACAATTCTTTATTTGCTTTCTTTGCATCTCTGAATAGAGGAAGAACAAGAATATAGAGTTTGGAAATCATGATCTGAAATAACAGTAAAGAAATTGGGTTTCTTTTCTGATGAGGTTATGAAATAACTGCAGATGAGGAGAGTAAATTAAATTAGCATTGATACTACCTGATTCCAACTCTAAAGTGGAGTAGATTAACCAAGTTCTTGAAATCTCCATCAGTCCTGCCTCTTTATTTTTAATTTTAACAATATAATTTAATTTCATTTATCATCAAAATCTTCACTGTATCAATGACAGAAAACAGTGCAACTAGAATCCCCTTGGGAAATCCCCTTTCTGAGACACACACACACGTTTTAGTCACACTCATTCATACACTTTTTTGATAGATTAGAGTGTCTACCTCTCAAAATTACAGCTCACTATTCACCAGTGCCATGTAGGCTAACAGCTAATTTTAGAGAAATCCCAAATTCGAAACGATGGTCATAAGGATTCGTGGTCTTAAATTCTTTGGATACTTTAGAAAATCCCTGCCTTAATTTTCATTCCTGCAGTGTCGCAGTGACATCCAGTGGTCAGTAGGATTACTCTTAAATTGGGCTCCGACCCTACCAAAATCCAAGGCCGTGCTTGCCAGTGTATGCTATAAGCTGATTCATGTGCTGTGAGTTTTCACAGAACTGGTGCTTGATTAAGCACTGACTCTGCATTTGAAAAAGTCAGGACTATAAGAGGCAAAACAAAGGCTCCCCATATTTATTATGGAACACTCTCCTTCCATAATTCCCTCTTTTCAGGATTCCTGATGAGTTTCAAATTGTTTAAGGCTGCCCCCAAATTTACATCCTCCCTAAATGCTGATAAAGAGCAATTAGTCTGATGTTTGTAGCATAGTAGCTGCCTGAAGGTCTACCCTGATAGACTTAGACCAAAGCAAGGACTCAGGTCACTCAGGTCCTGAGGTTCTGCACCTAAAGCAGCTTAAAAAGAAAAGAAACCCAACAGGAAAACCAATCCATGAATATCAACTGCAAGACTAGGAGTTGTTTTGTGTGTGGGAGAGAGAGAGAATCATACCAAAAAGCTCCAAACAGTGGGAGACAGAATCCCACAAAGGAATTCTCTTAAAACAATCAAATACAGGGGTAGAAAAGGCTTCAGTTTACACCCCACTCTGGGACTTTACCACTGTATCTTCAGAAGAGACAAACAGGAAAAAGTAAGCAGCAGGTGAGAGGAGGCTCTAGTTGTCAAAGACGTGACAAAATAGGTGATAATAATAAACCCCATAGTGCCATGTCAGAAGTCACACCAAAGATGTCCTAGGGGACAAATGAAGGGGGCATTTAAACTCCATCTGGCAAAGTCAGACTGCTCATATCAAGCCATACTGCTCATGTCAAGCCCTCCTCCTTCTCCCAGGCAGACAGCAGGAACCAGAGGCAGTCCACAAAATAAAATAAAATAAAATAAAAAAGCAGACATCAGTTTGATATGAGAGAAATTGAAGATACCAGACATATTGACACTACCAGATAAGTTTTATTTTTCATTACAATCATAATAGCACAACCTTTCCTACACTCAGTGCTTATGCTACTGTGGGAAATATTTGGACAAAGCTGGGATAAGTTATTTGGTTCAGAAGATATTCCACATAGGGGGCAGGAGGAGAGATGAGGAAAAAAATGTCAAGGAGACTTAATAGCAGTCATGGGGAAAGCAGAGTGGGATAGAGGGACAGACAGGCTAGGGATATGATCTCTGCTGTTAAAGGAAGAAAAGGAAGAAAACAGTTGTGATGGTAGATGTGAGATTTGGGCTTTCAGGCAAGAGAGGAGTGAAAGAGAAAGGCAGGATGGGCACCTTGAACATATGATGATAGGGAAAATTAATCCAAATAGATGGAGGAAGAAGGGAGGGAAGCAGGAAAACCAGTGTGGAAGCAGGAAATGCAAAGAAGAAATAGTATAACTTTGAGAAGATAAAAAAAGAATTTATCCTAAAAAATGTATATTACTTCAGAACATGAATAGAGTAATGAACATGGAAACACAGTATGAAAAATATCCAGGTTCCTATGGATTTTATAGAGTATATGATGTTAGAGAAAGACTGAGTAAGGAATCCTAGTTATAACCACTGTGGGTCTGATTTTCTGAGTGTGCAGAGTTTTCAGCCTGTAGTAGTTAATTTCCTCTTCCCTTGAAAAAATTCATTCCTCTTTCAAGGACAGTGAATGTAAAAATTTCTTTATCTCTTCATAACACAGCTAGGTTTCTCATACAACCTTCTCACAGGTGTTGTTTCTATTATTTAACCAATGAAGAGAAGTGTCATCTTTACTGACCAATTATACAATTTCTTAGTGCAGCATGTTATAAAAGGGCTGTACAAAATTGTAAATAAGGCCTTTCTGATCTTTCTTCTACCTTGAGTCAAGCTCTTCATTTTGTGTCCAACAGAACCACAAAATGGTTGAGGTTGGGGGTGATCTCAGGAGATGACAGTGGCTCAACCACCTGCTCAAGCATGCCCACCTAGAGGCACCTGTCCAGGACCATGTACAGATAGCTTTTGGATATCTCCAGGGAGGAAGATTTCACAACCTCCCTGGGCAACATCTGCTCAGTCTCCTTCACAGTAAAAAAAATGGTTCCTGATGTTCAAAGGGAGCCTCCTGTGTTTCAGCGTTGCCCATCACCTCTGATCCTGTCACTGGACCCCACTGAATAGCACCTGGCCCCATTCTCTTGGCATCCTCCCTTCAGAAGTTTCTACACATGGAGATTTCCCACCAAGACTTTGTTCTCCAAACTGAACTGTCCCGTGTCTCTCAGTCTCACCCCCTATGTCCCTGTCTCTCCTACATGGAGCCCTGAGCTGGACACAGGACTGCTGGACACAGTCCAGCCTTGAGCTGGACACAGGACCACTGGTGTGGCCCACCAGTGCTGACAGAGGAGGAGGATCACCTCCCTCAACCTGTTGTCAATGCTCTGCCTACAGCAGACAAGGATCCCTCTCACCCTCCTTGCAGCAAGGACACCTTGGGGGCCGATGTTCAACTTTGTGTTCACCAGGACTGTGCAAGTTCTTTTCTGTCAAACTAATTTCCAGCTGAGCAGCCCCCAACTGGTGCCTTGGATTGCCCTTCCCCAGGTGCAGGACTGCATTTCTCCTTGAGGTTCCTAAGGTTCCTGTCATCCCATTTCTCCAGCCTGATGAGGCCCCTCTGAATGGCAGCACCTACCAGCCATTCCCCCCAGCTTTGTGTCATCTTCAAACTTGCTGAGGGCACAATCTTCCCCATCATTAACAAAGATCTTAAACAGGACTGGACCCAGTATTGACCTTGGATTACACTGGTGGTTCCTGGCCTCCAATTTCATGCCACTGAGTATCACCCTCTGGGCCCATCCAATCAGCCAGTTTATAATCCTCCTCACTATCTGCTCATCCAAGCCATACTTCATCAGCTTGTCTGTGAGGATCTTATGGGACACCTTACTGAAATTAAAGTCAGCAACATCCACTGCCTTCCCCTCATCAACCAAACCAGAACTTTAACAAGTTGGTCAAGCAGGAGTTATTACTGCATTCCCAACAGTGTTAAAATATGCTCTGTGACTAGTTTACTCACTGATAATATGAATATATTCATAATTATTCTCCTCACAAGGGTCCTATATGAATTAACATTTGAATATATGCCTTAAGATCTCCAGAATAATGCTGCTACTTTAGTAATGTAAGAAATTATTGATTCTGTTTTCAAATGTTCTTTAGATAGCTTGGCTTTATAAATCTTTCAAGTATCAAATCCTTAGAAAGCTGTAAAGTGAGATACATACATAAAATAAAACGAGGATGTAAAACATACTTCTCAGACTTCTCTTAAATAAATGCACATTCAATAACTAAACAGTGAAACTCAAGGTTTTATCATCACATCTTTAATTTTAGAATGTGGTTACCTATCCTTTCTCAAATGAATATTAACTTTCTATGAGAACATTCAAAGGTGTCAATATTGTCAGCATAATTATCAGGCATGTGTCAACTCAAAGCAAAACACCACCAATCACTCAGCAAAAATGTAGTTCTAGAATATTTAAAAGTTTGGCGATGATTTTCCAGTTGCTTGATTTTGTAATATAACTGAGGAAATAATTATTTTCTACAGCAATCACAATTTGCTTTGCAAGAGATTAATAGCAAAACCAGCATGCCTCTCCCTCATCTTCCTTCACAGGAATTTCTTGCTCTAAACCAATTATATTGGAATATCAGGGAACAGTAAAGATTACAGAGGAGAAAGTCTGTGTAGTGGGTCATATACTGGTTTGCTTTCTAGATTCCTATAGATTTCATCAAAAGATTTTCTCATCCATTTTCAAAGCTGCACAAAAATTGGTGTCAGAGGCAGCACTATGACTGAAGAAAGCCTGGTGTCGAAGCTCCTAAACTAAACTAGCAGATGAAAACTCTTTTTGGGAACTGTGGTCAGTTTGGGAGATGGAGTTTATGTAAGGAAATAATATGGAAGGAAAATTTCTGTGAGCAACAATACTTTCAGCTCCCGTACTTTGAAGGATTGTTGCTTTTTTCTTCATTCAGTAAATTCCTGTTGTCAATTTTCTCTTCCTGCCAGTTTCACTCACTGCCATGACAACATGTAAGGCCTTCATGGGGGTAACTATGTAAGGTGTGGAGGTTCCCCTCTAGCACCATCCCCTCTGTTATGCCTTGATAAAGCATTTCCACAGGAAATCACTAGTGCTTATCACTCTGCATCCCAATTAAAAGAGTTTATAACTGTTGGACTGAAGAACCATAGAGGTTAAACTATAATGTCAGGGGGTTTGGAAAAACAGACATACCAGATATCTACAATGGGGGATTTCTTTTATGAAATATATGATCAACTGTAATTGGCTTATACATCTCATTGCAGCCTTTAGAATTGCAAAGAAGAAGGAGGTGTTTTCTTAAAAGAAGAAGGTGAGCACTGATTGTGCACAGAGGATTGCCCAGAAGAGGTAAGAGTCAGGCTAAATGACTTGCTGCCATCTATTGACCATCCACCTTTAAGTGTCTGAAATCTTCAGTAAGATGATAAGACAGTAAAATCTTGCAGCACAATCAATTCAGGGAAGCCTATCTCCATGTGACAATGTCAAAATAATTTGTAGATGCTCTGTTCCTGTGTTAGCACATTCCTGAATTTTTACTAAAAGCTAGTGCCAGCTGTTTGCACATTGCCTTTCTTGATGTTTGAGATTTAGAGCAGCAGTCTCCCCTCCACATCAGAGTATGTAAGAAATGAAGCAGTCTATTTTCAAGGACATCACTGTGACACCAGCAAAGCTTGATAAATTACATTGTATAGATTTGTTGATCATGCCTAATTCTGTCTCCTTCTCTAAAATAAAATGAAGTTAACTAGCATCATAGCTTCCTACCCAGAATTATGGGCATGTCTCTGCATGAACCCCCCTTTTATGTGTTTATTTACCAAAGCTTTAAAATAAAAAAATCACTTCTTTATTTAAAAATTTTCTCCTTGGAATAACAGGCTTAGGCATGATTTCTGATAGGGCAATAGCTCCTCTACATGCCAGCTAAGACTTGCAGCAAGAAACAGAAGCCTATACATTCTGGAAGTTTCCATTAGAGAGACAGGCAGTACTGTAAGAAATTGATTCATTTTTTTTGCATTATTGAGGTAATCCATTTAAACAATGTTTTGTTGCCTTTACCGTACCAAAAGTAACAGAAAAAAAAAAAAAACAACCCAACAAAAAATATTTCCTTTAAAATTTGAGCAAACTTCTCAGGATACAATTATGCATCAGTCAAGCTGTGTTTTACAGAGAGCAGTTTAAGGTCACCAGCAAGTTGAGACAATAATTTGTTTCCAACAAACATTTCTTGTGACAACTGTCAGCTCCAGCAAGGATGCTCACCATCCCTCCTGGTTCATCCTACCTCAGGTCTGCATCTAGAGATTAATAGTGGCACAACAGACCAAAGAACACTGATTTCACACCAATAGTCAGAAACTAAGTAGTTATGATGGTTTCCTTCACACTTTTACATTGGAGACAATGATAGACTACATCTTGACCTCAGTGACACTCATCTTCACCCAAAGGCCTTCATCACAACACAAACACAACACAGAATTTGTCCATTTAAGTAAAGCCTCTGAGTTTGTGCACTACTGAAGTCATTAAAGATGAAAGACCTGAAAAACAGTATAAAGGAGCAGAAAATCTGACTCAGAGCTCACCAACCCAGGATCGTATTTCACAACTGTAATGATACAAAGAGACAAATACACAGAATTTTCTACAGTGGGAAGACTCCAGAGGAAAATAATAGTGGCACACAGTACAAAGGATAACTCAAACCTGCCAAAAACTGTTTCCACTGAGCAGAATGGACACATATTGCTACACTGATAGTTTGGGAAACAAGGAAAATTGAGGATTAATTACTACATGTCCTTGAAGTTTAGCAAGTGTTGTTATTCCATCCTTCACAAGTGAATTCTCGTATGAAGCAAGTATGAATGTGTGAAACACGGGAGACTTCAACGTTTGGCTTTAGGTGCTACAGATCACAAACACCATTAAGTCCCATAAATCACTCTCCCTGTTGCATTTACAATGCAGGTAAGAAAGCAGAAACCCTCTTTCTCCCATCCCACCTTTAAGTTTATGCAGAACACTTCAGAGCACATAGAGTGATTGAAATAATATCTCTTGGCACAATTGTCATGTTTTCCATCCTTCATCCTGCTCCATAAAATGGACACTCCATGCATCAGTGCCTCTCAATATCTTTGAGTAGATATGGCTTCTTCCTCCAGTCAGCTGAAAATGTTGTCTTCCCTGGTGAACAAAAATAGAAAAGTTCCACTTTGTAAATGGAAGATAAAATCCAAGTTTCCAATTTTACAGCACTCTACCAATTCTCCTGATTTCAGCAGACAAATAAGGAACTCAAACCAGTTTTCATCCTCTGAAAACCGATGGTCAAAGATGAGTCTCCAGAGATGGAGAGATGCTATGATAGCTAAATATGGATTAGTTTAAAAGCCTCCAAAGGTCACAACAAGCAGCAACTTTAAAAAACAGTCATGTGCCACGAAAATATACTTGGCAGCACATACTCACTGCTTCCTAAAAGCCAGCATTATGGGTTGGTTCTTGGAAGGCACAGCTGGAAAAGAATTACCCTTTCCCAGCTCTCTGCCAGTCCTAGAAGGTGTGTATTTTTTTCTCAGCCATCTGAGTAGCCTCAAAGGAGCAAATCTCTCGAAGTGTGGGATTCAGTCCTGTAAATTTTGATTCCTAGCCAGTAAACTGAACTATAAGCAATAAGAGGCACACATATTTATGGAGCACCTGTCAAAGACAGTAAAACAGTCAATAAAATTACCTGCTTTGGTATATCAGCAGTTTCACCTATATAGTCAGAAATCTCTCAGTGTTTATGCTACACACATTTGAGGTAATTTTTTTTTTTTTAACCAGAAAGGTACAATGCACCCCAGTGTATTCAGAAGCATCATCAGTTTTGGTCTAAGCTACCAAAATGATCATTGTATGACTCATGAAAAGTCCTATTTCTTTAATATACTCTCTTTGGAAGTCATAGGTACTATGGAGGTTTCACTGCCATAACAAAAAGTGAGCCCTTAGTTGCCATAACACCTGAGAGCAGTAGGAAGCAGCCCTTTATATGGCACCTTTATAGAAAACCAGCCTGTGTTACATAACAGCACAGAGATGCTGTACAGAATACACAGAAAACCAATTCAGTTCATGCTCAAGAAAAAGATTCATTTCTGAGTGACTGAGCTTAAAAATAACATACAGACTTGAATACCCTATACATTTACTTTGTTTAGATAATGCTTAGTATCACAGCTGTCAAAAATGGTTATAATTTAAAGTGAGCATTCAGAATGTAATGTTCTGTGTCAGTACCACTGCTGAGGCTAAATTTTAGGTGATAATTATAATGTTGATCATCTGAGATGAAAGGGTATCATAAAAAACTACTCAAAACCCAAACAATTAATGCTTAAAAACAAAAACCTTTACAAAACTGTCATAAAGAAAATATAAACATTAAATCTTTACTGAGAACCAAGAAACCTACATTGTAAAATATTAAAAAACAGAACTCAGAAATTAATTTTTATTTTGGGTAATTTTTTTTTAATTCTTGAATTAATTTAATTAAATTCTGCATCAGAGAAAATAAACAGGAGGGGAAGACTATTAACATAGAATGATTAAATAGAATCATAGAAACATTTAGGTTGGAAAACCTCTAAGGTCATTGAGTTAACTGCTAACCCAATATTATCAAGTCCACCAATAAGCCATATCCACAAATACCACCTCTACACATCTTTCAAATATCTCCAGGAATGTCAACTCCACCATATCCTTGGGCAGCCTCTTTCAATGCTTGGCAACCCTATTAGTGAAAAACTTTTCGTAATAGCTGAATTCAACATTCCCTGGTGCAACTTGAAGCCATCTCATCTCAGCCTGTCATTTGTTACTTGGAAGAAGACATATTCAGACATATCCCCCCTTTTGATTTAATTTCAATGAGAGGTGAAAATTTGATTCATAATGTTTAATATTTGGCAGTCCTTCACCTTCAAAATGTAAAATAGTGTCTGTGACAAAAATTTGTTGTGGAAACATTAGTCCCTATGGCTTAGACATTGTTCAATTCCTCTTATCCTGGAATATCAGGAGGTGGAAAAGACTGTCCTTAATTTTAAAATGTAGTCAGGACATAGTCAGCAAACAAAGACATAAAAAGTGAGTACTAGGAAAGCTCATGGGCCCTAGACTAGATGTCACTAGGCTGGAGGAGTCTTCAATGTACAGCTAAACCCGGGGAATTTGATGGTCTTGCTTAATATGAGCAATGGCTGAAAAATCTGAGCCTTAATAAATGCCAGCAATGGGTGAAGGGGGCATAATCGAATCAAGAGCAGGTTATTAACTATTGGAATCCTCTGCCCACCTCCTATTGGTAAATAGCATAGATACAATTGTACTGAAAGCCTTTTATTGGGCAACAGTGACTTTTTACACTGGAGCCTCAAGGTGTTCAGTATGTAGTTATTCCAGTATGTAGTTATCCAGTATGGAGTATTTTTTTGGATTTACCTCATACATAAATTCATAATCTAAAGAAGAGGAATTTATAAGTAAGAACTCATCTTGACCAGCAGGTGATTCTTACTAAAGAAACAGCTCTCCCTGCTGGTTAATCAAGTGATCTACCATGGCACTGAGTTTGACTCACTTTATTTTAGCTGATGGAAGATCTTTTTTGTTTCAGAGCTAATGGTTATTTGAGAGAAATAATCCACTAACTTTTCCATCTCCAGTGACAACAACAACAACAACCAAAAAAAAAAAAAAAAAAAAAAGTGAGAGTTGGTTTATTTCAGAAATAGGTTTAAATCAAACAGACAAGAAATCAACCAAAAAACCCCAACAAAACACATGAAGTATCAAAGTATAAAGCATGAACAGAATTTATGCATGGAAAATTATGTTATTGCAAAAGTAAACAAAAAAGCAAACACTCATCTGCAGTAGCTAATATAATGTAAGTGCTATTCAAAGAGAATTTGCTGCTTTTCTACAAGTACTAGAGCACCTCCGTGCACAGTCTGAACCTATATTCTACTGAGAGGGCCTCCATGAATAAAACCTCCTTGTCCATTGAGCTGAACAGCAGGAGATACAGTTCTGAGCATGTAGACAGGTTATCTGTTTGACAACAGCTTACAAAGTGTACCTGACACAAATTATTACTTTGGTACTTACTGTCATAAGAGTTACTGCAAAGGCAAATTATTTGGTACCCCTGCACATATGATTATAGCATCATGTTAGGAGTAATCTCATTACAAAAGCAGTGCTTCCTTGATCATAATCCTTCCTTTGCAGATCCTCCTGACACTTTGTTGGGAGGGGTGTAGCACTTAGTGGAATAAAGCTAGCATTCTTCACAGATTGATGGCAAATTGTTTTTTTACAGGTAACAAAGTGATTCTTGAGACACATGAACATAAGAAAATATATTTTTCAGTATTTCAGAAAGCCAAACTTTGTAACCTTGATGCTTGAGTAGACAAAAACAGGCTTACACATTCCAGGTCTGATTCTTGGATCAGTCACAATGTGATTTTAATTCTCTTCCAAAAGTGGCAACTGGGAACTGCTTTGGTTTACAACAGGAGATGCAGAAACCTGAGGTGAGAAAACAAAGGTTGTGCTCGTTTACATTGGTGACAGTTTCCAGGCAGAGCTAGGTTAAGTGCAAGACTAAGAGGAAAACAAATGATATCTGTACCCAATGTGTCAGGAACATCAGCATCAGGTCTGCCACACCTGAAAATAGAACTCAGAATTGGCCAGAAATTCAATACCATTCAAGACTAGTTGCTCAGTTACATGCCAGGCACTGTTTTCACTTCTCAGGGCATTATTTAGCTTTGAAATACTGTGTACATTTAAATATATAGACCTAAAAAATACAGTTATTTAAATCCTATTCATCTTTGCAGTACTTCCTGTCATCAGGGCATAAAATAAAGCAGGTAGATGGGACAGTATCAATGATGAAACACAGCTTATTGCCTGCCTTTAAAAGACTCCTGGATTTGACAGCAGCAGACCGGTCAAAAATTAGCACATAAACTATTAGATTAGAATCATTGCTGAAAGCTAGGTAATTAGAATCATTGCTAAAAAATCTTGGAATGCATCCACATATTTGACCAAAAGGATGAGATTTATTTACCTCTCTGGAAAAAGGAGTGTATTTAGAAGTTGGGTCAGTATGAAGGCAATCTGAGGCACAATGCTCAAAAAGTGTGGATAAAAGCTTTCTTCATAGTCCCAAAAAAGGTGCCTGTACATATGGGGGGGGGAGGGGGAGGAGGAGGAGGGGAGGGGCACAATATTATTTTTTTCTGCAAAATCTTGAGGAGTTCTGGAATGATGGGTGGAGAGAGGTGAGTGCCCCCGTTCTATTCTGTGCTGTTGCAGCCTTATTTTGAGTCCTGCCTGAAGTTTTGGGCACCAAAATACAAAAAAAAAAATTTAAAAAATATATATAAAGCTATAAGAAAGCATCCAAAAGAGGGTTACAAAGGTGGTGAAGGTGGTGAAGGGTCTAGAGGGAAAACCATGTGAGAAGCATATGAGGTCACTTGACTTGTTCAGCCTCTGACATGTGGTGTGACTCTAAGGGTTTTGCTGTGCAGGGTCAGAAGTTGGACTTTGACAGTCCTTGTGGGTCCCTTTTAACCCAGGACATTCTACAATTCTGTGATTCTATCCTACAAACATTACCCCAGATATGTATAAGAGGGTCAGCTGCTCATATTGCACCAAGGAGTGCCAAACAGTCCCTTTCTTCAGCAAGTTTCCAGACCAATTCTTCCTTGTCTTGCAGCTTGAAGAGACTGCAGTCTATTCATCTACCTGTCAACAATATCAAGACTTTCAATCCATGCAGTATCACGTGTAAGTATGTTTCTTAAAGCACACAGTTTACTCTTAGAAAGGTTTCTTCAAAATAATAAAAATACTGTAGGTTCATTGAAATGTCATCAGATGACAACAGCATGCATTTACCCTTCTTTTTTAATCAGCCCTTCCAGCAGAGAGATGCCATAAAGCACAGCAGCATGCAATGCCTGCACAGTTGAACACTACAAGCTTAAAAAGCATCTCAGTCTCTCCCTCTTGTTTGTGCAAGGCATATTCTTGTTTTCTCAGCCCTTTTTTGGAGGGTTGCTTGTTCTCCCATTTTAATAAGACACTCTGTAAGGACCAAAGCTGGAGAGTGCACTCAAGCTACTGAGCTTTTTTTCTGTTTGGTACCTGGGAGACAGACAGGTGGTTGGTCAAACAGATTTTGTAGAAGTTTCACCATCTAGACTTGTTATGAGGGAAGAGTGTTAATAAATGATACAGGAAGGGAGAGAAGGAAGGAAGGAAGGAAGGAAGGAAGGAAGGAAGGAAGGAAGGAAGNAAAGAAAGAAAGAAAGAAAGAAAGAAAGAAAGAAAGAAAGAAAGAAAGAAAGAAAGAAAGAAAGAAAGAAAGAAAGAAAGAAAGAAAGAAAGAAAGAAAGAAAGAAAGAAAGAAAGAAAGAAAGAAAGAAAGAAAGAAAGAAAGAAAGAAAGAAAGAAAGAAAGAAAGAAAGAAAGAAAGAAAGAAAGAAAGAAAGAAAGAAAGAAAGAAAGAAAGAAAGAAAGAAAGAAAGAAAGAAAGAAAGAAAGAAAGAAAGAAAGAAAGAAAGAAAGAAAGAAAGAAAGAAAGAAAGAAAGAAAGAAAGAAAGAAAGAAAGAAAGAAAGAAAGAAAGAAAGAAAGAAAGAAAGAAAGAAAGAAAGAAAGAAAGAAAGAAAATTTTATAGCTTAAAAGAGATACTGAGAAGTCAGTAAACAATATCTCTGAACTGAAATGTAGAGTTATTGAGACTCCAGCAAGTAACTGGATATTGGAGACCATTCCCAATTGAAGAGCCTGTAGTCAGTGGCTTTCCCACTGTTAAAAGCTCTAACCACATCAGCTTAGAGTGCACTATCCAGATCTCCAGACAGCTTACTTTACACAAGAAAATCTGTCAAAGAACGGGAAATAAACAAGATGAAAGTAAAGATCCAGCCTACACATCACAGATACCACCAGCAGCAGCCAAAATTTTTTATTCTTGCAGTTATGTGTAAAAATAGAGACAATGTTTTCAGTCACATGTTTGGGTTCCTGGTGTTGCTATAATTTTGTAACAAACAAGTGCTTCCAATTATAACAGATTTCATGACATGAAGTTTTTAGGTTGGTTGCACAAAACAAACAAAAGCCAGAAGTCTGGGACTGGAGGAGTGTGATTTTTCAAGGCTTTTGAGCAAAAAAAAAATGTTGCTATAATTTTGACAACATAATTTAGCAGCTTTTATATAGAGCAATCTACACCTCCGCCCCTCTCCACCTCGCCTCCCCCTCTGGTATTGTCTTGCCTGTCAATTATTGGAAGAAGAGCCTGTTCTTTAAAAGGCTTTTAAATTATTGGAAATTATTTGGAATATATTCTAAAAGCTCTTGAAAGAAAGAACACTACCCCCACATACACACAGATCAGAAAGTATTTATTTGTATTGTCAACTTAAATGTGCAGGATTAACGTGAGAGTTTATCTGGCTAACAACACCAAGGATCATCAGCTGTGCTGACCTTGTGCTTGAGCTGTGGGGATATTAAAAGTAAACCTAGTGCTCCAAATGCCTAACGTGACATCACTGTGCCCATTCCATTTGGTACCTATGATACTGTGAGGACTGTACAGAAAGAGTGAGGGAGTTTGGGGCCATGACACTCCAAGGAGCAGTGCTGCTGTTAATATATGCACCTCAGCAAGCAAAGCAAGGCAGCTGCACCATTCCGCCAAGTAAGCAACTTTGTTGTTAATGTGGGGTTTGTTTGCTCTGATACATAACAGACACATTCGAGTTCCTTCAAACTATCACTCTGACTGGCATTGAAAGATATTGTATTATAAATTTTACATTATAATAGTGTTTACTGGCAGAATAAATTGCATACCTGTATTGAAGTGATGGAAAAAAGACATCACTCATTATCACATTGAGCAGCATGCTGAATGCAGCAGTGAACAGTGATAATCGTGCCAGCTAAAGCAATTTTACCTATGAAAAGTTGTTCAGACGTAAGAGAGACTGCTAATGTCTTACATGAGGCACAGCTATTTCCTATTTGTTTCTAAGAAGAACCTTACTATTCATTGATAACTCATAAATTTCCTAAATGCGATGTACATTAAAGGCATAAAAATTATTTCTCCATTTTCTTCACAGTCTTCTTTTATCTCCCTCATATCTATCTTTCACATCAGCAGCTGTTGGTTTTCCATCTTTTAAGTCACATCACACAAATCAGAAATAAGCATTTGGTTCAAATGTTGTTTTACAATTCACTCCCAGCCCCTCTGATGTCTCCTAAAAAGGTTTCTGAGACATTTCTCCAGAGAGACCCATGTATCACCTAAACAATTTTCATTTCCAAATTTAGCCTTCATGTAAGCCAAGGGTGTGAGGAGCTGATTCACTTGTCTTCCTTTAAACCTTGCTTTCTCATTGTTAATATCCTTAGATGAGTTTCATCTTCCTGCCTCTGCCTGCCAGTAGATATTTAGGGTGGTCTCCACAGCCAGATAGGATACCTTAATTTAGGCACCAACATGTAGGACTCTATAGGTTGGTGAGGTGTCTGAGCCCTCAATACAGTTCAGGAAGATCTGGTTAGTGGAGCCCAGATGCAATTTATCCAAAGCAGGTATTAGGGATATGTTAGCATATGCTGCCTGGCTCCAGTTGCTGAAGGAAATAGGTTTCTGTAGGGCCTCTGTGCCTCATCAGCTGCATGCAGAGGTCTTCAACAACATAAGATGCATGGAAGAGTCTAAAAGCATTTGTTTATGCAACTGAATTAGGTCTTAGCCTCTGGTATCCACTGCAGAAGCCAAAGCCAAGGCAGCTCCCTCACTGCCAGACACCCAAGTGCATGAGTCCCTCCTCAGAAGCTGGATGAGATGATCCTCACTGATAGCTCTCAGTTTCACTGTCTGGGTACATCTTGGAAGTTCAGTACAATTACACAGCACTGCTCCTCCAAAGTTTTTCAGACCCAGTTCCCATTGCTAGTTGGACTTCATTTCTTTGAGGATCTTGTCCACTAAAACTCTGCTATCATTGCTACCAGATTTACTTAGAAAAGAGTAGGAGAGCAAACACAGCTGCACAAGTTCTCTGTGCTTAGCAAACTACTGGGTGTCTGTGGACCCACAGGACTATTTCAGTGATCTTTCAGCTGAACCAGGTGAGGTGGGGGCTCAGCCCAGACAGAAATGTCTGGGTACCAAACTAGGTGCAGTAGTTCTGAGGAAGCACTGCTGCCACAGGGAGCAGAGGCACAGAGCAATGCAGGGAGAGGATGTGGCAGCTCAGGCTCCACTGTGGCACTCAGGTGGCTGAGTGTAGTGGCTCCTTGGAAATTTTCTGTGCCAAGGTAAGGATTTTTTGTGGAGAAATCAGGTGATATCAGAAAGGAATGAAAGGGGTTTTCAAAGGTCTCCTTCTACAATGGAACATGCATCTGTAAGTGCCAGCATTCTGAGGGGGGTGTTGATGTAATTAAATACATGTAAACACAGATCATATGAGTTATAAAATGTGTAATAAGGGGGTACTAATCTCCACTACATTGCAGTTCTTCTTAAAATATGTAGAAAATATTAAATATGTCTCAGATTCTCTATATTCCAGCAGAAGACCCTGCTATGAATTGGTCAAGACAGCAATGTGCCACCTTTTGAGAAAAAATAAGTATTTTTCACATACCAGTTGTCCTGTTTGTTCCAAAGAATAATGAAATGGGAAACAGAAAGAGACTACTATTAAAAAAAAGCACCACTATTTTGTGCATTCCTTTTACTTGGCCATGTTGGAGGAGGGAAGAATTTTTAAAGATTGATGATCATCTCCTTTCCCCTGCTCAAAGGACAAAGCCTTCATTAAAATTTTTACTTGCAATGGAACATATATTTCTCATTTCAAAAACTGCAATTCAAACCATTTGTTGGTTCTAATATCAAGTTTCTGCTGGCAAACAATATAAAGCACAGCACCTCTGTGTGACTGAATCTATATTCAACACAGAAACAGTCCTCCACAGTATCACAAGATAGACTTAAATTTAAAATAATATCCAAAGGAAATTGTAGATGAAAAACAAAAGGAGATAGATTGAAAATTGGAAATTATGGAAAAATAAGGGTGAGCTGTTAGAGCTGTTTTTTCCCCTAATAAAAATTATCTCTCTAAAATGTATGTCACCCATGTATTTATCTACATTTCTGTTTGTCTATCATTTACCTGTTCTTCACCTGCCTGAAAGTAACCACCTATTTGGAAAAGCAAGTTGAATTGTCTTCCTCAGCAAAAGGAGGGGAGAGAGAGAAAAAGGAAAGTGAAAAATTATGAAAAATCTTGGTGTAATCTGAATAGCAATGAAGTAAAAGCTACTCCTTGATGTGCCTATGAATCCTGTAAATGAAGTGGCCCTTGAATTAAATTAATTTAAAATCTGGCAAATATTACTCGGCATGTTTGTCAATGTGCTGTATAATTATTAATTTGTTCATTGAGGCAACTATATAAATAAATAGAAAGCAGAATGCCATGATTAAAGTAACATTAGAAATCCAGGGTCAAGGAGCCCTGTTATACAGGGATCTAAATAGCTTTCCCAGGTCCTATTTTTACATCTCCATACAGATCTGCAGGTCTGTAACTGCGAATTAATTGGCACACATTTAGATGCCAACAGAGCTTTTGTATTCTCAGTGCACATTTTGTCTTCTCAGAGTGAGATGTTAGTAATGGAGGTTTTAATATTACCCCTAGGGGAGCACCAGAAAATCTTAACAATTTCCTTCACTAGAGTATTTTCATTAGAGCTAAATGCTGTGCAATTTACATTTGAAATCAGGTGTAGGGTAAGTATAATGTGACAAGACATGTTGCAATGTTAGGGGTTTTTTTGTTCAAATGTTCCTTATTTACTGCAATATACCTTCAAAAGATAAGCATGCAATTAAAATAAATATCTTGATTTTTAACCACTCCTAATTGAACTGTTATTGGGATAATAGGAGCACAAAATAGAATCAGGTTTAAAAGGACCCAAAGCACAAGATTAAAATATTACTCTATTTAAACAAGAATGTTTCAGGCAAAATAGGTTCTGTAGTACAGAAATTAGTTCATTTTCAGTAAATCAGACCAAACCCTTCCTTTGCAGAATTAACTCAACCTCGTGGTGCTCAAAATGTCAAGAACTCTGAATAACTCATAGGAAGAATAAATAAATCCTACCTTTTCTAAAACCAAAAAATCCCCCAAACTGAATTGGTATATAAAAAAATAAAATGTATTCATTAATAAGGGCATAATGCAGTAAAGACCTAGAGAACCAGTGAGAAAACAGGACTGACATTCGAGCTGTAGCTGAGGCTGAACTTTGGTAGTTGATCTAGCATGAAATTCTACTCTGCCAATGTCTGCATCTCAGAGTACCTATATTCCATCACTGACTTGCTTTTTCATAGCAACAAAAGAAGAAACTGCACACCTACAACAGTCTCAATCCAATCAGGGCTTCCTTCATGCCTAAGCCTGATCACAGGACCTACTGTTTAAATATTTCTCCATGAAAAATCCCTAATAGGCTCAGTCAGACCATGGTTATTATTGAAGGAGGTCCCTAGAGAAGGAAGGGGATTGCAGCACTTTCCTGGAGCCTTGTAAAACTGAGAAAATCAAACCACTGCCAGCAGCAGGAAGAGAGGAAGAAGCAACAATCCTTGTAATCTGCTGTTCTGTAAAATGACAGCCAGCCCCAAGTGCAGCAGAAAGCCATGTTCAGTGAAAGAGGTCTAAGCACAAAGGGTCAGATCCAGAGGGCTGGGGTGGTTACAGGACTGTCATATCTCACATGCAACACAGCCCCCTCGAGCTGCAAAAAGCATGGGAAGGAGGAAATTGTCTCATTGTCTTCCTCCTCGCATAGCCAGGAAAAATAAAATAAAAAAATTTTTAAAAATAATAAATAAAATTATTTTGGAGGTCAAAATATCCATCCCATCTTACCAGGCTGTACAAGTTAGGCAATGGCTACTGTTGTCTCCATCCATCACATCCATGAAGAAAGGGTAGATGATAGTGAGATTTGTCACCCTTCATGTTGCTTCCCTCCTGCTTCTGGATACACAGGGAGTCTAAAGCCAATTGTCACCTGAAGGGAAAGGAACCAAGCACAAAGGCTCACACCTTGTCTGGACAGGACCAGGCTTTCAAAGCTTGGTCAGTGCACTCACAAAGGTGAGCAACCACAGCAGTCTTTCATATGCTCACTCTCAAACCCATGAATACCCAGGACCTAGATCTTCTGGTATTACTGCAACATATCAGTGTACTGCACATATCAGTGTTCCGCTGATAAGGGCTCCAGGAGTTTCACAAGAAAACTTACTGAATACAAGACAAACTGAAGCACTATGAACATTCAAGGTTCTTCCATCCTTGAAGATAGGTGAAGCTCAAAAGTCTTTTATAGAATTTGCCACATGTTATTATTTTTGAGAACAGCAATGAATGGTTATGATGTCTCTGTAACCTAACAGGTTTCTATGAAGTTTTCACTGCCACCTGAATGGCCATGAAACCTTTGCAAAGCAAGAACTAGGCAAACATTTCCTATGATCTTGTCCTTTCACAGCAAATGGGGGTCAAGGACCAAAGAGCCTGATGAGGTGCCAAGTCATCAATGGACAGCATGCAGTGGTGAGCAGGACAAGATGAGCAAAGAGAGGAAAAGCTGACCTTGAAAAGCTTACAAATATTAAACAGCAGGAAGAAGAGGAAGGAAAAAGAGGACTAAGAACAAAAATGTTCCACTTCAAAGAGAAGAGATGAGAAATGAACTCAAGGGATCCTAAGCTTTATAAAGCCCTCAAGCTGTTAGACATCCTGCCTCTGTAATATATAAATAAAACAAAACAAAATATAACAAAACTCAAAGAAGTTATAAGAACCTTTTTTGTATAAGGAACACAATGAAATTATATTCAAAATAATTTAAATGGTAGAGTTGAAGCATAAAATAACCAATATAATCTAAATTCTTTTGAGATTTGTTAGAGAAATGATTGCAAGTGCTTACATAGAGTGGTTGCTCTGATATTTTGGAGACAGAATTCTAACTCTGCTTTCCACGTAGCTCTGCCCACACCTTAGCCACATATCCATCGTAATCCCACATGTTTTTCAGAAGGTTGTTGAAAATGTTGACTATGAAATGCAAGAGAAAGTACAGTCAAGTTTTCAAATCATTTGGAAGAACAGAAAGTATAAAGAGAGGTTTCTTCCTCAGGGAGGAAAATGAGGTAGGAGGGAAATAACCTCCAAGAATTTTAAAAGCCTACAATGTAGATTTCCCTTCTTAGCTACTTTATAGTCAAAGGCAAGAAGGTACATTTCTCTGAAAAACTTATTCTGGCCTATTCTAGACCTTTGTTTCTAGGCTGTATGTTTAGAAAAACATGTGCTGGTCATGGAAAGTCACAGACAGACCACACTAGATGTGTTTGACCAGGAACAGGTCACAGGAGAAGCACCCACACAGCTACAACCATTTCAATTTGCACACAATTGCTAAGGCTAATGCTTTCTACTGCCAAATTCCTGGGTCTCGATCTTGTGACAATAACAATGCTTCTCCCCTGTTTTGCTCCACCCATGGAAAAGAAGAAGTCTTTGTATCCATTGCCGCACTATTAGAGAGTCACACAGTCTAGCTTAAACCACCAGACTTCTGAACAGTGAGAAATGCTGGATCAAGGAAGAACAAGCACCAGATGCAAGTCTTGGAGGCTGTTGCACCAACTTTTCAAGTGCTTCTCCTTCTAAGTTCAAAGACACACCAGTTAGTCTAACTTAGCAATTTGGCTTAATTCCAGAGAGGTATTGATCTCTGAAAGTGCACCAAAAAGTTTCTGTGCAGTTTTTCTTTTCTTCTGTGAGCTCATTTTCTTTAATTTCATAAATCTGACACATATGCACTGTATTTGTTTCTTCTTCCTTTAAAATTACTTGGAATTTTCTCATTGTCTTCAGTGAGAATAAGATAGGATCATGGGTGCCTAACCAAACAGGATTTTTGGTTGAGAGCTGATTAAATATTTAAGCAATTCTAGATTGAATTCTTATTCTGAGGAGCTTCATATGGCCCATTTAATTAAATTTAAGTGATTCTTTCATACATAAGTTCTCTTATGTCAGTAATAAGGAGCACACAGTGTAGGATAAATTATTCTTCATAGTTATCCGAAATGTGGACCCATTAGTAAATAATACAGTACTTAAGAGAAATATTCTTGAGGATATAATCTGCCTTGTGGAAAGAAATGTATTGTACTATAGGCAGGCTTGATGAGATTTGAAAATTATTTTAAAGTGGAAATCAACTTATTTTTGCTTTGTCCATACTATGGTTTGGCAATAATATCTAACCAATCTCAGCTTCTTAAGATGACCAAAATCCATTCATTGGGAATGCTGACTTACAGAGCAAAGGAGGCACAGGATGGAACTGAAGCAAACTGAAGCCTGAAATACATAAGAAATTAAAATAGAATTTGAGAAGACAGGGGGAAAAAGTTGGCTGAAATTGGCCAACTTTTCTCTCCTCTTCCAGGACTGACAGTCAATTGAGAAAATAGCATTATAGGTCCAGAATATTTTGAAATTTTTCTATATTTATGGATTAAAATTGAAGTTTACCACTGTGTCTAATTCTAAAACATAGCCAGTCCCTACTGTAAGTACTTATGTACTGCTATTTTTTATATTTTACTTTCTTTTTCAGAAAGCTTAATGAAAAGGAATGGAACAGAACATTTTCCAAAACAGAGTATTCCATTCATTTTAAATATTAGAAATCTTTGGTTTTTGAAGACAAAAAGATTTCTTTTCATTTCAGAATTAACAACAGAAAGCATAAACACTTCTCTTCGTATGTTTGAAAGAGGAGCTATATTTTTTCAGCTGAAAACGAAACTTTGTTCCAGTCAATATAGAAAATCTAAGAAATAAAGATCAAGTTCAAATATTTTTTTTTCTTTCAAAATAATACAGCTCTCATTCCAACTTTTCCACCAGCACCACCATCAAACAACATGACCCCAACTTTGCAGTCTGCTGCAACCTCATCCTAGAAAGGCATTTAATTTCTAAAGAGAAGGAATGATAAAACCTTATTCAAAGTATTTTTCAATATTAGTCTGAATTTTCTAGAATATTGGATCATGGACATGAGCAAAGTGTCTTAGAACTTCTTCCTGTAGATTAATAATAGGAATATTTCAATGCCACAAAGTAAACCATGTTGTCTCATTTTTAAAAGTAGAAACATGCAAATGACAAGCACTGGTTATCATGGAAGCTCAGTGCACACTGTGCCCTTCTCTCTCAATAAGGTTTTCCAATATTATTATTATTATTATTATGCTGTTCCATATCTTTCTGACCCATTATTCTATTCATTATTACACTTATCATATAGCTCTATAGAGTTTAAACAATTGACTTTTTTTTTTCTGTGTTAGAACCTTGTTCAAATGGAGGGGGTCTTTTCTCCTTTAAAGGGTGAGGGGGTTATTTTGCTTGTGATTAAGGCTCTGATCTTTAGTCTGGATTTAGCTATTTCTCACGGGCACAAAACTTGCAGGCACATTTTGCAATGTAATTATTTGTGTCTGCAATCTAGTTACTTAGATGTCTGAGTCCCTGATTGCATCCATAAGTCAGGGACTTGGACATTTAAGTGATCTAAATTGCATCTACAACAATTTGCACCTAAAATGTCAAAAAAAGGATATAGCACAAGGAAAAGAGTTCAAAGATGGGTGATGAGAATAATTAGGGACATGGAAAACCTCAAAAAATGAAGCCAAATGGAACAGAATTGGACTGTTTACCTAAGAGATGAGATGAAATGAATAAAAGAGGAAATGATCGAATGCAAAGGAAACAAGGAGTGTGATAGAAAAGATAGATGAGGCACTTTTACCTCCCTCTTTTATCATAATGTAAGTACAAAGAGATATTTCAAAAAATTTAAGCATGGAAGATTGAAAATTCAAACAAAAAGAGACACACTTTCACATAATTAACATGTGAAAACCCAACCACATGACATAGTGAATCCGACAGGCCTCAGAAGAAGATGAGGTACCTCTTTGGATTGAGAAATGCTCAAAACATTTAAAAGGCAAAAAATTTCAGAGAAAAACTACTTACCTTCCTTCTTCAAAGCTTCAATTTTTGCTTCTTTGGGCTTTTCGTTTTTCTGTGTTTTGTTTTCTTTCCTTTTTTAATATTGACAGGGTGGAAGGAGTCTTTCTCAGGAGCCATTTAATTTAGTCATGTCTGACACAGGTTGCCTCTGAGATACTTAGGGCTGCCTCTGGTTTGTGACAGGTCACTGGGAGATGAGATCCTGATCATTTCAGCCACTCCTCCTAGGAGGACACACAAAACTTCATTTCAGAAACTGCCATAGTAGGACTCAAGAGAGCTCTAGACTGGAACCTTGCATCTTTTCTACATGGGTATCAGGAAATGTGACTAAGTTCATATATTTCATAACAGACATGGGAGTCTCATATATTTAAAGAACTAGAATGTGAATTACTGCAAGGACTTATTTTTACAAGAAAATCTGCACATGAGACAGATTATTGGAAGAGACATTAAATAGGGTTGGCTAAAAACATGCTCTGTATTCCTCAACAAAGAGGAAAGTTATTACGCTATTCTCAGTAATAGAGAAAGAAATGGATTTTCTTCTTTTCAAAAAAGAAAAAATATGCGAGACACACACACTACCTCCCAGTATTGGCTAATAATTTTGTAATCAAAAGAAAAATGCAATGAAGAATTCAAGAAAACTTGTAGAGAAAAAAAGGTGGCTAGGATACTAAGCAAAACACAAAATAATATATTAGGTACTCTTGCAGTGCAGATCACCAGTGTCTGAACCAGTAACCACACCCAGGTAGATTCAGCTTTTACAAGAAAACATGGCTAACAAACCAGCGTGTTTTCATGCCAAAATCTGTTTTGCTAAAAACTGCTGATCTCTTCTAAGAGTTCCTCTGCTTCGAAGTCTGATCTCACCTAAGCTGCTCTGTCCTTCCATACAGTTGAATTTGATGGTACAGCTGTTGTAGGTCTTCAGCAGAGCAGAAAGAGAAACACACCAAAAACAGATACAACTTGTGAGTTTAGACTTTTCCTGAGCTGTAGGAGATGTGGGTTGAAACCTCATCTGGAAATCTGTCAGAATGTAGATTTGGAAAATGGTCTTTCACAATTTTAGAGGAGGTCCTTAGAGAGCCATAAGAGAAATTATTTATTGAGTATCTTTTCCACTGCCATCTCTGGAGGTGCTTAAAAGACATGTAGATGTGGCATGAAAAGATATATCAGAAAGGTGGTGCTTAGGGACATGGTTAAGTGGTGGACCTGTCAGTGTTAGCTTTATAATTGGACTCAATGGTACTAAGGGTTTTTTTTCAATCTAAGTGGTTCTATGATCCTATGAGATTGTTCCGGGCTTGACCACCATAAAACACAGGACCTAAAGCCAGGCTGCTTTCTTGACCACCTTGCCCTACCTGGTTTTCCAGTTAGTCTGGCAGTTTTCAGCAGTGCTTTTTGTTCATTCCTAGTGTCATCCCTTTTATCATAGACAAGCTCTGGAGGTTTGAATCAGTTCTATAAAACGTAGGGAACTCCAGTGCACCAAAAATGCCTTGCCTGGATAAAGATTGTATTCCAGGTGTTGGTGCAAGCGTAGAAAAAAAAAACTCAAATATGCATATTTAGAAAATGTAATGCAGGTGGGTAGAGTACTAATTCCAGTTCCCAGCTAAATTCAGAATCTTTCTATAGCCATACATGACCCTGGAATAAGGTCCAACAGCAATATGAAGTTTAAGAGGTTATGATAAGAGAAGACCAAGATGGTACTTTGGCTGAATAAGGGAAATAACTACAGAATAGGAAATAAATAAACAAAGTGGAATTAGAGAAGAGATTCAAAGAGGTGAACTATATAATCAGAGCAGTAAAGTAAGTGATTTTGACAGGTCCAGGATCAAGGAACAAGAGAGGGAAGAAAGAAAGCAGATTAAAAGTCATTGCAATGTTCAATTGCAGCTGAGACAATGGTGGCATGAATACACACTTTAGATCCTGGAATGAAGAGTTTAGACAGTATCAGAGATTTTGGCAACTCTTTGGATTTCATAGACAAGGAGACTTAATATGCAATATTTACTTCTTCTGATTTCTTCCCCTTTGTGTGAGCAAATAGGTGTCAGATTGTTTGGTCAGCTTAAACTCCTTTGAAACTGAAGGGGCTAATTGACAACTTTCATTTAAAGGCAAGCATAAGAATCCAGAATGGTCCTTTTGTCCACTGAGTTGTTGAATCAATAGCCACACACTGACAATATGTGCGACAGTCCAAACAAAGGGGTGCTTCCAAGGCTGAGGAATTTGTTCTGATTCTGAGGAGATTTGAAAGTCTGTGAGACAAAAAAGAAAGCACAGTTGTTACAGCAACCTTCAAGGAGACACTAGACACAGCCTAGATATGCAAATCTCAGAAAAACTTTGAGAGAAAATATTCTCAGCTGATTGATGGTTAAAGGGCACTTGGATCTGAAAGCAATGAATGTGTCTAAAACTGTTTGAGAGAATGTTAGCCATCCCAGGTCAGAACTCTGCCAGGGTCCACTTTCTAAACAGCACAATCAAGCTCCAGTGTCAGGAATGCTTCCAGTGCTATCCCAAGTCACTAGAGCAGATGCACCCAACCTGACCCTGACTGGGGCTGCTGAGTAGAGACAGGCCAGGCTGCAGCTTCAGGCTGAATTTGGGGGAGGCAGAGGGAGAGAGGTAGTTTCCCTCCTGATATTTTGCTGTGTTGGAATGGTACCCATCTCTTTTCATACTCTCCTACCAGCTGCACACAAACACAGGCTGTTTCCCAGAGAAAGGCAGGGCAAAGTGAAGAGGACTACGTAACATGCTGGATTTTACAAGTGCTTGTTACACTACAGGATGCTTGAGCAGTATTAGAGAAGGCACTCAGCTGAGCAAAGATGTATTAAGAAGATTTCAACATTCATCAGTTTTCCAAGCCCTACCACTGGGCTGTACTCTGTTGAAAACCAGTGGTCACCTTCCTCGTTTGGTTGGACTTCAACTACTGCAGCTACAAGAAAGCACATAGCCACCTTTGTTTTCCCACCTGGGCCCTAAAAAGGGGAGAGAGAATTTTTTTTTTCTTTGCCCTCTGTATGTTCCTTCTCTCTCCTTTATTGTTTTCCTTTTTCTATGAATCCACAGACCACTTCTGCTTCTCAAGCATTTGGTTTGTTCCTTACTAAGTCTTTTTGGAAAATATTACCTCCTGTTCTCTCCTTCTCTATTCTTTCATGTTTATTCCTAGTTAATGTTCAATGGCCAACACCAGGTAAATGCAATGCAGACATTTAAAGATAAAGTCATAATCTATAGCCCTTGTAGAGACATTTCTTCAAATTACAAATTACCTCATCCTAATGTAGCAGCTGATAAGAGCCAGATGAATCACATATAGGAAGTATCTAGTTCTCTTCTGTCTCTCTTACTGTGGAAAAGTTTTGGAAAATAGGGCTGTCTTTTTCCTTGTTAAGGAGTGAGCAGCCCAGATCATTTCTCACCAAAAGTCTCTCTGAGAGGAACCTGGGCTAAGTCTCTGTTATGCTAAGGAAAAAAGTATTGAAAATCTCAAATGTGTAAAAACCAGAATTTATTGCTTCACTTCATTCAAAACAGGCAACTCAAAAATTTCCAGCTTTCAAAACAAAGCAAAACCACACAACATGATTCAATTCCAGGAAGATCAAGTCCTTCCTCAAGAATTATGTTTGAGAAAGGGCAAGAAAAGTATTAGGGATATAGGGCCTTTGCACCCTCTTTTATTTAAAAAAATAGACTTCTCCAACTGATTTGACTTTCTGCTTTCATTTTCACTTTGCTCTCTTTGAATAGTCTCAGGAAAAAAAAATGGGCAAAAAAGCTGGTTCATACTATGAATGATGTTTTTGCTCAGTTCACTGGACTTCTGTTAACATGGAGTTGGCAGTTTATGTAGTCACATGGGAATTGTATCCATCCTATCCTCCCCTCCCTCTCATTTACAGGGATTTTTGAACATGCCTAATAAATGTAAGGTCTCAGTAGGTAACTGCATTCCTGTTGAAGTCAGGGGGTTGTTCTCAGATCATTGGGACTACTTTGAGCTCTTGAGAGGGTTAAATACAAATACCATTCATCTATAAAAAAAGATAGATTACCTATTCAATTACCTATTAGTTAAGGTCAATTACCTATTCGATTATACTGTATTTTAAATGGGGGAATTTCTAAAAATTGAGTCAGACAAGTACAAGCTATGGCTGCAGGAAGTTGTTCCTCCATAAGGAAAGTGAGTAACAAATTAACAGGTCAGACCATTCACTGGGGGTCAGTTCCCTTTTTGTTGAACTACATTAATTTTTCCTTATTTAAGTTTCTCAACTGTTGTTTTTAACGTGAACACGCAACCACAAATCTGTGCTGCTTTCAGTGATGGTGTGAAATAATGAAAGAGAAGTTAAAGAAGAGTTTATGTTGCAAAAATATTTCTGTTATGGAGTTAATTTCATATCATTTTATTCTTCTCAAACTTATAATTTTCTACTGCTCATACATTTTTATGGCCAGAAGTGATTGTTAGCATCATCTAGTCTGACATGCAGCATAGCAAGGGCCAGAGAAGTTCATCCAGTAATTCCTGCATTGATCCCAACAATTTACATTTGGATTAGAGTATATCTTCTACAAAGACAACCAGTCTTCATTTAAAAACTTAAAAGCAGTGAAAAAAATTTCTGCTACACCTCCTGGCAATCTGTCTGAATAGTTAATTAAATGTTAAAATCCACAATTTATTTCCAATGTGAATTTCATTTTGTGTTAACCTTAGTCACTGGATATATTTGCCACAGTGGAGAAATCTCCAGGCATCCTCACATTTCCCAGTGCCAAGGAGTTAAGAGCCTGGCAGCTGAGAATTTATTATTAATTTTTTTTTTTTTACTCAAAGGTGTTGATTCACTGGAGAATTACACATGATTTATGGCCAAGCACCATTCCTGCAATACCCCATCCTGACAGCTGACCCCTGCCACTCTCACAATGGAAAGTACACCCAGTGGGAGCACTCAGCAGAAAGGATGGCACCTAACTTCCATAAACCAGTTCCATCTCTTGGAATTGCACCTCCAAGCTGAGCAGAGGCCCCATCACACAGAAAAGCCCTGCCTGGCTGCCCTGGAGGGGCAACTTATGGCTATTAGCTCCTGACAACATAGATGCAACCACAGAATTAACAGATGCTAACCCCAAGGACAAACACCAAGGGGCATGGAAAATGTGATCAGAGCAGACCAGACAATGAATCTGTACATTAGAAGGCCATGGCAGAGACCCAGGGTCCTGCTTGAAGAAAAGGCTCAGAGGTAAGCAGAGACTTGCAGTCACATGTTTTATTTCCAGCTGAAAAATAATTCGGTACTTACAAGCTAAACACACAGAAAACCAAGTTTCACCCATTCTTCATATCCTTGCTTAATATATGGGCATTTCATCTGCAAAATTATTTTAGGTGCTTGCAAAGTGGCCCTAATGTAGCCATCATTGCTCACCCTCCCTCCCCACCTGTCTGCTGCAGGGCCTGCTGTGCTACTGTCATGCTATTAACATTCCTCCAAAGTCACAGAAATGCTGGGATGTACCTGATGCATTCAGAAACCCAGCAGGTGCCTTCTGCAGGTACTGTGTGTCCGGGCAATGCCAGGAAGCAGTCACAAACTTAACACAGTAGTAAGCTATGTAATTTTTAGATAACAGCTACTTACATAAGTACAGAAATTGCTACATTTTATATGTACACATTGCTCACATTCCAGTTATGGACCAAGACCCAGTGCATGCAATTAGTATTTAGGAGCAATGCTTTTTTTTTTTTTTTTTTTTTTTTTTTTTTTTTTTTTTCGCCCGCCTGTGCTGACACTCTGTGATCTAAAAAAGCTGGTCGGTTCCTAAGTTACTTTGCACATGTCAATGCAATTTCCCCTCAGTGCCAGAACCTTCTAGAGCACGTAAATAATGCCATGAGGGCCTAATAATTGTGTCCAGGGAGATTCCCATAAAAATTTCATCTTTTATTATATGTTTGGCTTATTTGGACGTCAGTATCATTTGGCAAATTGCATCTAGAATACATGGGGAGGCTGAAGCGTAAAACTACGCTCTTGCGCCTCATGACAGCCCCAGGTGCGAGGTATTATCCTTTAATGCCATGGAAAGGCTCCAGCTACCTGACACGAGGACAGGGCGCGGCGACGCTGACTAATTTCCTTCTTAAGCTTTATTTGCACCACCGAGGCGTTTGCGTTGCAAACGGCGACAATTTAATACTTAAAATGTGTATCGACGGCCGGCGCGGGGAAGGCGAGGCCGTGCGGTTTTGCCTCGCTCGGCTCCCCGGGTGTCGGGCTGAGGCTCCGGGAGAGGCACCGCCGGCTCCCAGCGTCGCTCGCCCTGCAAGGCACGGCTTCCCCTGCCCGAGGGCCGGCCGACCTGGGGGATGTACAGTGCCCGGGGTCAGCGGGGAGGCTGCGAGCGGGACGGGGCGAAAGACCCAGCCCTGCGCTTGCCAAAGC
>WEIU01021974.1:130229-157415 GCA_013389925.1 Aegithalos caudatus
AAAAAAAAAAAAAAGCAAACCACGGTAGATTGTGTAGATTTTCAGACGTGTCTTAAATGTGAACTTAGATGCATTCAGACCGTGGCTTGACTGTACCTAGCTTAGCAAGCAGGCTGGACAAAAAGACATGGGTTTGACATTATGCTGTACTGCAGTGGAAGAAACAGATTCCAATGGATTACACATACTACCAAGAAACAACAATAGAACAAGAAAAAAATTAGTCAAATAGAGTTACTGGAACAATATTTGCAAAAGTAGAACTAATTGCAGCACTGCAGGCTCTCTGGCTGAGACTAATTCTCTAAGGCCCCTTGGAGTCTTAGCAGCAGCTCTACCATGACATCCTCCCTGATGTCAATTGAAGGGTGCTGCTTTGCACCTGCTGAGGATTTGGCCCTTAAACTCACACAGCTTGTGTCAGGTGACCTCTTACAACCTTTCTGCAACACTGCAAAATCTTTAATGGTTTGGCAGTGCTCAGAACCATTCCATTTTGTAAGAGGAAAGTAAGCGGTGTTTCACCTGCCTGGGAGGACCCTTCATTTCGAGGTGATTAAGGAGGAAACACTGTCACAACCTCAGTTCTTCTAATGTGACGGTCAGTAAAGAATGGCTGAGGTGACTGATCTTTGCATTCTGTGGCCAGTTTATCTCCTATGGGTGTTTCCTGTGACTGTAGGAAATTACGGGCAGTAGTTCAGGAATAGTATTCCCCAATTTAGTGTTCCCACTGTGCACCACTCACTCACTTATTTCTCCTTCATCCTCCTCACCCCTTCAGAGGGATGGAGAGGAAAAAATTGGAGGCAGAAAAAGGTGAAGATCACAGGGTGAGGTAAGAACAATTTACTAGAAGCAACAAGGAACTAAGAAAACTAACAGTGACAACAATAGTAACAAGTGTGTTCAATATAGGTGAACCATTCACATTTGATTGTGCAAGGATTCACTTCTGATTACTCAACTCACTGTGCCCCTCCTGGATGATGTAAAAATGATGTAAAAATTTGTTCCTGGCCAGAACCAAGACAGGGCAAAGAAATGAAAGACTCATGCCAATCAATGATGAACACTCCAGAGTCAGAGCAGCACGAAACCAGCATGTCCATATATGCTGTTTATTACCACATATGTGTTTATATGAGGTTCTGTTCTCTGAAACCACTATTCACAGTCATGTTTAGGAAGTTTGAGAGTTTGGTAAATTTCCAGAACACTAGAAAACAATCCAGACTGAACACAAGTTTTTGACATTACACTTGGGAAACAACTACCTTTGCAAACATTAACATCTCCATGCCTAAGCCCTCGGTTCCAACAGTCCTGTACGTTCATGCATGGAAAAACCCGTAAGAACACTGACATGCCAGAATGTTTGCAGGATCACTGCCTGTGAAAGGTTATTCACAGACACAGTCTCAGGCAAAATCACGCCCTCAGACTTATTACAACCCTGCCAAAGCCATGGAAAGCCAACAGTTTTCTACTGTGTGAGGAACAATAGAGCTATTCTGGACAAGATTTATTCTGAAAAGTAGAGGTTGAGGATAGTCATAATTTTCTTTTCAGAATCCCAAAAGCTGCTGTGCCTGACCATGAAGGTTGCCACAGGACGTATCAACCCACCAGAAAAGCTAAAGGCAGAGAAATCAGAAGCTGAAGGTGAAAGCACAAGCTTTTCCTTCTGTGTGCCCCATTCCACATACTCCCATGGATTATTTCCTTTGCCATGTTTCCTTTGCCACAGATTAAAAAATTAATCCTGAAATCATTGGACTTACAAGCCAGCAAAAGCACTTGATAGTGCATTGCAGCCACAGAGGAGTCCTAAGCAGCCATGTGTTCTGTGTCCTGGGCAGGATTGTGCTCCTGGGCTGCAGAACCCTCTGTGAAGGTCTGTAGGGAGGGCACATGCCTGGGGATGGGGGGGTCACACATTGTTTGGTTATCAGTGATTTTCCTCAGAAATGGTGATAGCTCCACAGCACCTCAACATCCAGTGATGAAGACCTTGTTTTCCCTTCTGGGAATTACCAGCCAGAGGGATGTGGACCTGTGGAGGTGGATGAGCCTGCCAAGCCTCTGCCCTGGAGGGATGTCCCTTGAATGGAATGTGATAAGCTCATTTCCACCATCCCTGGGAGATGGAAGCCTTAGATAAGGCAGTTCTCTCTGTGGTCAGGGTGAGTACTCACATTGCTCTGATATACCCATGTAGATCCTTTCTAGCCCATTGGTTTTTCCTCTTTGGTACCAACCCTGCTTTCCTCCATAAGCACCCCAGCTTTTGCCCAGTTCAGCTGGGAGCTGTTGTTCCTGGGCCCCTTCACAGAGTGCTGGACAATAAAGGCTACCCTTGGAACTGCCACACGACTCTCCTGTTTCTGTCCCTGAGTCAGCCTGGGATCACCTCTCAAGGCAGAGATGAAATCACTGCTAAGAGCTGAATCATTGGCAGCACTGGCTGTGCCTTGCTGAGGCTGCCCAGTGGCTGGAGGACTGCCCAAGACCCCTGGAAGGCTGTCTCTAAAGAGACCTCTCCTCTCTCTCTGGGAAGACTGCAGCATTCCAGGTCAGACCAGCAGATCCCCCTCAGCTGTTCTCATGGACCCAAATCACCAGCTGCATTTCAAGGTGTCAGAGACCTGAGAGCAAGGGCCTCCCTGTGCAGGTTCTCACCTTGGGGAATCAGAGCCATTTTAGGCAGAACAAAAGCTCTTGATTTCTTCCCCACCTCACTCTCCAGGTGACACGATGTCTGCTTCTCCTCACGTCTACATCTACCCTGATCTCCCCCATCTCCCTGCCCACAGCATTCTGTAAACCTTTAATCTCCTGCCAGGCACTGCAGACTTACCCCCTGCCTTCTTTGACAGCCTGAAGCAAGGAGCACACTGCCCCATGTTCACCTGAAGGAGCAAGACTCAAAAATAAAAAATACAAGGTCACCATGGACCTACATTAGAAGTGCCTCTCTCACACATGATGTGCCAGAGGTTTTTCATACTGTGTGGGTGACCATATGCTGGAACAGATTGCCCAAAGAGGCTGTGGAATCTCCCTCACTGGAGATATTCCAGAAGTGACTGGTCAAAATCCTGTGCCATGTGCTCTGGGATGACCTTGCTTGAGCAGGGAGGTTGGACCAGATGATTCACCATGCTCCCTTCCAACCTGACCCATGCTGGGATCCTGTGATTCTGTGGGTAGACATGAGGTTGCATAGGAAGCATTCTGAGTTCTAAAGAAGCTGCAGAGAGATACAAAGCCTCCTCTTAAATGTGGTGGAAAAGAAGACAACAAAGGCAAAACCTAGGCTAGATATCTGTGATCTAATAAAACCTCACCCATGTCATCAGCAGCACTGAACTTTGCATTGGGAAGTTTCATGCCTGAGCAGTGGATTTCAATTGCAGTGAGATTTTCTTTGAGATCGCAATACTTAAAATGTAAAAAAAATATTTTTAATGTTTTTAGATTTTCTCATGTTTTGGGTGAAATCCAAAACATAGACAACACAGTAATTGCAGGCACAAATACTTTGAGAGTCCTTTGAGAGGAATGGGGCTGTATCCATTTCACATGGTAACATAATCAGTGACATCCAATATCATTAAAAACTGTTTACACTGTCAGTAATAATCCTGGAACAAAGAGGTTTTGAGCTGATTTTTATTGACACTCACCTCATTCCAAAGATCAGCAAAAATGTGGGTAGTTGATAGAGCCAGCCACAGAGATTTTGTTTTCTCTAAATAAATCTGAATAAACAATAAAAGGTTAAGTGCTCTTTTTTCAAAGCTTGAAACACAAGCAAACAAATTGAGGGTAGAGAACTCAATTATATCAAGCAGAAGCTACTGGCAGTTACACTTAGCAGAGCTGAATAATTTTCAATTACTCTGGGAAAGGAGGTCAACAAAAAATGCTCCCCAATCTGTCCATTCCCATACCCAGACCTCCTAATGTTAGAGTGCCCTTAGTCAGGGTAATTCAGTGGGGTTTTCTTCCCAGCAAGCACCCTTTTCCCTACTTTGATGTATCAAGTTCTTTCCTTAGCATAAATATGTGCCTGCCACAGAGAAAGCATTTGAACCCCCACCATCCAAAGCCAAAATTCCACTCTGTCACAGTCAAGCATTCAGCCAGAGAGGTGCTACAACATGACAGCTGCTGCTCCAAATACCTCTCTGAGACAGGGTGCTGAGGGTTTTAACCCAGCAAAATGAGGAGATGGTCCCATCCCTGAGTGACCTGTGTCAGTGTCAGAGCTTCCCAGCTCTGTCAGCCCATCCCAGGTGATGCAGGGGGTTTTCCCGAGAAGGGACTGCAGAGGCTCAACAGGGCTGGTCAAAAGAAAAATCTCTGGAACATGATATGACTGTGACTCCTACCAAATGATGTCAGGAGTTCTGAGTACAGCTTTGACACTTCATCTCTGCTTCCATCATTCTACTGCACTTCTAGCTTCAGAGTTTCTTGCTGCAATTTATCCTTGTTTTTTCTCTCAGCAGAGTTTTGGCGGAGTGGGGGGTTATGTGAGTTTTTCTCTCCAAGAGGCATCAGGAATGGGGTTACACTTGCATCACAAAGCATCTCCATCACCACAGAAAGGTAAAGGAAACTTCTGCTTTGGTATACATCACACACTCATATATATAACAAACAACATATGCAGGCAGGACAGCAAAATTTCTAGCATATGGAATGAACAAGGAAATTTTCTATGTACATCTGTTTTCACATACAGCAGCACCTAAGTGTTGCAATTACAGTATCAGGAAAGATGCTCACATGTTTATTTCTCCATTAGGACTTTACACTGCTATCTGGTCTAAATGGTGCAGTGAATCCCAACAGAAGAAGCTTTTATGATGATAGTGTCATTTGTACATCAAATACAAGCTGATGATCTTCAGTGGAAGGAGAAAGCCATTAAAAATTGACTAACCTATTTTTTTAGTCAGAAAAGAGAGGTTTTATTTAAAACCTTTGTGTGAGAGGCAATCCATTTATCCCCAAATACCTCCCCATAAAGTTGCCAGTATACATAGAGAGAAGGCAAAAGTAGAAAAATAAGCCTATTTTCTTACTTCACACACACACACACACACACAAAAAAAAAAAAAAAAAAAAAAAAACAACCCTGTCCACTTCATAGAAAAGAGGGTTTGAACTGGCTAGGAATTAAATGGATTCTGGACAGGAAAACTCCCTTACTCTTAGATTCAGTCCTTCCTTGGAGGTCTGCAATTGTTGTTAGCTTCTCAGTGGGTGAATTTTCTCTTTCTAAGACTGGCTCATATTTCATAGAACCCACTTCAGGCTGGACCTCAAAAAATATCTGGTGAGATCTCTCCCATGAGAATCAGTGGGAGAGTCTTGCTGCAGGATGATGGACCCCATTTGGAGGTCTTGGTCAGTGTCAGGAAAAAGCAACAGAAAGGTACAGGCTTAAAAAGTCTTGCAAGTCTTTTAGTGTTTGCCACTGGCAGCTCAGTACCCCCTCATATTTTAGGAGAACTGAAATGTCAGACCCTGCTGAGCTGCTTCCATCACCTAATTTTTATAATGTGGAATAAAATTGTCACAGACATAAGAAAAAGCAGTGAAAAAGAAATGGCAATTATGTAATCCCAGTCTCTCAGTTGTTTCCTAATTCCCCTGTGGTGTTTCATTCCACTGGTCACCCTCTCAAGGCACTCTGCTGTAAGATTGTCCTGCTGTTACTGTCTCTGCTACCTAGAAAACAGCCATGGTTTTAGGTGGGTGGCCTGCCAGTTCCACAAAGAGAGTCTCAAATACCTCATCCCCTGGCAGGACATTCTTCAGTGTACACACATTATGTAGGTACTGCATTGCTGCAGTATTTGGGAACTAAAAGCAAGATGAGAGTCAATAGCTTATTCTTAAAAAGCAACTTTTGGGCCACCACAGCTGTACTCTTCACATTCCTGTGCAACAGAGAACGTTCCTGTATAAGTCTCAGCCCCCTTCCACTTCAAGAAAAGGGGAAACCAAAGATGTGGTAAGTAAACTGTTTCTTTCCCCAGTTTTCTGCTGTATATCTGATGATTTCCAGGTTCAGGAGCATGCTCAGTGCCTAATGTGGAAGGCACATCTTCAGGACTGTTTCTGAAAGGCAGGGAAGGGCAAGAGAGGTTGTGACTTAGGGGCCAGCAGCTCCAACCTCTGTCATCTACCTGCTGGAATTCCAGTAATTTTTAATACTGTTCACATTTGGAAGGGCCCCTGATAATCACCCATAAAGTGATCCCACCATTCTGTTTCAAATCCCATTTTTCCACTTTCCTGCAAAACACTGCCATGTTTGGGGTGATTGTTGTGCTACAACCTACTGCACTGACATCATCAGAGTGCTACAGGTATTCCCTGCTCTGGGTGCTGTCTTCCAAAACATTTTAAGGATTATGCACAGCAACCCCCCCTGCCTTGTTTCTCAGTGGGTTCTGTATAAAAGTATTCAGATCCATGGCTAGGTTCCAAGTAAACTGTGGTAATAAAAAGCAAAATAAGATAAATTCCTGAGCTCTGAATGTATCATTCAACAACAACAACAGCAAAAATTCAGGTCAAATATAAGCAATAAACTCTAGGTCAAATTTAAGCAGTTTCCTTTTATTTGCTTCCATTTTATTGACAATGAACAACTCTTAGTGGGTAAACCTAAAAATATATTTCCAGTAACAATTGTTTTGCCTTGGGTATTTGTGCAGCATTCCAACTACAGCATCTATATAGCATTTCTTTTCCCCCACACATACAAATACACACTCATACTTAATACATTAGCATTTCCACTATACATTTTTGCAGTGTATCCAGTTAAGCAAATTGCTCAATTAGCTGAATAGGTTTTTTTCTTTTCATTGTGAAAAGACAGAGTCTTAGCGAAAGGAACAGCATTCTCGGTAAGAGGTCAGTTGGGTGTGATTTTTGGAATAAAGGAGAGAGGATGAGTGGGTTGCAAAAGATTTTTTTAATTGTTCACATTTTATTGCCTTTAAAAGCCAAAGAGAGAGGGCAAACCAACACACGTCCTGGTTCATGCTGGTAAGTAACTGTAGTGTGTTGTAGAAAGCCCACCATACTTAGTGGAATTTTCCTGTTACAGTGTGCACCTCATGGACACAGAAAAGATTGTGGGACTGTCAAATACTGTGTGTCAGGGAGTGGTATATCCACTCGTTGGTAAAATAAGTCAGTTAATTTGGCAGGTAAGTATTAAGTAGTCATATTGTCAGAACAAGGAAAGTGGCTGAGAAAGGAAGACAAAGATGAAAAGGAAAAAATATAGGGATGAGGAAATAGGAAGGAACCAAAGAGGAGAGAGGGAAGGGAATGACTCTGTGAGCCAACAGTGAGAGAGTAAGCAATGATGATCCCTCTGTTCTGGATGGTTCCAGGTCACCCTGTCCTAGTGTCTCATGTTGGACTCCATTGCTGTTTTTCCACTGTCTGGGAGAATCTAAACGTCATTCCACCCATTTTTATTACCTATGGAATGTAATGGCTGAGAAAAACCTGAGCAAGCTGGATATTTTCTCATCCCTGTTTTAGAAGATTTTATTTCAAGAAATTTTACCGTTTTCATGCTCTATGGATTTTTATAATTTTTTTGCCTACTTAAGTCTTAGAAAATACTAGTTTAATTTTTTGAAGTAAATATTGTTCCATCTTGATTTAAGTTTTCCCTTATTTGGTTTCAACAGTGCAAAATTTCAAATGAGCCAAATGATTTTTTAAAATTTCATTATATTTTTCCTGAGGTAAAAATGTCTGATATTTGCCTAGGCAAAGTGTTGCATCACATACTCTATTTATGTTTCAGCATTGCAGTGACTTTTAAAAGCTCACAGCAGGAAATTAAGAAAAGCCTGAACTCATAATTATTAAATAATAATAAAAAATGTACTCTGCTAAGGTTGCATTTATTCAAAATGGTACAATTAATATATCCCCATGTTTCCATTAATATATATTCCGGTGGAGAAATTGATAGGAAATGTGGTCATGGCATGAACTTTACAGCAGATTTGAATAGTCTCTGCTGAGCAGAGTTTAATTGAGCAAAGCAGCTTGGATAAGGAGTACTGTACAAAAATGAGATTATCCATCATGCACCATGTAAATGATCAATATCCAGGTCCTCCTTGTATTGACAGAGTTGGAAGGATTCTGTTTAACACAATCAGACATCACAGGTGATGAGGAATTTAAATGTCCCCTTCTCATGTGGGGCAAATCATTATTCTCTTAAACTTCCTCCAGCCTTTACCCTCCTTGATGTGCAGATGAAAACACCTGCAGCTTCTAAAGCCAGCCCAGGGCAACGTCATGTAGGGCCCAGATTTCCCTTGTTGCTCTGACCTGTCCTGGAGCTCAGCCAACACACAAGTAACACCTTCCCTCACAGAACATCGCTGCAGAGCCTCAGCACCATTCCAGACACTGGCAGGGGCATCGCCCTCCTTGGTTTCTCATTACAATGGTGAATTTGTGACATCTGTTGTCATCTGTCGTCACTCATCGACCTTAAGTTGTTAGTCCTTGTCTTTATGGCTCTTCAGCACATTGCTCATCCTTCTGTGCCGCTCAGGGTCTCCTACTTCATGTTTAATTCCTACCTTCAGTCTGCCAGCAGTCCTACCTGACCACTTTCTCACCTCCAAAGCAAGTCCAAGTTTTAGTCCTTGCTTGTAAAGAGCTTTTTCATTGTCTTCTGCAGAGTCACTGTGTTATGCTTCTCTATATTCCCCACAAAAGCTTTGCCAGAAGGGCCCACAAAGCACAGACCTAGGACAAAGACTCAGCACACCACAAGCTATGAGTGATGAGTGCCATGCAACTCTTTTTTCTGGGATCATGTGTCTGTTTCAGACAATCCTGTTCTCATACTTTGACAAACCCCTAGGCAGTCAGCTGCTATCCTCTGAAATACAAATCCTCGAAGGACTCCTGGAGATGCTACTGCAAAAGACATAGTAAACACCTAGAACCCAACTCTGTCTTCTGATCCATTCTCCATCATTTCTCTATCTCTACTGAGGACAATGGGGCAGTTAACGTCCCTGGATGAGCCAGTGCACAAGGTCTCAAAAAACACATGAGCTGAAGGAATAAGTGCTCAGACTCCCACATAATAGTGGGAAACTTTAATTTAATTTCATTTAAGTTTTTAATTTTAACACACATACCCAACACTGTGAATACCTGGCAAGAAGCAAGGTTTAAAAGGAGGAAAAAAGGCTTTCCTAAGCCTTTTACTTAAATTGTGTTTATTGTGCATGGAGACAAAATTCACATAGTGTTTATCTCTCGAAAGCACCGAGAAGAAAACAAATGTGTTGCTGCTGTTGGAGACCAAGGATGTGCAGGGCTTCCACAGCACCTGACAGAAAAAGTGTCTGATTCAAGTCAAATATAAGCAATAAACTCTAGGTCAGATTTAAGCAACTTCCTTTTATTTACTTCCATTTTATTGACAGTGAACAACTCTTAGTGGATAAACCTGAAAATATACCTCTAGTAACAATTGTTTTGCCTTGGGTATTTGTGTGGGATTCCATGGTATTTATGCAGGCGAAAGTGTCTGATTCAGGTCACACTGATTATTTACACACTAGTGTACATCATGATACAACAAAGCCAGTGGCTTTTCTGCCTTCTCAAAGAGGAGGCACAACACAAAATGCCTCAATCACCACCCAGGACTAAAAGCCTATTGCTAAATATTCACCCAAATTCATGCCTGCAGACTAAATATTCAGGAGATAATGAGCACAGCCTCATTGCACAGGAAAACATTCTGGCTATTCAAGTATCCCGTGCAAGTACCCCAGAAAAAGCAATTCTAATCATCATTTTATCTCTGGTATTATGAAAATAACCAAAAGTTTCTTCTTTAAAGCTATGAAAAACAGCCAGCAAAAATTTTATTTCACCAGTCTTCATTGACAGACTCTCTTGTCTGCAGCAATTCAGAACTCTGGCTATTGAAGCTCATCACTTTTTCTTTGCCTCCCTCAGTGCTGAGGAGATATTTATAACTGTTGCAATCTTGAAATAAGTATACAGCACAAGGGTGCTGCATGTTACCAGTCAAGCAGAAGAAGACAAAGACAAATAAAAAGCAATGAAAAGACATGATATAGATATAGGGGAGATTGTGACTACCAAAGAGCTAATGGTTTTGTGATGGTAAGAACTGACTTAGAAGAATACCCAGTATTAGTAATGGTTTTGTTGAAAAATCTCTTCAGACCATTAAAGTATTATGCTGCTCTTTATCACACTTTCCCTGCCTCTTCTTTTCTTTGCTAGTTGGTTGGGTTTTTTTATACTCTGTCTTTATATCTCCCCTACTGGATTGAATAGCGTTGAGCTGCCTTTGCCATACAAAATCGCAGATCAGTAGATTTTTGTTTCATTCTAGACATAATTTGAGACAATCAAATTTGAATGGCAATTTTGTGTTCACATCTTTTATTTATTAAGGGTCTTCGAAACACAGAGAAAAAGGAAAATACAAAATCCACTATATGCAGGAAATGAGAAAAAAAAAAAAGTGGGCAAAAAGCAGGCACAAAAAAAAGGGGAAAAAAGAAAGTAAAATGAGTATTTTTCTCTTTGTTTTTTCTTCTAAAAGATGAAAAGCTACTGAGCCACTCCCTTGCATGGATATGCTCAGCACAAGAGGCTGAAAGGATTCCAGCAGGACACCACTCACAGAGCTCTCACCATCTGTCCTGAGCAGCTCCAATTTAAATTACAGCTCCCTCAGGGTCCATGTGCCCCTGACCCACATGCAGGGTGCCCAGCTGAGAGGCACTGGAGTACACCAGTGTGTTCTGGGTGGTTGGCATCCCAAGGAGAGGATGCTGGTGCAGGTCAGCCACATCAGTCCTGTAACTGCAGCCTCTTGCTCCCTCTTGCATCCTCTCAGCCAAGAGCTTGGATGCCAGGATACAGGTGTAGATAACGACATGGCATCTCTGCTATCCCAAAAGCACAGAGGGAGAAGAGTATGGGACATCTAAGCTGCTCCAAAGCCACAAGTTTTAATACTGGGCTAGGTGAGAATTTTTCACAGGTAATAGTACTGGGAGCTGCCTCAGGCCCCAGGGAAGGAAAAGGACACTCACTGTTCTTTGGACTTTGCCCAAAGCATTTATTTCATTATTTGAGACTTGATTTTGCTGGATAAATAACCAGAGTCCAGGATCAGAAGAGCAGACACATCTTCAGAAGTTAGACTGCGCTGTGCCACCAGAATAAGCTGGAAAAAACTGGTGCATCTCACAACTACTTTCTATTCCTAGCCCATCATTATAGTCCTGGATTAAAAAATCACTTCAAATGACGGAAAGGGAAAATGTATTTTTCTTTGTCATGGCTAGATTGTCCTCCTTCCTTCCCTTCACAAGAAATATTAATTTAAACATAAAAGCAAGTTATGGGTATTTACCCCTGTGTTTGTAGAAATAGACGTAAATTTTGCTGTAGGGTGATCTTTACTTTTGAATATATTTCAGTAGTGTTCATTTATATAATGACAGCCATGCCTCCTGCATGCATGGCTTAACTTGCTTTCCATATCTTGTCAGATGAGCTCAAGGGCTGCAGAAGAGGTTCCCAAATCGCATTTCCTTTTTCCATATTTCAGTATACAATTAAATGTCCAATTTCTACGCATTCTGAGCACTGAGTTGCAGCTGCTGGGATGCACCCTCCTTCAATCTGAAAATCAAGGCCTAAGACTCAAAAAGAAAGCCATTCCTTCAGTGAAGGTTTTATGCCTGAATCAGTAACCTGCTCAGTAGGCTTGCCAGCTTTTCCCAGTAATAACACTTCACATTAGTTATTTGAGCTCAGATGCAGCATTTGCAGAAGAAAAACATTCTGCAGTTTACCATTCTGGCAAGATATGATTGTTGTGTTGTCAATAATGAGAGGGATTACAGAGTAGGCGAACTTGTTACATATACCTATGGCCCATGAAATACATCCCTCTATGAATCTTTAAATATTATCAGCCTACAGTAATTGTTACTTACACTCCACCCACTTCAGCCTTCTTTGCTTCCTTCCTTCCTTTCCTCTGAAGAATAATTTGACAGTTACATTCTTTGAGAAAGTTGAACTACAAAATTATTTCTATGTCTAACAGGAACACAACTAGTGTAAGTACAGTTAAGAAAAATGTGGACAAATTTGAAACCCTTTGTTGGGGTTTAGGTTTCTTTCCTCTTGTTCCTTTTTACTTACAGAATTTTTCCCATAAGTTGCTAGGAAACACTAACAACCAGGCACTTAAGAAAAACAAAAAGTGGCCAAGCTCAGGGGAGAAGGGCACCTGGTTGCACTTCTCTTATCCGGGAGTTTCTCTCAGAGTAGCAGGAATACCGCAAGAATTGGGCAGGTAAAAGACGGAAGGACGGGGCGGGGCTGGGGCAGCTGCTGTCTGTCTCTTTGTCTATCTCTGTCTGTCTGTCTGTCTTTCTCTGTCTGTCTGTCACTGTCTCTGTCTCTGTCTCTCTATCTCTCTCTCTCTCTCTCTCTCTCTCTGTCTCCACTTTGGAGGGGGACAGTCGGAGCTGCTGCTTGGGGAAGGGAATTTGCTGCTACTGCTGCTCGAGCCCAGCCCAGAGCTGCTTATTCTGCTGTGGGGTGAGCCTCTGCTTGTGAGAGCAGCCAGTGAACTGGGAACTTATTATCACCTCCTCACTAAAAGAGGGAGTTTTCACCATCTGCTCGGGTGCCCGGGATCCTGAGCTCGCCTCTCCCTGCCCTGCTGGGAGCAGGGTTGCCGCTGTCCTGCCCCTGCCGTTTCTTCGGCACTGCTCCGAGCTTTTGCTGCACTGCAGCCCCACACCCCGTGCCTGCCGAGACGTTCTGCCAGCCCACTTTGCTGTTTCCAAGACTCCTGCAGGGGCGCTGGGATCAGGTGCCCCAGGGTTTGTGAAGCAAAGCCTCTCCTCCATCCCCTCCCATCTCGGCCTGTCCGCCATTACTGCGTGCTGCCTGCCCCCGCCCCACAGCGCCCCCTGCAGGCGCGGGGGAATCCCCGCACCCGCCCTGCCCGCCGGGAGCCAGCAGCGCCCCTGCAGGCCATGAGCGGAACTGCACCCAAGGGAAAAGCAAGCACCTGCGGCTGAGAGGGGTCACTGGGTTTGTGGTTCTGCTTGGTGTTAATGCCAGAGTTGTTGTTGTTTGTTTGCCTTGTTATACACACTAGTAAAGAACTGTTATTCCTATCCTTGTGTCTTTGCCTGAGAGCCTCTTAATTTCAAAATTGTAATGCCTTGGAGGAAAAGGGTTTACATTTTCCAGTCCAAGGGATGCTCCTGCCTTGCTTAGCAGATACGTGTCTTTCAAACGAAGACACCCTCATCCATATGAAAGCAAAAATTAGGATGTTTTGTAGAGTTGAGATGGCCTGGAGAAACCTAAGGATCTGGTGGAAGGGGAAAAGGCAGAAAGAATTAAAATTTCACCCCCAATTGCAGACCCAGAGCTATCCCCACTAGCACTGTAAAATGGAATTTGTAGCTAAAATCAGGAAAATATATAAACACATTAGGATCACTGGTGCTACTTGATTGTCAACCTGTTATAAAGCTCCAACTGTGTCCAAAGTTATAAAGCAATTTCATAGTTAAATTTATCAGGATGAAAAATGTGCAAATCCACTTTTCTAGCTTTTTTTTTTTCCTTGATCTGTCATTTTTAAAAGATTCCTGCTGCACCTAACAGGTCTTGTCCTGACGTTGATCCAGTGCTGAAGTGAATGGCAAATGTAGAGCCCTCACACAGGAAAGAGGCACACAAGCCCTGCAGTAATGGGAAGGAGGAGGCTCCTGCCAGCCCCTAAGAGGGGAAAAAGGCAGAGCAATTGTCCAAACAATACCCTGTGATAAACAGATGCCAAAGAAATCCCAGGAAGTGAACATAATTTTTTAAAAAATTGCACAGAACAAGATATAAAGGCCAAGAAAATAAAAGGACTTTTTCAGTAAATATATTCTGAGAGTGGGGGGGAGGAAAAGAAAGATGTTTGGAAATGGTGAATAAGCAGCCTTCCAGGCTGACAGCCATGCTGAGCCTCCAGCCAGTGCAGGATTCAGTCATTAACAGAATTGGAGAAACGGGAGAAGTCACAAATTCTCCACTTATGGCATCAGTGTCTTAAGAGCAAAATTCAACTGTTTCTGGGTACCTTTATGGAAATGAAACCAGGACTATTAAAATGATGTCATCAAAATCACATCATGCATTACAGACAAAAAGGAAACCTTTTGTAGTGTACATGCAAACAGACAAGAGTGTCTTACCTACAGCTCATGCACACAGTGTTTACAGAAATCAGTCTTTGCTGAAAACAACTAGAAGCTACTTACTTATGACCAAACAGACTTGGCTTACTTAAATGCCATTCTGAGAATCCAAACATGATTTTTCTCCTAAATTGCAGATTAATTATTTTAAAAGGAAATGAAAATTTAAATAGCTGAGAAAGTAAAGGAATTTGCTTAAGAGTATCTGCCCAAGCATACTGGAGGAAATCCCAGCAAAAGGGACAGTAATGTTCAGAAGGAGATGGGAACCATGCTTCTCAACCTTACAAAAAATGGAATTTGCATGGCACATGAACAGGCCAAACAGTTCAAAATGAAAATCAGGGTTGTGAATACAGGATTTTAGCAGGGCATAACCAGGAAAAGGCATTCCCAAACTTATCAGCTCCCCAGGGGCTGATGGAGCTCTGTTTAAAGGCAGTATAATGGTGCTTTCAAAGATCTTACAAAAAATATATTTATAGTAGTCAGGACCCAGCAGGGGGAAGAAAAACCAGGGAATCAGCCCTAAGGGAGCTCTGCAAAGGTTGCTGCAACCCATGAAACCACAGAGGTGGTTGAAACTAGGCCTGAAGGCATGGTCTCACTTATAAGGATATTGTGAAAAACTGGAGAGTGGTTTACAAATCGATTTTATCTCTATTTTGTTTTCACCATTCACTTATGTTTCTCTATTTCTTTCCATTACTTACTATACCTCAATATTATAATGGAGTCTGGATTTTAAAATTCTTTTGCTCATCTTTAGAGAATTCACCATCAGGTGAAGGTACAGCAGATCCACCTCAATGCCCTGAACCTCTCAGGGTCTCACAAGTCGATTCTGATAACCAGCAGCAGAGCCAAGCCCTGCTCAACATTTAGCACTATTAAATTATGACGCCAAATGAATACATGCAGATACCACCTTGTGTTATATTTAACATAAAGGCAGAAAACAGGATGTCTGTTGTGTTAGGACCCTGTGTCAGAAGAACAAGAGGTGATGATTAGAAGACAGTATTAAATGAGCCAGAAAAATTGGTATCATTCTGCATATCTCACCAGGTCGGGATAAGTGACCTGGGGACACTTGCGGGGAGCAATGGGAGCTGGAGAGAAGACAGCAGTGATTGTCCCCTGTCAGCACAGGTGAAGCTGTGCCTCAAAGCCTGTGCTCGCTCTTGGGCAACTCCCTACAAGAAGAATATTTAGGTGGTGGAGTGGGTCCACAGAAGGGCAACAGATCTGGGGAAGGGTCTGGAGCACAGGTCTGATGAGGAGCAGCTGAGAGAGCTGGGGGTGTTTAGCCTGGAGAAAACGAGGCTTGGGGATGACCTTACTGCTGTCTAAAACTCCCTGAAAGGAGGCTGGTGAGGGTCGGTGTCTTTTCCCAAGTAACAAGTGACAAGAGGAAATTACCAAGTGTTGCACCAGGGGAGGTTTAGATTGGATATTGGGAAAAGCATCTTCATGGAAAGGGTTGTGAAGCACTGAAATATGCTGCCCAGGTAAAAGTGGTTATATCACCATCCCTGGAGATATTTACAGGACCTGTAGGTGTGGTGATGAGGACAGGGGTTAGTGGTGGACCTGGCAGTGTTAGCTTAATGGTTGGACTCGGTGATCTTAAGGGTCTAAATGACTCTATGATTCTATGATGGCAAAAGAAAGTGAAAAAAATAGGGCAGCAGAACTGATTAGGAGGTGCTGGGGAGGAGTTAATCAATTGCAAACTAAGGGCAAGGGTAGGGGCTCTGCCATGCACAGGTGCTCATGGTACTCCATGGAGAAAAAAGCACATCCAGCCACAACTGATCCGCTCTGAGCACTAAGGCATGACAACATCTGGGCCCAGATTCTTTCCTGAGCCAGCTCCACAATGATACCAGAAATTATGCAGGTTAAGATGCATGTCTCTTACGAAAATGATGCAATAATCAGTGTCTACAGTTCGATTATGAGATAATTAATTTTAATTGCATATTACATTCTCATTGAATTAAAAGATTTGAAGACTTTGACTATTTTTATATTCCCCTTGCAATACATTTTGTAGTCTGTGCTATTTAGAGACAGAAAATTGCAACTATTTTAAAAACACGACAATGACTTTCACCTCCCTGAGGGAAATCCTGAATTATTACCTTTGATGGCATCAGGGTTTCATCATTATTCTGTTAGAGCAAATAATCTGAGACCCCTTCTTAGTTTTGCTTTCCACCTATTTTGAGAGCCTTGAGTTCCCAACACTGAGGTGAAAACGCTCACCATTTATTAGGTGGAAGAAGAGGAATTACGTTCAATTTATTTTCTTCACTGGAAATGAAGACTTCCTTCTTGCCACATCTACCTGGTGCCAGCCATTAAGCAGAAATGTATCTGAAACCAGCTCCCTCCTGGTCAGCTCCTTCCCAGGGAATGGGCTGGCACCCTACCCGAGGTCACACTTTGCTGCTTCTACACCTACTTCATTCCTCACTCCAGCATGACTTTGCCAAGTGCAAGGGAGGGTGACTGAGGTCGGACATTGCCCCATGCAGCAGAGACGGGTTTTGCCTGTTCTGATTTTCCATTTTTTAGCTCCTGCCAGCAGCAAAGCATTGAGCAAAATGTCCCACTCCAGCCCTAGACAATTCATTGTAATAAGTCACTGGCTGAATTGCACCTCATGGTCCCACTGTGAGCGAACAAATCACCAACTTCCCCAATTGTTCAAATATCTTCTCAAGGAGTTGCTGAATAAGTCATGCCAGCAATCGGCAGTTTGTAACTTCCCATCCAGCTGTTTGCAGCACATATTCAAGACCTGGCCTTTGAAGCTGACTGGGTTCCCAGGGGGTTGGACACCTGGCCAGGAGGCTCTGCTTTTCACGGGACAAAGTAAGGGCTTTCTGTATTGGCCTTCAGCTGTGATTTGTTAGCATTTTCTGTGCCACAAGCATATCCAAAGAGAAAGGAGAAGGGAGAGCAGATAGACCCTCACCACCCCTTTCCATGATGCAATGTGTACTCCATCTACCAGCCTGACCCCAGCATGCCTGCCTTTCCCAGTTGGATCTGAACACCCACGCTCCCCGTCTTCAAGCTCTCAGGAGCCCAGCTTGTGCTTAGCCAGGCACCAGCACTGTGTGTGGAGCTGTTGTGGTGGGACACCTTCTCTCAGGCAAGAGGGGACAGATCCTGTGAGCCCCAAATATACAGGGTAGGAGGCTTCATGACTGTCTGACATGAAAAGCAAGATACCAAGGATGTGGAAAGGAAAGAATAAAACTTGGGTTTGGAAACATATCCCCACTTTTATGCCTAAATACATAAGCTTGCCTATGCAGAGTGTTTTGTTCCAACATCCATGTCCCCTTATGCCCAGCTTTCTTTATGAAGTAGGAGATTTATCCTATATCTTTCCTCAGATCCAAATATTTTAGACTCAAAGAATAAGTGATGACAAGTTTTATACATAATTCTAAGATATTCCTATCTTATACATAACCCCTTATATCTCTTTTCTTTCCCAGGCTTTCTTGCTCTTGAATGTTTTACTGACACTGGAAGGTATGAAGATATTGATTACACATCTCTTTCTGACACACCACAAAATATGCCATCTCCTGTCTTCACACTGGTGACTGGCTTTCTTGTCTAGGTAGAAAACACATCAAAATTGCATTACATGCTGCTGTTGTTTTTAATAGAAATACTATTCAACTCACCCAAGTTTTTTTCAGGAGTTTTTTTTTCATTTCACTTAATGTTGAACATTTTTGGATTTTGACAGGTACACAAAAGTTTCCAGAGGCTGCTGTTGGTCAGCTCACTGTGTTGGCTGTGTTAAAAGCCTTTTATCCTGAGATCAGTGGCCATGGGGAAGTGAGCAAGTGATTAAGTTCTGCAATACACCTTGCAAGTAGGGACCAATCATTTATTACTTGGCTGTGTCTGGAGCCACTAAACTAAGGCTTATCCAGTTCAATAACTGGTGGAACAAAGGCTACTCTGGCATGAAGGCTGTTTATATTTCACAGGGGGATTTGTTTGGGTTTTCTTTTTTTTTTTTTTTTAATTTTTCCTTAAACCATTGGAGGGTCTTGGAAGTGTGTTCCTACACTTCTACTCCTGGTCCATCTCACAGAGCCATCCTAAAACTACAAGGCACACGTCTGCATATCGTCACTCAGAACAGCCCAGACTGAAACCAGGCTCTTAAACAATAGCAAGGGGGTTTCTATGCAATACAAAAATATATTAAAAATACATAATGTAACTTGTCTTAATATACTTTTCTGAGTCTAAAAATATGCCAGACCAAAAGAAACATATTTACATAAAAAGCAGACAAGGTCAAATAACAAAGAAAGCCCTTAATTAGTTGTAATCAACTTTAATTTGCATACCGTATATAATTCCTAAATGATTGTTAATAATAACTTTATATAATGGACTTCCAATTTTCATGAAAATGGCACATTTTGATAAGCAGACACAAAACCCTAGTACTAATAAGGTTTAATTTGCATACATTAGACTGATTATCCAAACAAAAGGATTACAGTATTACTTCTCCATACCTTTATGTCCTTATTATGCACATTTATTAACTTCACAAAAGCTAGCTGTTAGTGACAAACAATAGCCGTGGCTGGAAGAGAAATCTACAGTATGAATAAAGTGCATTTTAATGCTAAGGAGCAAAGTTTATACTGCATAGATGTTTTGTTTAACTCTTTCTTTTGCAAAAGGCATTATTGCTTAGTATGGCAGGCACTATAAGATGGATAAATCACTTTTTTGTTATAAAATTTATTTTTTTTCTTTTGGTAAAGAATAGATTTTCTCAAAAAATTATGACCTGCTCATGCTCACAATTTCCCAATGCTAAGTTAAAAAACCTGGATGGTGCTTGAACATGTAGAGAAAAGTGTTTACAATCACAGGATTAAGCTGTTAACACATGTGATTCCAGGGCACCATGTTAATAAATATATTGCCACAAGCTTCGTTTTCACAGCATAAATAATAATACAGGTGGCAATAGCTATTCCTAAGGGTATTACATATACCCTGCAATTAAAGTGTGAGCAAGGGGGAGGGAAAAAAAATCATTAGTAGATCTGGTATCTGAAGCAAATGATGCTCACAAAGGGCTGAGAAGAAAGCCAATAGATGTAAAGCTTAAATTGAATGCCACCCTGCAGCTCCCTCCGTGCTGTGACACGGGGCTGTGCTGATGTGCAGTGGTGATAGTGATGTGAGAAGAGGATGTCATCCCTGACACATTTTGTGCCCTTCTGGTGCAATGTGCTGCCTTCAAACAGAAATGCTGCTTTTGGAGATTTGTTGTCAGCATGTTTTGATACTCCAGGGACCAGCTGGCTCTTCAGGAAGAGTTGCTACAGCTGTCATCAACCCTGACTTCTCTGGGATAAATTCTTTCTTGCACAGTTTTTGACCAAGGTCTCCATGTCTACATGCAGCTAATTTGCTTAACACATATGAGCCACACAAAGCAGTTTTAAACTTGAGCCAGAAGCCATCCAGATGATTCCTTGAATATGCAGTGAGCACCTGGCAAAGTAGAGGCAACACACCTTTTTTCAGAGTAATTTCCACCCAACCATTTTGCAAAGGGCTTTGGGAACTGCTGTGACTTTTTCTTCACTGGTGCAGCTCAAAGCCACTGAATTCCAGCCCAATTCTGCTTGGTGCCACAGGGTCAGAGCCCAGGATCCTTCCCCCATCAGGAGCCCAAGGATTTCATTGGGAAGCTGTGAAATCATAAAGGCCTTGTTGTACAGCTGAGGTCTCCAACTGTGAATTTGTTGGTCTGAAAACAGCAGATGGGGAAAACACATTTTGGGCTATATGAAATATATGAGAACATTAAAATCTAAATAGAAACTTAGAGATATCAGCTTTTTGCCATAAATATACGTGGAATTTATGATATTACAGTATTTGAGCTCTCCTATGAAGATACAGATATTTTGAAAGGTATCCAATATGCTTTTCTTCCAAGGAGACCCCAGAAAGAATGGATGGCCAAAGACAAGTCTCTGGAGCCATATTCCTGGACCTTCTGAATCAACTTCAATTTATTCTTAAATACACAAAATAAGCATGCCCAGAAGATATAGCAAAGCCATTCTGTGTCCAAAAGTCATTCTGTGTCCGAAGTGACAGCCACCAAATTCTACTGATATCCACATGGATTTGTTTTCCTGTTAACACTGATGAAAACAAGAATTTTCATGGCATTCTGCATCATTAAAGAAATCCCAGTTTATGAAGCATATTGAGTTCTGCATAGATTTTAGGTTAGTCAAAGAGCTCTCAGTGACAGAAAATGGTGATCTTTTTTCAACCAGAACATGAATACAGACCTGGTTTGATTTTCCTACCAATCATAGATTTGTTTCCTCTGAATCATACAGGATTTGATCTGGTCTCACTTCTCTAAGTGATAATCCTTACAACACACAACTCCATTAGGTTACCTTTGCACCCAGACTGCACTTGTTAGCCTGTAAATTAGAAGGTTCCTAAGTCCCTACTATTGTATTCTTCTTATTATTCTTCTTATTATTCTTCCTCTTCTTTCTCTTCTTCTTCTTCTTCTTCTTCTTCTTCTTCTTCTTCTTCTTCTTCTTCTTCTTCTTCTTCTTCTTCTTCTTCTTCTTCTTCTTCTTCTTCTTCTTCTTCTTCTTCTTCTTCTTCTTCATAGCGCTTCATGGTTCTCCCTGGACACCTGTACCCTTTGTTATCTTTTGCAAAAATGGGGGAAGCATACAGAATGCCTTCTATCTGATTCTTCTCCCTGCCAGATCACCAGTTTATCTTCCTGCTACATACAGCAGGAAAAAAACCTCAGCAACAAAGGTTTCTGTCTGCCATCCTGCTGATCAGAATCCACCTCTTTTGAAGGTCTTGAAGACTCCTTTATCCATTGAATGTTTTGTTTTCTCCCACCAAAAAAAAAAGTATTGAATATGGAGCCCTTTTATGGGATAAGAATTAAAGTGAGTGTAAATAATGGCCCATTTATTCTCACCTTTGCATTCAGAGAAGGAGGACATGTGCTGTTCTTCCGAGAAGAAAGTTTTAAAAATCAGAAGCCATGTTCAGTTTTAGAAACCTCATGGACATCCAGAGCCCCTCAGACATTTTGATAATATTAGAACACAAACAAAACAAAATCTGAATAAAGGCAAACCATCCCTTCTAGTTCCTGTTCAAAGAGAAGAAAACTGAGATTTTCCTCAGCACTGCTGTATAAAACAGATGAAAGCACATCCACTGCTGAAGGAAGCAACCAGGCTTCTCAAGTAGCCCCTGACTCACCTTAGAGCCCAGCCAAAGTATTTATCAATTGCCTGGGTTTTTAACAAAAAGGCCATCATACAAATGTGCTTTCACTCATGAAAAAAGCCCATTTACTGGAGGAATGAAAGCTTCTGTGTTAGGGTTACAAAGCAGGAACAATAACTTAGTTAAATCAAATGTCTTCTGTTTAAAACTAGTTTTTTGTGGCTTCATAACATTATTTTTATATTTCAGGAATGGAAATAATAGGTGAGTTTTGTAAGTGACAAGCCTTTTTCAAGGTTTGATAAAAAGCTAAAAAAACAAGAAAGTACATAGATTCCAAACAATAACTTACACCCAGTGACTTCAAGATTTTATAATCCATGCGTATGAATGGAAATATCTGTCTGTAGAAGTTTCTAAGAATTGAATATGAAAAGGAAATCTTAAAATATATACTATTTTTAAATTTTTTTAAAAATTTTATTTTATTTTATTTTATTTTTTAATTGAAAACTTCAAATCAGCAGTCCAACAAGTTGCAGCTGTTGGAATTGCTGCGCCAATTTACAGGCAAATTGATTTTTTCCCATTAAGATAAAACCCCTTTGAATCAGAAGGAAGAAATCTGCTTCCTACCAGACAGTTAATACTTTTCTACAATGTCATGCACACCCAAGGGCCCAGCTATCCACGTTCTTTGGGAGCATAACTAGTCTTAGCACAGACATGTAAGAATCTCCATTCTTAGTTATTTTTCAGAACAGCAGCTTTTCCTCATTTTTGTCTTCCCACTTAAATCTCCTTGAAAAATCTAAACTGTGCCTGGTTTGGGTGCCTTGGTAGAAACTCTTCCATCTGTTCACCTCTACACACTTTGCTGTGTTACCAATGGATTGTCCTCAGTGCAGTTTGGGAGATCTCTGGTCTGTGTTGCTTTCAGAGGTGTAAACCTGGGAGACAGCAGGTTCACTCGTACCTCAGCACTTATACAACATAGTTTATATCCATGACACATCCCCTTCCTACAGAGCATGGCAGAGTACACTGAATGTTGAATTAAAGGAGATGCAGAATGTTAAACAGATAAACACCGAGGCTATATCAGAATAGATCCTTTAGCTATCTGAAAGCATTCAGCCTTGATTGATAGCAGGGATGCTCCATATAAAGGGGCCAACACCAAAAAAAGCCATGAGAAGCACTGACAGTCAGCCACTGAAGAATTTTCTCCATCCATCCACGAGCATCAGCCTGTTCCCAGGAAAAGCGCCCGCTCCTTTCTGTGAAATGCAGGTTTTTCTTTAGCAAGAACATTGGTTTTAAGATCTCTATGAGACAGTGGTGCCACTAAATGACAGCCAGATGCAATGGTGCCCACAGATGTAGAAAATAGTAACAATAAATATGGTTTTAAGGTAAGATTTTTAAATTTTTTTTAGTGGAATGGTCCAACCAAGCTTCACAGACAGTTTGCACTCTCTTACTTCTATTATTCTATTTCATTTCATCCATGCTTCTGGATAAAAACACCCTGATCTTATGGATCTTAGAGCGTCCATCTCCTGAGCAATGAAATGCTAGACCAGCACGGACTCATGCCCTTCCCCGGATCATTCTGATTCCTGCTCTGCCCCTGTGCGGCTGCATTTACTGAAATAGAACACAGCACCACATGAAGGTCACACCGGAGATAGTCAAAGAGGGTGCAACATTGTCCTTTGCTCATCGAATGCTCATTTGAATTTTTAATGGCTCTGCTTTTCAGCTGCGTTCACACCCGCTCTGCAGCGAGCAGAGCGATGGCAGCTCCGTGCCCGCGGCCGGGCTGGGGAAGCCCAGCTGCTGCATTCGCACACAGACACTCGCACCCTGTTTGCACAGCCCGGGGGCTGCTGGCGCAACAGGCGGGCAGAGCAGTCGGGACCAGGAGCTTTATTTGCCCAAGTACAGCCAAACAACGGAAACCATTTGCAGGCAAGCCCTTCTGTTATTCATTTAAAGGAGCCACTGGAGCATTTTAGATAAATACATCTGAGAAAACAATGCTCTTGCTCATGGATGTTCCACGCGCAGGAGAAGAGAATGCATTTGACAAATAAATTATTTGTTATGAAGCCCTTGCTCAGTTCTAGTCAGCACACACAAAAGAAAATAACACAGAAGGTATAACATTAAATAAGCCTATGATCATCTTTTTAATTTTTTAAGACCACTGCACCTTAATGCATTAATAATTTCACTGAGTTTTCTAAGGCTTACTGTGAGAAACCTACTTGGGATTTTTATCCATGGGTTTTCTAGGGTTAGAAAATCCATATTTCACTCCATCACCCAACCTCCTGTAAGATGCAGTCATAGGGGCTGTAGGACGCAGAACTCCACCCACTTCTTCTTATATTGGGACAAAACATTTACATAGGGTGAAAATACATCTTCTATAAAATCAGTGGTCTTGATTTAAATCCACGCAGTGCTCGAAAATCCACCTCCTTACATGAACATCACTGAAGTCAGCAGGGACAGCCAGAGCTTGTTGGAGGTGTGGGAAGGCTGAGATCCTGGGAAAAGGACATACATGGAAGTGGGAGGGAGAGGAAAAAATGTGAAAGGCAGGAGCCCCCTGAGTAAATCTAAAAGACTAGAAAAGGCCTTTGAGGGACTCTGAGGATGGGATGGGATGGGATGGGATGGGATGGGATGGGATGGGATGGGATGGGATGGGATGGGATGGGAGGCTGGCAAAATAGAGACAGTATTGATGGCATCCCAGTCTCAACCAGCAAACTGCCAGCCCTGACAGGATTTCATAAGGCCAAGCACTTAGGAACAAAAAAACCAAACCAAAGAGTTCTGATGTATCAATAAGGTCAGTGACGTGTGGATGATAGCATGCCAGCAAAGGACACACACACCTCTGTTCCCAAAGGCAAACCTGAGACACAAATGAGAGGAAGGCACATGGTCTCCAGGAGGGAGAGCTGGCTGTGGAGGGGTTGTACCACCAAGCTGTGTGCCCAGACCCGCCTTCCCTAATGATTTCCAGGAGTACTGGTTTGGTGACTAGGCTCAAGGAATAAGTTAAATACAGTAACTAAATCTAACAGAGATAGGTAGGTGACAGCATTACTGCAGACCTGTTCTGTCTCATGGCTGTGCAAAAAAGAGTCAACACAAAAATAAGCTGGGAATGCTTATGGAGCATGGATCAGAGAAGATTTGTATTACCTGATATGGGAAAACATCAGAAGAGAAGTAAAGGTGAGACAGGTTCACCTAAATGAACTGCTGTTCTCTGTCTCTAGTGAAACCCATGTTAACAGAAGAGTAAACTAATTGATTTAAAATAATGGCAACTGAATAAAAAATAATTGAGAAAATGTTTTTTAAAAAAATTACATCTATGGAATGTGGCCAGATTTTGCCTACACATAGACATGGGCTAAATCTGAAGTTTATGAATAATTACTGGATTCACCACCACTGCTGATGTCAAACCTCTGTTCAGATGCCAACTATAACTGAAATTGCTCCCTGAGCTTGCACTGAAACCAAAGTGAGTGACAAAAAAGCTGGAGCTGCTTTCACTGGCAGGAAAGAGCAGCACTGCAAGTCACCAGCCAGTCCAGCTGTGACCTGCACTGACACCTGGTGCTCCGGGCTCCCCTGCTCACCCCGTGGGCAGGTGCTGCAGCCTCACGTCCAGGGGAATAGGCTGAAAACTGGCAAAAATGGTCACGTGAGTCCAAAAAAAGCAATCCTTGCAAAATTAGTTTTTCTCTTGGATGTGAATTCAAATATGCTGAAATCCAACATCATTCTGCAAAGAGATTTTGGTGCAGTGCCCTAATGATAGCTGCTGGGTATGGATTACCCAATGTTTAAATTGTCAGTCTGCAGTGATGGGATAATAGTTATCTTACCTGAAATGAGAAGGTTGTTAAGCCATTGAACCCTGAGGTGTATTCAGGTGACCAGTGACTTGTCAAAGCCCCAGGGGACACAAAGAGATGCTGATTCCCCCGCAGCTGTCTGATCATGGCTATAGTGGATGTGCAGCTGTTCTGAGATCCTGCATGACTGTCTGTAGGGTATTAGCCAAATTTTTTAAGTGTTTCACAAGATTCTAGCAGAAGAATTGAGTAGTTCTGGTGGTCGCAATCAAGGGCAGCCACCCGCCTCCACAGCTCAGGGCTGAACTGTGCAAAGTCAAGGCTGTGCCCAGAAAAGGTTTCAGAACAGTACTCTCCATAAAGCTGAAAATTATATCGTGAATATGGACTGAGATAAAATGCTGTGAGGTTCACAAGGGGCATCATGCCTGTTCATGACATCTGAACGGCATCATACACTTCCCCACTGCCTGGTGGCAGTGGTACCAAGGCATCCCGCCTTCCCTAATGCCCAGCTGTACTGCTTTTGTTCACAGGACCACAGTGCTGAACACTCGGCGGGGGTGGCGGGGCGGGATAGAGGGGCTGTGCTGGGGGGAGGAATGAGATTAAATCACATCTCCTGAAGACCAATGGTCTCCTGTGTTTCCCTCTCCTGCGCGCTCGGCTGTGGGGCACTTTACACTCTGACGTTCTCTGCGCTGACCCTGGGTTACCCAGGAGCTGCGGCTCCCTCAGCACAGAGCCAGGGGCAGCACAGGGCCAGGGTGCCCAGCACGTCGAGGAACGGGGAGGAAACTACAGCGAAGGGCTGAGACGGCAGGCAGAGGAAATACAGCTTCTGTACCTCCCTACAGACAGCTTCCACACAAGTATTTTTTTTTTTCCGCATAAAGTAGACAGTGATAAATCAAATTGTGATATCTATAGTAGATAGCGATAAATCGGGATTTTAAGTAGTTGTTATCGTTTTCTTCTCCATTGCAAAGAGAGTGAAAAACAAACAGCAACCAGCTTGTGTAAAAGCGTGGGGATGGGCTGCGTCCGCCGCTGCGGCTCCACCCTTGCGCAGGGCTGGCAGGGAGCGGGAACCCACCGGAGGGGTTCCCGATTTCAGGAGCTGGTAACGAGGGTTGAGGGCTGCGCCGGGGACGGAACGGGTACAAACTGCTCACGGACTAAAAGCTGCCGTGTGCTCAGTCGATGGGTCACAACTTTATGTCGCCGGTGGCCGCCGCAGTGAGGGCAAATCCCCCCCAGCCGAGGCAGGCGCTATTATCTGCGAGGTGAACACGATATCTCACCTAGTCTTGAACCGACCCCGCACATTCCAACCACAACGTCTGAAACAGAGGTTAGCCCTGTCTCCGCCCTAAGACCAAGCACCTTTCCCCAAGCCTGACAGCGAACTGCCATTTTGTAGCCACGTCCCCTCGCAAGGATAATTTCGGGGGGGAGCGGCCCCAACAAGGGGGCTCTGTGTAACGCGAAAGAAAGAGGAACAGGGAAAAACAGTAACAAGCTCAAACCCCATTGCAAACGCCGTCCCCGGCCCGTCCGGAGAAGGGTGTGTGCTGGCGCTGCGGCCGCCACGGGCAGCCGTCGGGCGGTGGCCCCGCGGTCACCCTGCC
>WEIU01021974.1:168607-228607 GCA_013389925.1 Aegithalos caudatus
GCCCCCAGCCCTATTTCTGAGTTCTAAAAACCCACCATAGGCGCGAAAAAAATTTATGGGAAAAATAAGGCTTGTTCCTTGGACGTTATTAACAGTGCAGCCTGAAATATACATTTTTGCCTCAAAGAAAAGGGAATCATTATCAAGCCATTAGGCATTAAGAAATGTCATTCAGTCATTTTTATTCATTCTGCTGAAATCTTCGTAAAAGCCCGAATCATACTTCTGCAAGCAGCAATTTTGTTAATCCAGGGGGTTATTACTCTGGTCCCTTATTAGGATCTATACTGCTGCCAAGCAATCCTATAACCTTCTCAAAAGAAGTTTACCTCCGTGTTATAAAACCAGTAGTGGTATTTATACTGTGCAATAATTAGTGTATTACCTGAATCCACTAACAGGTTCATTTTATCTCCGCACAAAACCCCTAGTCTGCTTATAGAAAGCTTGTGCCTCCTTTGGTGCTGTTAAAGTGGTGAAAGAGTGAATGAAGGCTGGTAGCACTTTCTCCTTTCGCCGTGCCTTAATTCCCATCTCTTTTTGCTCTCATCCAATTAGTGCAGTGTATTAAGCGGTTTATCATCTCATAGTCAGCTATTGAGAGAAACAAGGCGAACACTTTGCAATAGAGCCTGCTCTCCTTTGACACCCTCAGGTACTTACATATTCCACTGTGCTATGAATAATAGAGGAAGAATAGAGCGCTAATTCCCTCATCAAAGAATGCCTTGTCTGCTGCTTTGCTCAACAACACCATTCTGATCAAAAGAAAAGCAATAAAGCTTAGCATAACAAAACGAAACCTACTTATTAGCTTAGTGGTTAAATTAATGCAGAGCCGCTGCTATTCAAAACCAAGGTTTGAAAACAGCCTCCAACAACCTGATAATGCTGCCTTCGGGATGAAGGAATTTTAATCTGAAATTTGAAGCTGGCACAGATGAGTTAATCTATTAAACTGCTATAAGGAGGGTGCGGGAGAACTATTCAATTAAGGCACATTTAAGGTGCCCTGCAGAAGACGGGGATGGATTCGAAGGGGAAGATGTGCTCTGCTTCGGCCTTAGAAAACTGCCTTTGGCGGCGAAAAGAGGGATTTTGGCACAGCAGCAACCGTGTTTGCGGATGGGAATTCTTTTTCACATCGCATATGTCATCAGCGAAACCTGGCCACCGGCTCCATATATCAACACTCCTTTTCCCCAACCGCAAATAAATACAAATAAACACAAACCTTAATTTTAACAGCACGGGGTGGGGGAGGGGGATACGAGGAGGAAAAGGAAGGGAAGGGGATTCGGGCCAGACCAGCCTCAGAATGCAAACCTCCGAACTTCAGTCTTTCCCAAATTATTTACAGCGCACCATTTACCAGCTCCATTTAATGTTAAATGCTATAAAGATGATTTTGCGTTTCCCAGCCTTTCTGAGGGGCCAAGACGAGGCACGGTGCCCAGAGCTGATTAGAGAGGGAGAGGGGAGGGGGGAAAAAATCCGGTTTACTCCTTGCCAAGACTTCAGCTCTGATCTGACCAGCTTTGCTGAGGGGAATCAAAAAAAGCCTCCATTCGGGGTAAAAGCCCTCATTTCCCATCCTCAACCCGCCCGGACCGTGGCTGCCGGGGCGGCGGGGGCTGTGCCACTCACGGCTCCTCCGCCTCGGTGTGTAGGGAGCAGCCCCTCGCAGGGCCACTCTGTGCTGCTGCACCCTACACAGTCATTCCACAACACTCTCGTTTAATCTAAACATCCCTAAACTTGCAAATTAACAGGCTCTTCAGCTGTAATTATACAGATACATACAAGTGCCACAGGGTCAGGTTATGCCATATCTATCCATTTTATTTGTATACCTTAATGTTTGGAGGAGAAGGTCACACTTTTCACTTTCCTAAAGCGTTCTACCCAGTTAGTATCAGTAGTATCTTCATAATCCTAATTGGACCAGACACAAAAAAAAATATCTAAAAATCCTTGCATGAAATTACAAGAAATCAGGATCTTTTGAAGTTCTGCAACTTCAGTACGTCATCTTGGCAGCAACACCTTCTTTCCAAGACTCCAAATAAAGTCTGTTTTACAGTTTAACCTAACTAAACATATTGGGAAAGATCGATAGCTCACCAGGGTGGGACAACACCTGCACACCACCAGTGACTGCATAGGTTCCATTTCTCACCACAGTGCTTCCAGGTGAGCAGAAATTAAAGTTCCAAAAGTTGCTAGGAAGATGATTATGTTTAGGCATATTCAAACTGACACTACCCATACTGACACACGCCCTCTTCCAAATGCCACTCTGGGGATAAATGAATGTCATAAAATACTCTGAACACAGATACATGTATCCCTACAGTGCTCAACACGTTCACGCTGATCCTCTTACTTTTTCTTCCCTTTGTCAATGGTTGTTCGTCCTAAAAACAGACACACAAGCAATTCTGTAAGACCAGGAAAAGTCCAGAGCAATACAACCTAGCATGGACTATTTTCAACCATCAGATCACAGAATCAAATTCTCTTTTACTAGAAAACTTTATTTCTTTTTTCCTTCAAGTGTGAAAAAAAAACTTTACATTTTATACTGTTTAAGATTTAAAAGCGATTTTATATAACCTTACATTAATATATCACATTGCAAACTTAACAGCGAACAGTGTACAACAACATTTTGTGTACAAAAGCATGTACCCAAATTTATTCTCTTGTCATATCTGCTTGTCATTTTATTAGAAGTAAATGAAAAATACAAATTGTTTGTAAAAACTGTAAAACCTCCAACACAGTAATTATTACAGAACAGTAACTATGATTTGCTGCTTTCCATTCCCCTGTTATTGGTTACAATGCCATCCCAAAAATATTTTTCCCTATCGATTGCTGACTTTCAAACACTTTGAAATGAAACACATTTATATCCTCTGTATGTGTGAAATGGGTTTTGTTCATGTGCATATCTTTACATCCACACAGAAATTTTCAACGTGGCAGAATACTATGCTTAAAGATGCTTGGAAAGACTCATAATAAAAAGATGGTCCCTATTTTTAGCACCTCCAGGTTTCAGTCTTCTTGAATGAATTTCAAAGTAAAGCATCCCTACCTCTGTTCAGAAGGTAATAGGACATTTAAATGCATTTGGGTTTAGTAATGTTTTTAATTGGTATGTTTATGATCAGGAAGAAGATAAACCGTGAAAAGGCAAAACATTAGTGCTCCTACTGAGACCTCTACTAACCTCTCTTCCTGAGAGCACCTCTAGTAAATACCCTGGAGCAAAGTCTAGGATCACTTACATTCCAGCAACTCTCACTGGGAATTATCCAATTAAAGCAGCAATTCCCCCACCCCCTTTTCCCTCATAGGTCTAAATACAAAACAAAAAATATTGCAAAAATCAACTACTCCATATTTTAATAACCCTGGTTTCTCAATGAAGGAAAGGAATATAAAAACACCTTGAATACTTCATATCCACCAGAATCATACATCCTGTTTTAGTCTCCCATTTTTTCTCCTCCAAAGAGACAAGATTATTAAAACATCATTGTACATAGTGAAAGAGTATTGCTGAAGAAATCATTACTGCTAAACAAGGCACTAGCCTCCCTCCATTTTTAATCAATCACTGTCTTTCTTTACTGGACTCTCCCGCAGATCTTCTTACACCGAAGGTGAAGAGCTTGCCAAGGTTCACTTCTGAGTAGCCACTCATGGACAGCCATTTGTCTACAATGCTCTTCAGTCTTTTGTAGGCCTCAGAGACTTCCTTCCTGAGTGGCTTCTTCTTCAAATACTCTAGAAGAACAAAGGGGAAAAACCCAAAAAACAGAGAGGGATTAAATGACCACAAAAATACAGGAGTTTTGCATTTGTTAGACTGTAAATCAAGGTATTTTAAAACGAAGTCAATGTTGTAGTTAGCAAAGAGTACATATGTGGCAAGTTCTTCCACGTTCTGCTGCATTCCCTGCCTTTCCTGCATGAGCTGGTGAGGGGCCATGGTGAACCTTGGCCACGGAGCCAAGGCTGAAGCTCCCTCAGCCCCACTAGCACAGGAGCAGTGGGAAAACTGGCAAGAGCCACCCCTAGTTCAGTTTTGTCATCTAGCTGGAGTGAAACGGGGGTTCACTAAGTCACAGAAGAGAAAGTCACAGCAGAGAAAGTGAGCAATAGATGGGCTGGCTCTGAAAGGATCACATTTGAAAGGGACAGGTGCCTTAACTTAGTGAGAACTATGCAGAGGATCACAATTCATGCCCAATTCATGTCCCTCATCCCTGCTGTTAATACTGGCACTGGCACAATCTGGGACAGATTTATCACCAGTCTTGTGTGTTCTCAAATGCACCTTGTGTGCAGGATGGGAATCGTGATCCTCAGCACTACAGAGGCACTGGAAGGAAAGGCTGGTAACACAAACAAGGGGAATTCCATGCTACTTTACCCTAAAATGGAGAGAAGATGCACAGTATCTCAACCAGAAGATGTCAGGTTCACCTGACACATGAAAGAGGCTCCCAAATGCTTGCTAAGAGATGTCTGGAGGACAAGACATTTACTCACCTGTACCTTTATGTGTGTGCAAAGTCATACGTGTGTATGTACATATTTCAGCAGCAAAGATCAAGCTGTTCTGGTTTGGTTTGGGTTTTTTTTTGTTTGTTTTTGTTTTTTTTTTGGTCAACAAACCCAATGGTTTTTGTTTGGGTGATTGTCCAGCTTTTCCTTTATAAAAGCTGTGGACAAAGAGCAAAATATTCCACTGCTCTATTATACAGCAATTCAGATCTAGAGCAGTTGTGCTCCTACTTTCCAACCATCTCCACATTTTAGAATCACCAAGTCCTACCCAAAAGCCTGTTCCTGCAGTTACACCTTGGAACACTGGAGAGCACATACACTGCAAAACAAGGTGCCCTCCCAGGCAGCTTCCCTGCTTCTAGACTGGAGGGACTCCAGGTCCAGCAGAACTAGGAGAGCAGAGCTCAGGTACTTACAGTCAAGGTTTGAAGCCACTAAGGAGCACAGTAAAGTATGTGTCTTATGAGCAACCAACACCATCCTTGCATTGCTCATCAGCTTTGCCTGAAAGCTGTTGCCCCACTTCTCCCTGACACCTTCACAACCCTCCTTGTACTTTGAATATCTAACAGAGGAGCCTCCATCCCATCTCAAACAACTTTTACTCTACAACACAAGATGAAAAACCAATTGTCTCTAATAAGAGTGGAGTTTATTTAAGAAAAGGTTTTTGGGAAGAGGGACACTCTGTTTTTTGTGTCTATCTGTATAAGGGATGAAATGACTCATTTTTGTGACAACTCACCTCTGTGATGTGACTGAGATGAAGGTGTCCCATCAGACACAGCTTCATCTCAGCAGCCAAGGACTGCTACATGAGGAGATAGCAGGGATGGAGGCATGGTGATAGAAAAAGCTATTACAATTTTGAGGTTTGTGAATTTCTCCTCCCTGAAGATTTACAAATATTTCTGCAGAGCCTCAGATGTTGTAGTACGAGCTCAGCAGACTAGCTCTGATACAATACAAACGGCAATGTTTTACTGAGAAACTGCCACCTGCTTAGGTTTTCCATGTTATTCACAAAGTTCCACTGAAGTCAACTGCTTTGCATGAAGCTATCAACTCTCTAAAAATTAAATTAAAATTTAAATTAACAATGCCTGAGTAAGTGAATACATTGATTAAAAGCACGTTGATAAGCACCTTTCATGCATTGTTGTGAAGAAGATACGTATTGTGTTGTCACATTCAGTTTTGTGTCTGGGCAGTAAGCAAACAGAGGAAGAGGCCTTGTTGAAGATAACACATTTTTACTGTTACACAGAGAGTAATGACTTAAAGTCTATTAGCAGAATTGAATTTTCCTTGAACTACAACTCCAATACAATAAAAGCTTGATTATGTGAATCTGCTCATTAACAGGCTGAAGTCACTATGGCATAAACAGATTTAATTATTCTGAAAGTATTTAGATATAGGGTTAACTTAAACAAATCTTGAAAATTGTCTTAAGCATATCCATAAAAAACACCAATCCTACTTTGCCACAAATTGAGCTCTCATTGTTTATGTATTTTCAAGATTAATGATACGGTAAGTGGGTTCACTTGAAACTGCTCATGTTAGCCAAACCATGCTCTTTACACCAAGGAACTGTGGAAAATACTATCCTCAAAACCAGGCCACAATAGTTAAACCTTCCTGGAGCTCGGGAGAGACCAAGGTAAAATATATCAATGTGAACAGCTGGCACATGTGAACAGAGCAGGAAGGCACATTAATCATTAGAACATTGAGGCAAACAATACACCAGGGCTGAAGGAAAGGAACAGAAATACAGGCCCATGTACAGCTCCAATTCAGGCTTCAGGGCTCCAGCCATCCCACTAGCAGAGCTCCCAGCTCCCCCCAACATTAAATCTAAACTCCAATTATATGCAATAACCTTTCTGACAGTATGCTTCAAACATTTCTTAGATGCAATTACCCTTGTAGAGGCAGGCAGGAAAGGGTGGACTGAAAAAAAGGAGAAATATGAGGGGCCTCGTTGAAGTAATGAGGCCAATTTTAAGTTTCAATTATAAGAGAATGGGAGCCGGGAGCTCCAGGAGGAGAGGCAGGCAGGGCTGTGTCTGCAGCACCATGCATTTGAATGACACAAGTGCATCTGATGACTGGGGAGAAGAGATTTAAAGAACTGTAGTAATACAGAGCAGGGGAAGATGAGAGAGGACACAGCTCCTGATGTGTTTACCTCCTTTGCTGATGGGATATTGACTTTTCCCACCAGGTTGGTTAGAAAGGGGACTATTTACGCTGCCACACAGCAGAGTAAGAATGACAACCAGCATCACTCTGTGCTCCTCTGAGTAAAAGACAACTGTGACCGTTGTATATAGCACACAGCCAAGTTACTACACCATCCAACTTAGAGATGCATATAAAAGCTCCTACTTTCTTCCTAAATGAGAATTTAATCAATAACACGCCTAAGGCCTTCTGAAAACTAAGCTATACAATCTGACTGAAATTGCCTTTTAATACTTACTCATTCTGAAATAGTTGTATAATCATGATCACCCCATCATTGTTTTAGTAACATCCAAGTTCAGTGGCAATAAGCAATCTTTTAAGATGACCACTGCTGCAGAACGTATACATGGCTATATGTAATGAAATGTATTTATAAACACGCAGAGCATACAAAAGACACTATCAAAACAAATATAAAAATTAAAAATACAATTATTTTAATAGAAACAAAAAGATGTGCTTCTAACTGCAAGTAAAATTAAGGTACTGTATTTTCTAAAGTTAGTAGATCACTGACTCTGGTAAATACTACAGAATCATACCACCAAGCATGCACCAATCCCTCCTTCCAACTCCCAAAGTAATTGCCCCCTCCTTCCCTTCAGAAAACACAGTCCAAACTTCTGGATATCCCTGTCAAATTCAGTACCCCATCCAAGTCCTTGTTTAGCTACCTAGGTACATTTTTATATTATTAGGGACAAGAAAAAAAAAAAATTTAAAAAATGTTAAAGGTTCCTGAAATCCATTTACCCTACGCTGTTGTTCAGATATTGGAAGCAAAGATGGAGATAGTTGGAGGTTATCTATACCTGACTGCGTGTTTTCTGTTTATTGCAATTTCTCTTAATTTCTATTAAAATTATGCTATTTTCTATTAAAATTAGCCACAGTCAAGAACTTTAATTCTTGGATTCCCTAAAATGTGGCTCAGTGAAAGTCTTCTATATTTTTTTCCTCCTGATTGGACAACCGAACTGTGTCATATTATTAAACTCTCTCCCCCAATTATTCTGTTGATAGCCTGCTCTTCAGAGTGAGAAGTAAAAATGTATCACATTGATACTGTGATACATTCCTTTGTATTTGTGTGCGTGTATCTGCATTAGGTACGTGAGAAAAGCATAGCTGCCTATGAGCATAGTGCCAAAATATTGGTTTGTCTGGGAATGCACAAAAACCCCTGCAGAGTATCATTTATGTAAAGCATCATATCTCTATCACACTTTTATTTAAGGAGTTAAGGAACATACTAAATTAGCTCCTAAATTTTTTACATCGCCTACTGGTTATTGTATTTTAATTACAGCAAGCTTAGACACACAGGCAGCAGTCTCTGTTCCAAATATATGTGTTTCATTTATTTCTGTGCAAAGGTAGCAAACAACAGTCAGTCATAATTGGTTCTGTCAGATGTTTTACAGTCAGTCATAATTGTCTCTGTCTAGAGGTGTGTCAATTTACTGCAAGTTAAATAAATATTCTGTCTATTATGATATCAGGTTATGTAAGCCATTTTTTTTTAATTGCATGGGTTCCCCTTTCATAATCCACAGCACCCCTATTTATACTGTTAACCTTAACTTTGTCGTTTATGGAATGTCAATGAAAAAAGTCAACAGCAATTTAATGAACAGACGTGGAAGCCTCTAACACAGTTGCTTTTTTATTTCTAATTAAATACAATCAAATTCAGCTATAAAGCAATTAAATTATTCTGTCATGACACTGCTGTCCTCAAACATCTATCAGGGATGCCAGTTCATTGGTCTAAAGAAGGAAATTTATTAAGCCAAGTCTTTAATGAATCTTAAATAAGTCTTCAGTCTTTTGCTGAAGAAAATAAACCTCACAAGTCACACCTTCTTCTAAACTATACAGTCCTACAAAGTCAGAGATGATGACCAAGGCCACATTTCCCACCAGATGGCCAGGATGGTACTTCTGCCCATTATATCATCAGGAGTCAGACCAATTCCAGTGTGATCACAGGCTTCCTATCATGAGAGCATGTGACAAACTTGGGACCCCACAGGTCTGCTCTGACCAAATGGAATAAATCAGTATGAACTGCTCCCTGGTCTCTGGTGAGTCCACCCTTGCTATTCTCCTAGGCAGCTCACGCGTTTCCTACAAAAATAATTACCCGCACCTTCCTTCCATGAGCTGGTAGAGACCAGCAGCTCCGAGCCCGTGTGCAACACTGTGGCCCTGCTCAAGTGCCCCGCTGCCTTGGGCTCCGGAGTGTGATTGTGCTGTTGTTTACCACAGCCTGGGGAAGAGTCAGATAAAGGCGGGAGCTGTGCGGCTGCAGCCAGAGCTGGAGCCGGGGGAGCCCCGGCGGGAGCCTCGGCCAGCGGCCAAGGGGCTGCTGCTCTCTGCTGCCAGCTGCTCGGTGCTGAGGGGAGCATCGTGTCCTTTACTGTGCTTCAGGGAAGAAAGATTCACCTTGAAAGTGATCAAAAAATTTATTTCGACAGGAGCGAAGTGATTCCACAAGGGTTGGACCACACGGATGTTTGTATTTGTCATCTCTGAAGGAAATTGCCCATACAGCCCCCTTGCTGAGGGTATAAAAGTACTGTCAACACTGGACAGATTTCTTTCTCCTCCCCAAGCCGCCTCGCCCCCCAACATAATTTTATTTATTTATTTATTTGTGGTGAGAAAAAAACCCCACACATTCTGCAGGATCATTAAGCACTGTTGTATAAATAAAGTTAGAAGATCAAACGAAAGAGGGGACTCGGGTTAAATGCTGGAAGACAAGCTTAAATAAAGTTCTAAGAAAAAAGCAAGACACGCTGTAATTCCAAGAACCTATTACTTCAGACAATTTACTTCAAAAAATAAAATCAGAATGGTAAATGATTACCCAAAAGCAATCATGTCATCATCACTGAAAGATGGAATAAAATAATTTTTTGTGAAGTGGCTGAATGAGAGCAACTTAAAAGCCACGGAGCCTGTCAGAAGCACATTATTTCTTTTTACACCCCGTTTCCCAATTCATCTCAGTGCTGCTGACTAACCTTGGCTCCCAGCAGGTGGAGCATTTAAAATAAATAGCATTTCCTACAAAACGCGCTCCAACTGCCCCATGACAGACGCTTCCAATTCCTGGCCAGCCACTGGATCAGCTTCAGCGGTATCTAACAAGGTGTAAATACAATAACAAGCATGTAATTAAGTGAGCATGATGAAGTTAATGGAGATAATTCATTCCATTTTGGGCTTATGAATATTCTATTAGATGTTATCAGGCAGCTGGAATAGCTGTTAATTTAATCATCATTCAGACCAGCAAAATGTTCTTTGTGCGAGTATAATTGCAGAGAATGAATAATTGATTTGACAATTGTACCAGTGGATTTCAAACAGTTCTGTGCGCTCTCAGAGCAGGAAGGGAGGAGAACTGGAATACTCAAAGCAGTGAAGAGGTGGCAGAGAAGCCAGCCTGTAAATTGAACATTATCAGGACACAGATAAAGGACAATTTTTATTTTATCAATGCAACACAATTACATTACAGTGCGCTAGTAATCACTCTGCCCACACTTTAAAAAGGGAAATAAATTACTCTTCATGGGAAAGGACAAAAAGAAATACCAAAACCATTTAGAAACCATTGATATTGGATATTTAATTTTTTTGCATTATATTTTATTATGGGAAATATCAAACTGTGTTTTAAATTGCTGGCACATTTAACTCCATTACCTGCAATCAAATACACAGATTGTATTTTACACGTACCTCTGTATTACAGCATGTTCTATGAATTGCAATGGTTTTACTGCCTTCTTTTTTTAAAGACACCCGTGTTTTTGAAAGTGTTTTAGGATATGGGAGTATTGTTCACCTGAGGGATATGATCTTGTCTTCCATGCTTCAAACACAACCCACAAATCAACACAAAAAAATCCCTCGACACCGTCACAATTCAAAGTGCTATGACTATTTCATTCCAGTAGCAGAACCGTGAATGCTACTGATGGCTGCCGAAAAGGCAAATTCACCCATGAAACTCATTTTCATCAAAGCTGGCAATGAAAAATCCCTGCTCAAAGTAACTTTGGTGCCTGGAAGTGCACACACTGATATACCCATTATCACTGCGCAGAAGGGCTTGTGTGTCTGAAAACCAGAAAACATCAGCTCTCTCCACAATAGTATGTTTCATAGCACAGAGCATTATGTTGGGTTTTTCTTTTTTCTTTTTGCAAATTATCCAAATGTATTCATAATTCAATCCTGTCTCTGTGATGCAGGAACCCAGTTAGGAAAATGAATACAGCCATTGAACAACGGTGTGCTTAAAAGCACAGAGGAAAGCAAGCAACTCGCCCCTGCCTGCATGTATCTCCCACTCGAGGATGTGCTGAACAATTTTCCAGAGACCTGGAGTTGCGCTGTGCAGCAGCAGCAGCCACGGGGCTGAAGGAGCTGAGCTACAGTGGGTGCAGTGCTGGGGAGAGGGGGGCTCCAGGGGCAGCTCACCACTACTGCTCTGCTGGATTTTCAGCCAACTCTCTGTCCCCTCTCCTAAAAGCAATGTCCTCATCCCTCTTTCTCTGTAATGTACAGTACAGTTAATTTCTAAATAATCACTACAGATGAGGTGGCAACTGCCACATCTGGTCAAATGTCCTCAATGGGCACGAAATACTAATTTAAGGCAACCAGTTGTTCAGAAAATTTCATACTGGCTACAGGTCCAACATGACTGAAACTTTATAAAATATTACTTACACCTAATGAAACAGGAAATGCACATACAGCTGGGAAACCAGTTAGATCTTTAATTACCAAAAAATAGAGGATTAACCTAGAGCATTCTGGGATTTCATAATTTGTTTCAATAGTGTTTGTTTTTTTTTCCCCAGGAATACATGGCTTAAAAACTGTAAGACATGTAATAGATCTATGATACACAGGAATATTGTAGAACCAAATGAGACATTCTGCTATACATGATGTATCCTGGCAATCTAAAGGGTTTTAAACCATGTATATATGTTTGCATAAAGCATCTGAAATAGCCAGAAAGGCTATGAGAATCAGATCCATCCCATACACAGCACAAATCATAGCTGAATGATGCACGCAAATTAATATTTTTGCTAGAGTTAGGATTTTCAAGCACTGCCTTTAGGGTCAAATTCTGATACCAATCTTCCACAACTTTAGCTTATCCAGTGACCCTGCAAAGAATTTTCTGTGTTGTTTTTTTTTTTTTCCCTATAGTTAAATTTGATTCTAGTGCTAAATTTGATTGTAGCGCTAAACCAGAATGTTTAAATGTTTACACAGACAGATTCAGACAAAGTTCTTTATCAGAGCAATAAATACTGCCCTCATGCCTTTTTTTTTTTTTTACTACACTATTTTTCTAGTTTGACCTAGCAGTTAGAAGTGGCAATGAAGAATGAACCCACCAGCCCTTCAGACCAGATAATGCTCAAAAAAATACCAGAAGTAACTGGATTAACACCAGCAGTTAAGAAACAACTTACACCTGAACAACCACCATGTATGACTATAAAAAGCAGGTATAGCATAGAATATAAATGTAACTTCAGTCTTAGCTTTCCTCATTTTTAAGTTGCCTAACTCTCAGATTTACAGTTTAACTTGGTTTTAATAGGTTTTTTCAACTTTGAAACTGAACAACTTAAATGAAAGAAACAGATAAAGAAAGTGAAATGGGCAACAGTTGAAATGTTTGCAATACTTTCAGAAAGATATGTAGGCTTCTTCACAGAAAAGGAGTTTTTAGAGAGGCTCTGAAAACCATTCTGTATGTTTTGTTGCCTGCTCTGAAGGGTTTGATCTTGGGCACTAAGACAAAAATGACTGAGCAGAGAAGCAATTTGCCAGACAATTGTAATCTGGAACTTCTTGCAGCCCAATCCATATGGATCACTTATACTGAAAAGTAAGTGCTTTCAAAATTTCAAATAACTCCATTAATATTACTAAGAGTACATATACTTAAGGCTGCAAATTCAAAGGTGACAGCATTAGTATGCACTTTTAAATAGTTGCCTTCAATATAAAGCCAGTATCTTGTTATAAGCTATTCTTTGGTGTACCACTCAAACTGAAAAGAAGTGGATGAGGGTCAAGCTCCAGCTTAACTAGTCCTTATTTAAACTGTGTTCAGTTCAACCTAATGTTTACTCCTCAAGAAGCCCTAATAGTCACCCGAATTAATTATTTTTCCTCCTTAAAAAAAAAAAAATAGCTGATTTCACAGCCTAAAATGCCATTTTGTTTTAGTACCTTTTATGCACTTTGTAAGCATCTCAATCCAATGTACTTTTACATTTTCTTCCTAGAAAGCTTGCTTCACGCTAAATATTTTCTGAGAAACTGAATAATAAGATTGAGATCTGCAAAAATAAGGGTGTGTTTTGTTCCATTCAAGTCAGTACCCTCCGTCCTCCTTGGCTGAAAAAAATATTAGCTCTGAAATTGCTGAACTGCATATGCCTCCTGTATTGTTTCCTGTAGGTAGCTCTTTAGTGAGGGATTCTACAGCATTTAACCAAATGCATATGACAATTTTTGATGTTGTATCTCCAAAACACAGACCAAGAAAATAGAAAAACTTTGTGCCATATGTATAAATAACTACAAAAAAACCACCCCAATGGATTCAAGTTTCTCTCCCATCAGCAAAAATATTAAATGCAGAAATACACTATGACCAGATTCCAGAGGTTTCTATTTCCTCCTGTTCTTAATTCATTTAACTGTTTTTCTGCATTCGCTACATGTAAGACTTGACTTCAGTGGACACACTTCATACAGGTCTTTCTGAGAAATCATTTACATACCCTGTGCAAATACATGTAATTGAATTCTACAAGTTTCCTCACAGACAGGTGTGTTGATGCGTAATGAAAAAAAAAGGAAACTTGTACAATAACCCCTGCAAAATTGGAATTCTACTTTAAAAAGGAAAGAGAAAAATAAAACCAAAAGAAAAAAAAAAGGATCTTTTATGTTTATATATAATTACAATTACCTTAAGTATTAAGTATTTCTCGTGGAGTTACATTCCATTTTTATCTTGAGAACTCATCTAGTGCTCACCTTGCTTTTTAAATCACTATTATTAAGGTTACCTACATAATAAATGGTGTGTGTGTCTGTATCACTTAGGTGCTTTGCACTTTAACTTTTCAATCATGTTGCCTGGTGGACATAGTTTTACTTTCCTGAGGGAGATGGTCTTGCTTTTTTTCTCCTGAACTCCAGGGACAAGCACCCTTCTTCACTTTTGCAGTCATTCAGTTTCCATAACAAATCATTCAAAGGTGTTCTCTTTCACGAGGTATTTACCCAGCATGGACACAGCTCTGCTGAAAACCACTGGAGAGAACAGTTCCCCTGCCTCACAGGTATGAGTCTTAGCAGTAACAACTGTAAGTGACCCATTTGCAACACCAAGAGGCTCCCTTGACAGAAAAATCTAAGAGTTTACAGCATTTCTACTGTTAAAGCAGAGAACCCTCAATGGCTAAAATGCCACCAGTAGGGAAATGCCCATCTCTAAGAAGGGACACTAAAACCACCTAATTGTGGTTAAGTGTGCACTTCCACACTGCCACCTATTGGGAGATTTTAAAGAACTTAATAAATATTAGCAAATTCTAGTGGAAGGTGTTCCCATGAGGCAGACACCACTTCTGTCCCACAGAAAAGGAACAACTTTTGGATCAAGGGGAAGAATTTTAAAGGTGTACAACCAGTGCTGCCTACTTAATGTCTAAATATATTTCCTCACCTTCACCACTGCAGTGCTACCACACTTACCAGGCTACAAAAACTAAGTCCTTTGAAAGCTGGGTATGTTATTTAGATGCCTAAGGGCAAGGCTGAAATCCACAGCTGAATCAGCTCTTTCACTGTCCCACAAGAGTTGTAATCTGCAGTCCTACACTCCACAGTGGTGCTACCTAGTGACAGATGCAGAAGGCTGCTTCCCTGTTAGAAATGACCAGAACATAATAGAGCATAACATACATTTTTCAGGGATGCAAGCAACTGAAATAAGTATTCAGGCTGTGTGGGTATTATATGGTTCATAAAAAAAAGACTCGGCCAGAGGCGAGTAAAATATCTTTGCTCTTTTAATTCCCACCACCCATAAATAATCTTCCTGTTTGTGTTTTATTGGAAAACAACTGATTTAAAAGTCACCTGGTGCTATAATCCCCGCTTCACAACTGCCATCTGTCCTGCAGCGGGAGAAGGAACCCTTTCATTCACAAGCAAAGCCAGCAGAATAAAGAGGAAGAGGAGGAGTTGAAGGGGAAGAGAGTGAGAAAGCAGATAAATTCCGTTTGTGCTATTAAAAAAAAATAGAAAAGTGAACTCAGTGGTTGAAAAGTGAAGATAAAAAGATGAAAACAGTAATCTTGCTACAGAAACCAGAGAATTATGTTCTTGCTCTACCCCTCTTTTTTCTTCTTTTTTTTCTTTCACACCATACAAACTGTAGCACCCTGAACAACTCACTCCCCTGCTATTTCCAGCACTTTAGAGAAACTTTTCAACATTTCTGTTCGACACATATTTTCAGCAGTGAGGTGAAAACAATAAGTAAACAGGTAGTGAAGGGCTATTTAGAGAGCTGGTCAGTCACAGTAATAATAACAACGCAAAAAGAAAAAACCCCACACAGCACAGAACACCTATCCTATGCGCTGTAGCCACAGACAACACATGACCTCTGACAAACAGTTTTCAGAGTAATTTTAATGCTACTCTGGATTTAACTTGACTAACTGGTAGCAATTGAGCACATCTTTTTTTGTGGCAGCAGTTATCTAAAATGCTACAATAACAGCATCAAAAGTAGAATGGTGGAAGATTGGTTTTCCATTGTGCTGCTGAACTGGCATAATGCCCACTTTAAAAGCAATTCGCTGCTCATCACTGAAATCTGGCAGACACGACACTAAATGCCTTGAGGAAAAAAAAAGGGTCTTGAGAAGGGGGAACCACTCCAACCACCAAGCAAAGAAAAAGAAGGAGACTAAAAAAAAAAGGGAAGAAAGAAAGCAAAGAATGATGAATCTATGTAAGAAGAGAAAATTGCAAAAATAAAAAGTTTAGCACTGCATGCAGACTCAACAGGCACTACTTAATTTGCTTGAAGATTTTATCGCAGGCTTGCATTAGTAATATCAGAGCAAAACAAAAGCAAATATATATTTATGTCTGTCTATTGTTCTGATGAAGTGAAAACGTACTGAGTTACGTCAATCATTTGTCAAACACATCTTCCTAGTTTTATTTACCACTAAATATAATGAGTAAATATGTGATAATAAAACTCTTCTTTTTATACGGACATATACAATTTTTTCCCACAACTAAATACAGGTAATGATTTAGGAAGCTTTCAAAATGTCTTTTTACTGTCAATAAAACTAATTCTATTCCCATTTTCATGTTAAAAAAGGGCTTTACAAATGAAAATTCAAATTAAAATTCTGATTATAGTGTAGTGTGACAACACCTGTATTTATAATTTTACTGTCAGCTAGCTCGTAGTGTTTAACAATAGCTTGAAGGAGAAAAGTAATTGGAATTTGTCTGTAACATGCCAGATGACAACACTGGGCACTTTGCTGTGCTAAAGCAAATTTGGTTTGATGACAAAATAACCTTAGAAAGATCGGACGGCACCCACCACCAACCAAAAGGTTAAATAAAGCTATCCCTTACCCAGGGACAAAATCTTACTATGGTGAACCAAAACAGCTGAGCAGTAGCTGCAGAAACCCCGGTAGCTGGCCTCTCCTGAAAAGGCATCTCTCAACATTCACCTCTCCCAGCAGCTCTTCCAAAATGGTGCAGTACTTCAGTTTCCTCATCAGTATCATTCAGAAACACAGGAGAGAAAGGAAGCAAAGGGCACCAGGCTGGGAAGAGATGTTAACACAAGTGCTGCAGTTCTGTGGACCTCTCTGGGAATAAAAAAGGAAGCCTACAACAAAAATGTGCAATGCCACTGTGAACATGGAAGTATCCCATGTCCTGTGTTTTCTATCTCCCACACATATACACCTACTGACTGGTGTATGCTGACAGGCCAGGTCAAAATTAGGACACAAACACATACACTTTTAAAGAAAAAGGTAAGAAAGAAAAGGGAAAAAAAAAAAAGCTTTTCAATCTGAAGATTTCAAAACTTAAACACATGCCACTCTCTGCACACAACTTGTCTTACTGAAGTCGACAAATTAAAAGCCCATGTTTTTCATTATGCTGAAGACAGAATAAAAATAAAGAAAAGGAAGCCACATAAGAAAGAAAAACAGAATGACAGTGATGTTTTAGTTTACACTAGATATGGCAACACATACAAACTGTCAAAACTATGGAGTGAAAAAAGCTGTTATCAAGCAACTGTCAAGAGAGTCCTCTGAGATTTGGAAATCTTGTGTTTATTGTAACTACTGCACATTACACAAAGAAAGAAACATCCCTCTTCTTACCATTGCTGCTAAATATCATGCAAGAGAACCCAGACTTCTCCCTCACTGTTTAATTTTTTTTTCCTGTGCAATTCTGTGCTTGACAGCACAGGGCCCCTCCTTTTTCAGGTTTTTATTGTTTGGTCAAAGTTCAGAGAGAAACTTGAGGTTATATAAAACATTATTTCATTTTCAAGAACTGTCAACACCCATTTTATGTTGTTAACTTGTTGTCCATCATTTAAGAGTAGAACTGTTGACACCAAAATACAGAGAGTAAGAATTTCTCTCTTAAAACACGTACATAGAAAGAGCAAAGATAATGGAAACAGCTATTTTACTAGACATACTAACAATTCTTTTTCATGTATTTTAACATAGTGACTAGAAATGAGTCAGTTAACTGGCAGCGGGCTACAATATTCAAAGGTTTAGTCTGAATGTATTAATGCAGATTTTAAATTGCACTTTCTGATTATAAGAAAACAACTACCCCTCAGAGAGAAATCCCCAGTATCTACAGGGTTTAAATAGAGCCTTCAAAGTACTGTTTTGAGTGACAGCCTTCTATGATAATTTCTCAACCAGCAGCAACATTCCAACCATGCTACCTGGTTAAAAACTTGTGACCAAAAAACAGATTTCTTTTTGCTTACTACTCACTGTGAAATCGCATTTATTATAATTTCTACACTTCAGGTTTATGTAAAAATCATCTTTATTCTGAATCACCAGTTTTACAGAACAAACATCAGATGAGGTCCCACGATTTAGCCTGAAATTCTTGAGAAACAATGAAACATTGAATGTTTTTGACAATGCATGCTTTTACGGAATTTTGACTGCATTGGTCCTGGGGAGGGACACGTCGAACCCAAAACCTCAATAAAGGAAGACTCAAATATTATTTGAGCACAAGAGCAATGATAAGCTGCCCCTGTGAAGACAATGTACCCACAGAGAGTGCAGTAATTTTAAATGCCTCAAAACTGCTATAATTTCATTCTGAATTTGTTAGGGATATCACATCATCTCAGTAAATCCTCATGTGAGCTGACTTTCTAGGACCAAGCGTCAGCTCCTGTTGGAGTTACCCACAGTGGCCACCGCTCTGCAGACAACAAACACCACCTGGGAATCGCTGTTTCTCATCCCTGAGCACAGAATCTGATACAGCCCAACAGCTCATGATGCCTTAAATTTTACCTTTCATGTTTTCCAGATTCTGTGCTGTCTAGGGGTGTAGTTCTGAGCCTCATGTTAAGTGTCAGTAAGCTCTCTTCACAGCATACATAGACAAAACAAATCCTTTTCCTGCTGGAGACCAAGGACAACTTTCTGGCCCAAAAGCAAAAACAGTGGTGGACTGAAGAGAGAAACAAGAAGGATGAGACCTCACAACCTGAAGCTGTAATTGGACAATTGGGCCCCAATATGCAAATGGCCAAAACTTATAAAAGTGTGAGACCTCGTGAATGGTTGTCCAGTTTTTGTGACCATTCTAAGTCCACCTTGGGTGTAGCCATGGCCAGGCTCTTGTCCTGCCCAAGGTGTTCCCTAAAGGCCATTCAATTAATATGTACTTTATTCTCTAGCTCTGTCCAGTCTCTGTTTCAGGTCAGCCTTCTCAAGGCATCACTCAAATGCACAGGGACATCTTCACATTTTTGCATATATAGATTTTTTTTTAAGTTTTAAGAGCACTTCTTCAAAATATTTATGATCATTAGATGAGAATACTTGAACAAAAATTCTGCCTGACACATTATATTCCCTGTAACTACCCTGACAACTTAGGTATAATTTTATCTCCAAATACTGGTTAACCTCATATAACACAATGACTAACAGATTACCTCAATGTAAAACATAAAATAAAATGATTGAGAAACTTAGCAATAATGATCTTTCCCTCAAGAAACTGCATTGTTAGTTGCATTATTTCCTAGCTTTGACTCTCAAGTACTTCCTCCTCCTGGCTTATAAGAGTTTTAAAGTACCATAACAATTACTGCATAAGCAGCTGCAGCTATATGTCCATTTAACAGAGTCTTTTGAAAAATATGTATTAAAACCCTAATAAAAGCTTACACACATGCTCACACAAACACAAGAAACAAAACAGTGCTCTGATCCTCAGAAATTTAATGACATGAAATAAAGCTATTTTCAAGATAGGTAGAGTTGTAACACTGCATAGATATGATCCATATGCTAAAAGTCTATTCAAGTAGTTACTGCTCCATAAATAGAAACAGTTCTTGTCAGTGAACTGTAGCAAAAAAGGAAAGACTATAAGGAAGGTTTGCTGCAGAGCAAAGGTGAATTGTTGAACTGCTCCTGGGCTTCCACTGTGATTAGATTTGGGAATATTAAAGTTTGTACAAAATAATGAAGTTAGCCTGACTCATCAATGTCTTTTCATCTTATCCAGTCTACTAAATATCCTTTGGAAGTTCAAAAAACCAAAAAACAAACCACTCAAGAGAGCTGTATTTTTAAAAAGCCAAGTCTGACTGAAAAGCTCATCTGCCAAATCCTCTCCTTCTTCATATACCCTTCTAAGGTTATGAGACAGTAAAAAAAAAAGGATGAGAGAAAAAGAGAGGTCATTATAGCTGAAATTCAACACATTGAAGTTGACATCATCAAAATAAAGAGCTCCTCCCATTAATCATAAAATCTAGAGTACTGGAAGATCTACCAGACCTATTTTACTGAACAGGAAAATTCAGTACCAGAATATTGTTAAATTGAGTTAGCATTATCAGTGAAAAAATATGCTCTATTTCCTATTATTTATGAAGCCCTGTTCTTTTCTTTCTTACCAATTACATTCCCTATCATTTCCAAAATATACAAACTCTTTTCAATCAACAGATTTCTTTATTACAGCGTACTGCATGCTAGTTACTGCCTCTTTTCTATATTGAACCCTTGATTGGACAAGCATTTCAAATTTAACATGGACTGTGATTGCACACATCAAACAAATTAGACCTGCCAATCTCTTTTTGGAGGATATCCTTTTTATATACTATCACTGAAGAGTACCCCAAGTATATTTGCTTAGAAGAAATGGGGAAGGAGGAAATATTATTACAGCAGAGTCAGAAGACACTTATTTCCCCAAGATGTGTAATTGGCTCTGCATCCTGTTTTTCCCGTTTTCCAGTGAATTATTTTATAACAGAAAAACATATTTACTGAATTTCTCACTGTCTGTTTTACAATCATCAGTCAATTTTTCCTTTTGGAAAACAGCTGATCATCTTGCAAAAATGAGATGGCAATAAGAGATGAATGACCCAGGACACCTGAAACTGCTTTTCCTTAGGTCAAGCAGTTGTAAACCCAGATAAAACAATTCTTTGTAGAGTAACAGAACTAAAATGCATTGGGTTATGCAAGCCTGTTCAAAATGCAACTCAGCTTTGTAGAGCTTTTGACTCTTCAAGCAGGCAACCAGCAACAGAATGAGAGCAACAGTCTTAAGCTGCAGCAGGGGAGGCTTAGGCTGGACATTAGGATGAATTTCTTCCCAGAAAAGGTCATTAGACAGTGGAACAGGATGCCCAGGGAGGTGGTGGAATCACCATCCCTGGAGGTGTTTAAGAAACAACTGGACATGGCATTCAGTAATAGGGTTTAGTTGGCATGGTGGTGTTTGCTCAAAGGTTGGACTTGATCCTCTTGGAGGTCTTTTTCAACCTTAATGATTCTATGACCCCACAAAGATGAAAATACTGGAAAGCATTTGCTTGAAAGAGGCTGTTCAGAGATGCATTGGTTTAAAATCAAGGTCAGGTGGGAACAAGTCTAAAACCAGAAAAGCAAATAAACAGAAAGCCCCTGCAATATAAAAAAACAGAACTGAGCAAAGTAAAGACAATCAAGACAAGCCAAGGAATGCACAAACCCAACAGATTAAATTAGGGAAATAATTAATTAAGATACTTGTTAGCAATGCTTGTCTAAAGCATTCACAGTTCTTTGCACTTATTGAAGCTTAATACAAATTTCTCTTCTGCAAATGCTCATGAAACTGATATATATACTTATCTGGAAGACACTATCAGTTTCCTGTTTTATCTGAATTATCAGGGAAACATAAAAATGACAGACCATTCATGCTGCTTTTACAGCTGCTGAGCTCTGAATCTTCATTCAGAAGACCAAGGTGTTATACTCAGCTTTGCTACCATGTTGTAGCATCATACAGGACCAGTTGCTGAATTCAGGCTTAATTTTTTTTCTGCAGCACAGGTTGGATGACACCTCCTCCTCAGCCCTACTGCTTCTCTTGCACTACAAATTCTGTGGGCAGGAATGGTCTTAAAGATTGCCTATTTGTGGTGCACAAGACCTCCAGACAGCAGCAGAATACAAATAATAATGAGTGATGTGAAAACCGCCTTCTGAGAGAAGAGGTAAATGATATACCACATTTCCAGTTTTTGTTTCAGAGATGCCCCTGCTGGCATCTGTATTTTTGATGGCATAAAATATTCCTCTTCAACTGCTGAAGATGCTCAAGTCAGAGTTGTTCTAAGTCATGTGAGGCACTTCAACAGTTTGAATATTATTTAAATTTGGGCAATGCTCATTCTCATCAAAAGATCACAAGTCTTCAAGGGTGAAAGCTCTACTCTTGTTTCTCAGAGACAGAGGAGAGAATATAATGGAAAACCTGGATCTGGAAACTAACAACTTACATCTGTAATTAGAACATGTATTCATCTTATTTTTGCTGAAACTGATAAATTCAATTTTAATAGCAATAGTGCAGGTATCTAGCACATCATAGAAGACACATGCACATTTCAAATGAGATGTGCAAAACAAAGATAAAACCATAGCCAAGATTGAAAAATGTCTAAATTTCTTAAAAGTTGAATTAGAAAGCTTACAATGAAATTTAATGAAGAATCTGCTGCTCTACCTTGCTTTCACTTGACACAGAATTTACACCAACAATGTACTGAATGACTAGGTGTTGCTGTGACTCTCATTAAAAAGACAAAAAGCAGAACAGCAAAGATTTACTGCAAAAACCTAAAAAGATATCTAAGCATTTTAGCACTATCTCATTTAGTGAGTTACACATGGGTTTCTGCCTACCACGGGCAATTCTGGCACTCCCCAGCTGCACAGAGGTTGAACACCATCAGCCACACACGAATGGGGCACTCACTTCTAGAACAAGCCTACCACTCCTTAGGCACAGCCTCCTCCACCACAGGCAGTAAAGCCAGCCTTTGAAGAGGATACAGACACACTGGGTAAGGCCTAACTTGCACGTGTAAAAAGCATGGCAGGAAAACTGAGTCTGAGGGAAATTGAGATGTTAATGCTGAGTTTCCAATACCCACCTTTTACTACAATTACACCTTCGGTTAGACACCACAGACAATGAAATGGGCAGGATGCAGTAGGGCACACAACATGAATGTCATCGCTGACTATATGGGAAGGAAGAACCTAAAGATTAAGATGAATGTAAAGGTCCAGTGAAGAAATAATTTGTTAGAGATCACCCTTTTAACTCAGTTTTGCTCTGAGGCTTGGAAAATGTAAAAGTGCTGTGTCTAGGGAAATTGTCTCCACTAATACAAATACAGCTTTTTTCATAAGACTAAACTGTAAAGGTCTTTTGACAATACCAGCTACTCTTCACAGCTATAATGGGTTTTAGAACACATAATTCACTACACAATCACAGGTTCAGGTGACTAAACACTCCACAATTTAGATGGTAAGAACTGAGCAGGAAAATGAACTTTGGAGCACACTCAGACTACTGCTCTGCAGATAACAGACCCCAATGTCTTCTTGGCAATGCTTTGGATTTGTGACACTGAAGAAAATTGTATTTCTGTGTATAATTGCAAACTTTATGTGAAGATTTGTCGTAGGGTGACTTTAAGATGCTTGTATCCCCAATTATCTCTTCTATTTGTGCTGTATATTGAGTTCTGTACCTTTAAACCTTGTTCTGAGAGCGAAGGGGGAGAAAGAAGCAGCGCGCAGTTTGTTTTGAGAAAACGGCCCTGACTCCTCCGCATTCCTGCTCCGGCGGTGTTCATCTGAGGCACGGACAGCAGTGGTACAGACTTCTCCTGTGCTTTTAGTTAGTTAGTTTTAGCTAGCTGAGGCTGAGAAGTATCCTGGACCGTTTTTTTTTTCCTTTCTCGGGACTGTTTAAATCTGTTCTGGACTGAAAACCCAGAGGAGCACCGAGGACTTGCACCTGCGGCCCACTGGGCCTGGACCCCCGGAGGGACTGGGAGTGAGAAAAGACTGAGAGAACTGAACTGCACCCACGGCAAGGACTTCCTCAGCTCTGCCATCTCTCTTTGGAGTGATGAGAGGTTTTATTGTTCCATATTATTCATTCTTTGTGCCTGTGGGTATTTTGTTTATTAAATAAATAGGGGTTTTTTCCCACTTTTCTCTGAGGAAGTTTTCCAGACCGGCTGGGGAAGGGGCCGTTTGGGTTTGCTTTCTGGAGGAATCCCTTTTTGAGGTTTCCTCCCAAATTTACCCTAAACTAGGACAAGATCACAATTAGAACTTCATCCTCACAGAAAACTAGAACTGCTGATATGAAATTCGTCTAAACAGAAGAAACTTTGAAATAATTTAAAAATACGCAAATACATAGAACCATTGAATTTAGAAACAAGCACAAACACTCTGGGCCAATGAAAAAGCCTCAGAATCAGGGCTGAGAAGTGGCTAATATAGTTATTCAGTTTTTAGTAAATATTATGGCATTAATTTGATATTGGCAACTGCTTCCCAAACTCCACATTAAGCCTCTAGGAATTCTAAGTATTCTATACAGGGATTCTCAGGTACTGTGCTTATACTACATTAGTGAAAGTCCTATATTCAAAAGTATCATTCAGACACTTGAACTACAAATGTGAACCTAAGCTGCTCAGAAAAGACAGAGAGAGAAGTGCATTCTGTAAAGACAGTCAGCCATGCCAGGGGCACTGATGAAAGCTTTGCTCAAGGCATTTAATATACACATTTAATATGGATGCCTTTGTCCTGAGAACACCTTTTTGACACTGAGCTGGATAAGGAAGTTCTTTTTTATGTTAAGAAATAGCTTACACTACTGTACCAGCTAGTGCCCTTTCCATTATTAACTCTGTTTCTGCAAATGATTGTAAGTTCATCCAGCTCATCTTGACATTTCTTAACAAATCAGACTTTAAAGTAAGAAAAACCCAAAACAAGATTGCAAAGAAGCCAGTAAACAACATCCGGCTGTGTCATATATGTCACTGATACAATTTATTCTAAGAAGAAATTTATATGAAATAGCTAAGTAAAGATTTTGAGTGCAACTAGCCTTAAAGTCTGATGACCAAGTCTTAACCTGTAAAATGTATGGAGACAACTGATGGATCACCACAAAAACCCACTGCAGACACTGAAGTTATACAGGAGGACTGGAAACATCTTGCAGCTGCTGCAAGGACCACACAAAGGCTACAAGCTGCTTTGTACACATATGCAAAAATATGTATAAGGTGAACTGTCTTTGCAAGCCAGTATTCTATGATATCCTCTCTTCACTTTTATTTCTTGGTCATGGGTTTCCTGGAGGAACAAAACTAAACATTTTTGAGAGTTAGTAACTGTAATCTTTTAGCCGCAGAAGCCGCTGCAGTGTCTTTTCTTCAAAAGGTATAAAAATGCTTACTTACTCAAATCAAAAGAAAAATACTAAGTAAAGCTGATTTTAAACTCTTGAGAGTTGTCATGAAACCGATTCTGACCAGATTATCACAGGATTTGCTTCAGATCCAGCTGGCTACTGGTAAATCAAAGGGCAAGCTAACGGGGTAGAACTCCAGCCTTAGCCTGTGCACATCCAGACCCAGGGACTGATGCCTCCACTTTTCCCCAGATTAGCAGCAACTATCTGGACACTAAGATGTAGCTACTACTTTCCCAAAGGATTTCTAGAAAGGGAAACAGTCATATACAGAATGACACAGCACTGTAAAATATTTTCAAAATGATGGAATAAGTAATAACTTTTTCTGTGCATAGATTACATTAAAAGCCCATGCAACGTTTTTCAAAAATAAAACAAAAATCCCTGTTGAAAGCTACTGTGCAAATACTATTCTTTTGCATTAAGCTATGCACAGATCAGAAAAATTTATTATGAAATGTGAATTTAACCACTTTGTGAACAACTAATGTTCACAGTGTTAACTTCCAGGACTCTTAGATTTCAGCAAGTACAGGGAAATTACAGATTTATTTTCAAAGATAATGGTACAGAGAGGAATAGAGGGAGTTTGTGTAAAAATTTATTCCGTCGGTATTTCTACTGACTTTCAACTATAAGATTCTATGGAGCTTCTCATACATTATAAGAAGGTGCCAGTTAATAAAAAGGAAGAAAAAGCTTCAAGATGCATATTTTATTATTGTGAACACTTCAGGAAAACACTGTAATCTGATAACCTGGCAGGAACAACTTTGTAACACCACACTGCCATATCTACTGTCCCATCCCCAGCAGTGTTCAAGGCCAGGCTGGATGGGGACACGAGCAATCTGATCAAGTGGGTGACATCCCTGCCCAGGCTGGGGGGGTGGAAACAAGGTCATCTTTGGGGTCCCTTCCAACCCAAGCTGTTCTGTGATTCTGTGATAATGTCTAATGCATGCTGCAGCACCTCAGTATTTCAGAAGGGACAGCTGTGTGATCTACAGACACCAACTGAGCAACTGCACACCAATGCTGCAATGCAGGAGCCCACACTGACCAGTAAGCACTTGGACAGTGTCAAGAACAGCCTACCAGTGAAATGATAACAATTTGAGTTCTTTGCTCTCCACTTTTAGTGCATATGCAACATTGTGGAACTTGCTTTCAGGAATTAGGTATCTAACACTAACAAATTATGTACTGATGACCTTTGGAGATGCTAAAGATGCAGTCACAATCACGCATTTAAAAAAAAAATCCTGCTTTTCACGATAATGGGTGAATGTACAAAATTAAATGAGGCTTGCAATATGATCAGCGTGGTTGGCTGCTTTAATACATTCCATTTCAATTTAAAATCACCACAAGCCAAGAGTGACGAATCTAATTTGATCAGTTGCTCACAAAAAACATTGAAAAGAGATGTAAGCACACCTATCAACAGCTGGTAACATGGCCTGCTTTCAAAAGCAATTAATCAGTTTTTACAGAACCAGAAACTCTTAAAATATTCAAAATCAGTTAAAGTCACATGCTGTTAGGAGAGTGGAAAAGAATTCTTCTAGTAAGAGCATCTTATACATCAAGTTATTGCTTAAACCCACAAAAGCCAGAATATTTTAATAGAAAGATCAGATCTCTAATAAAATGGTGCAGTCATATGGTCACTAACAGCAATAACCCACTGTAACTCCATTTCAAAGGTTTGATTTCTCTTTATGTTTTTCAACTGTATTTCCTATTTAACTGTGTTTTATGAGTTCTTGCTAATATTAAATATGCATATTTGGCTGCAATAGAATAAGTACACAAATTACTAGTAACTTTGTATAAAGCCTGTCATACACAAAGAATACACACTTTCAAATGCAGAACAAGCTCCATGTAATTAAAAGCACACAGATTCATTACTTCCCACTCAAAAAATACTGAGAACGTTGTCTTATCTATCACATCTGTCACGCTTGCCATGCTCAAACTTCATGAATTTTGGTCCTGCAGGCCCCATAGATCTCTCTGGTGGAGAAAATTTTTCCAGAAGCTACTGAAACCAGTTCTGATTAATGAGATTGCAACTAACTTACAAATGGAGCAGCACGGTACCAGACTGCATCCAGTCAGTCATTAATTAGCATCTGCATGAGAGGAAATGTTTGAAAGTGTTTCAAATCCAGCAGAATTATCCAAAACACAGCTTTGATTGTAACAGGAGGTGACTGGTAGACAAACCTCTTCTGGAGAATGATGATCTTGTGCACATCAGTGCCATTGGAAGACTTGGAATTCAGTTGCCATTTACTTACTCAAATCGTTACCATCACCAATTTGAGGAAATTACTTTCCCATAATATCAGGCATAAGGACAACATACACAAAAGTAAAACAAGACACCTGAAAGGAAATTGCTCTGTCAAAAACAGTCACTGAAACAGCAGAGATGACAACAAACTAAAGCATCTGCTGCTGGCAGAGAAAGTCAACTACAAAGAAAAGAAAAACGCCATTTGTGATCTAGTTTTGGACGAAGCATATGACTGAAATTAACCACCACATGAGATATTTAATCCAAAAAGGCTCTAAATATAAGCAGAAAAATATATATTTAATAAACACTTGCCAAACTTATTAATGACATTTTGTTCAAGTATTTGGTACCAGTAGCTTTTTCTCAATTTAAGCTGTAGACTGTTAGCTACGTATCAACTTCATAACAGCACTTTTTTTTTGATCGTGAGCTTTTGTTACATTCTCCAAGGTATGATACATAAGTCACCATCGTTTTTTCACCTTCATCTACCTTTCACACAATATTTTACAGATTAGGAGACAAAGCAGATCTAAAACACCAGAAAAAAAGATTAAGATGAAAGTGTATCTCCTTTCTATCTGAAAGAGAACCTGTTATACTGAAACATCCCCCCATTTAAAGAAATGCTGCTCACCCTTAGGGTAAATGCTTATCTGACTGTGAGGAGCAAACAAATGCGTAATTCTTACTGATATATGTAATTCCAGAAAAAAATCCCACAGATCATGGCTGTTTAGCTACATTTCTGGGATGGGTGCCCAACTCAGGATTTTTTCCAACTGTGTGCAGAGGAATCTTTGAGCATCCTCTACAAGAACATAATCAAATTATGCAGTAGTTGTTTGCAGGGGCCCCATACCTATAGATACATCTAGAGGTAAACAGCATCTATCTGTGTATTAAAATGGAAGAAACTGCCAACATACTGTTCCTCTTGAATAAACCCATGTGCTTTACAGAAATGAAGAAAAAAGTTTATTTGCTTTCCTTCTTGAACTTTCAATTTTCTCTTTCTATCCTGTCAGACTAGTCCTGCTGAGCATTATAGAGTCAAACTCCTCAGAAAACAGCTCACTTAGTGAGTTATTGCTGCTGCAGTCACCTGATGTCCAGCAGCACCACATCCTGGGACCAGGAACATCCAACTCCCTGATGGTTACAGATGGTGGTTTACAAACTCTGTAAGCTACCAGTGCAAGGGATGGGCAAGAACCACCCCAGCACACACTGAATGAGAAACATCTTTCCTGTCACACAACAGACAGTGACCAGAGCTGAAATACTATCTCTTGTCATGGTGCTGCACACCATGTGCAGGGAACACTTCCAGCTATGGTCATGTAAACAGGTACAAGATTAACCAGGGAAAATTAAACCACTGGCAAACTTAAGTTACTGGTCCTTAATTTAAATAGACTTTACCAAAGATGAAGGAATACAAGAAATAATTAGTCATTCATATGGAAAGGCACTAAATAACTCAAGTTCCACTGCTGGTGAAGCTTACACTCTCTTCAGGAAAGCAACTCAGGCCAACTTCTGAAAAGCAATCTTTTCACAAAGTAAAGGAGACACTTGCAATGCTGAGGATAAAGCAGTTGAGAAAATGAAGAAGCATCACAGTTTAGCACTTGAGAACATCACCCCTGTTCTAACCTAGTGTACACTAACTTTAAGATATGCATTACTCTGTTTTAACACATTGGCCAATGTAAAAAGAAAATGAAGACCAAACATTTCAATTTTTTCTTACACAATTTTTCCTGTTACTCCCTATGCACTCCTCCCAAATCCTCCCAGTTCTTCACAAGACACATATTTTATCCACACAAGTGGATAAAATATATACCTGCAGCTATTCTGATACAAATAGTGACCAAAATTCTTTTCAAAGACCCCCACCCACATGATTTACTGGAGTCTGTATCCCCAATCCTGCCCTTCCAGAGCACATGAGATGAGCCATTCTGAAACTGTGAGATCACAGGCTCAGCTGCCACTAATACATCAAGGACACAATATCCTCTGTCCCATTGATGCCACCAGCTCCACTACCAGGATGCCAATACTTTTGTTTTCTTCCCCCTGTTCCCCTGAGGGAAGCATGTCTGCTGACCATCTCCTGTTTGTGAAGTCAGCAAACCTGAACAGGGAACACAGGAGATCGGCACTCAGCAGAACAATGGACGTGAGACAAGGAAGCAGGTTACTTGGGTACCACAACATTAAGTACTTTCTGACAGACTGCATTAGCAGATGACAGGAGAGTGAACACATAGCAAACAAAATGCTTTGTAGATTTTTCTGTCCCTGATGTTGCAGTTGATCTGGAAGAGAATGTGCAGAGTCCCTCAGGCAGAGATAGCCTTTGATCTCAGTGTACTAACTTGATACACTTACAAATCTGTGAGTGCCTTTTGTCTTCTGCCCTCTCTGAAGAGGGTCTACAAGTAAAATAATGGATTATCTGAGGCTGCTCTGCTATAAGAAAATATATTTTAAAGGCCCTTCTAAAGTCAACTTTGTAAATGTATATTTTCTTTTTTCATGTTTGACATTCAAGCAGAAGAAAGAAAGATTATGTGCTATGATCTGTAGAATATTAAACTCCTCCCCGTGATAACTTTGTCTGGAGTAATCAAAATCCCTGTATTTACTGAATATGAAAAAGCAGAGGTTGATGGAGTTGGCTTTTAACTGCTAGAATCTTCTGTGAGTAAAAAATAGCTATTAATAAATAACAACTGTTCACCTTGAAGACTGCAAATTAATTTTCAAAGGACCCAATACAAGAAGTTTCATCTCTATATTTGTGCCTTCAAAACATAGTACCAGTGTAGAACAACAACCTCTGCATCTCTGCAAATAACCACAGAACAACAGCCTGCTTGTGTGACAGAAGCCAGAACTCCATTCTGAAAGTGGTTTTTAACTGGCTGGTTTGCAGATCTCAAGACAGGCTTCTCTGCAGAAGTGATGGAAGTTACAGACTTTTGCCTCCTCTTGATGAGATGTCTTCCCCAGAGTTTATACAATTAGCTGTGCACACTTTAAAAACAGGTTATTCTGGGATCAAGAAATGGTTTATTTCAGAACACACTTTTCTCACTTTGCTTTAGCCGACAGAGGATGTAACTGGAGGAGGATAAAGAGAATTACTTTCATGTTACTTTTTATTTTTTGGTGAAAAACCTTGAGGTGACTGGAGTGCTGTACACATCAATTTTTCACATTTGGCATCTAACATGGTAACATGTCCTTGTTACAATTTTCCAGTAATACTGCTGTGTAGATCTGAACTAGTCACCACCCTGGACCTCCTTTATAACCAGAAAAACAAGGAGGCATTTCTTTTCTGTGATCCACACCAGCCTGGTACAAATGAGATCAGCTGAGCCATGTCCTAGAACTGCCTAATTCTCCCCAAAATATGAAGGATCACAGCCTGATAAACTCATAAAAATGCATGAACTTTGAGCCCTTGAAGTCAGCAGTGATGAAGGGCACTCCTTTGAAGAGAATATTTTCCACTCGTGATTTTTGGTGTGAAATGCCTGCTTTGCTTTACCTAGACAGAAAGAGAACAGCAAAGCCCCATCTCACACAGTACTTACAGACTCAACTACCTACAAAACAAGGTAAGGAGTGTGTACACCACAAGCAGAACACAAACCAGCAACAGGCACTTGGAGGAAAAAGGCAACAGCACCCAGGGCTGCATCAGCCAGAGCATCACCAGCAGGTGCAGGGAGAGAACCCTGCTCCTCTGCTCAGCCCTGGAGAGAAATATCTGGAGTGCTGGGCCCAGTGTCCTTTATTAAAGATCTATTAGCTGAAAGGTAAGGATGGCTTCTTACTACATAAAAGGCCAGTCACTGAGGTAGTTTCTATTATCAATGTAATTGGGATATATTGCTCTATAGAGCTTTGCTTTATAATGGAATGTTTGTTTGATCTTCAGGCATTCCTTGGGCCTCTCTTGACTAGGCACACTTGAGGACACAAAGTACCCATGTTGTTGGAAAATTTTAAATGTAAAAATTTAAGTCTAAGTTCAACAGTAGTTTTTTTCTTCAGTGCTGTTTGTAGTTCCCAGTTTGAAATGAACTAAATTTTTAAAATCAAAGTATATATACCAACTTGAATTATGCTAAGAACGCGGTTTATCATAATAATGGCCTTCAAAAATGTGCTATTCAACAAAAATACTGGCCTACTCCAGACACTTCAAAAATATCAGCTTGCAAGTGTTGAAGAAACTTCCCAAGAAGGATGTACTCCACCTGTAAAAGTGCTGATTTCTGCAAAGAGAGATTGCCTCCCAAATCATATTTTATGATTAGAAGACAGTAAAAAAACCCTTCTTTGACACATACTTTTCCAGAGTCCTCACTGTACACATCCAGAACAAGATGATACAAAATTATATTTTCAAGCCAACCCAAGTCTAAAACTCTTTTAGAGATGACTTATGCCAGTCTAAGGCTGTGCCCATGATTGTGCAACAGTTTCCAGTACGACATACATGGAGATCTTATTTAACAATTCCCTAATTGAGAAAAACTTCTCACTGGATAGTAAGTGTAATGAAATCCAGTTTAGGGAGCTCCTACTGGAAACACAGAACCTAATTTTAAACACTGAATTTAAACGACCCATAAAAATAAAGGCAACATTTTGCAATGAACAATCTGACTGTCCAGCTGAACTGCAAATTAGTTTCATTTACTGTTGCCTCTACAAAATCCTTCAACATTTTTGTTCCTCAGAGTTCTTGCCCACCTTTTCCATACCAAGAATTTTGGGATTGCTATTTGTCAAATTCACTTCACACATCTTTTCTATTCTTTATGTCTTTATTCTTATTTTGCACAAATGCTCTTTCCTCACGTAGTTCAGAACAACCATCTAATTTCCTTTACAAAATACCACCTCTCTAACAAAAAATTCCACACAAATCCCTGTGGCAACCTAATAAAATGTTACCTTAGTATTTTGTTGGGCCCTTAATTATAGTACCAACACAGTGCCATGGATTCGGACAGGACAACTGGAAGTTCTTTACCTATCTCTCCAGAATCAAAGACCAAATGAATAACCCACAACCCTTTCCTTCCACATGAAAGAGTAATTTTCTTATAATCACTATGCTACAAAAAAATCCTCAACAACTCAAATTCCCTCAAAGTGAAACATAATTTTTGAAGCATAATGCTGAACCATCAATATTATTTCTACAGTCATGGTACAGGCACACAGACAAGTAACTGCAAGGCATCCTAACACATGAATGGTCATGTAAGGCTTGACCATGTAGTATTAGGGATAAGGATTACCTTATACTGGTAATCTGTGGTTATATCTTACCCTTCTTTCTTTTATCCTCATGAAACTTCAGCAAAGTCTTCCTTTCACATCTGTTTTTTTGGTAAAGGATGGTGACCTCAGGGCAGCCAAGGGCTTTCAGGACATGAGTAAAGCACCAGCACCTCAATGCCTGGAAGGATATGGGTCTAAAACATGCAGCAGGTGACAATGGATGCTGTAAGCTGAAAGCTATTTCCAAAGAATCTGTGAGCAGTCTTTATTAAGTAAAAAAAGTGTGAAGGTGAGGGCTCACTTCTCAATATTTTATCTAGATGATCATATTTCCCCTTTAAAAAGCCATTAATAGAACTGGAAGAAGGAAAACCAGAATGCACTACAGGGAACTTACAGGAAAGATGAAAAGAGACTATTTACAAGAGCATCTAGTAAACAGGACAAGGGGAAATAGGTTAAAACTCAGAGGTTTAGATAAGACATTAGGAAGAAATTCTTTACTGTGATGTTGGTGAGGCACTGGCACAGGTTGCCCAGAGAAGCTGTGGATGCCCCATCCCTGAAGTGCTCAAGGCCAGGCTGGGTGGCCAACCTGCTCTAGTGGAAGGTTCCCTGCCCATGGCAGTGAGGCTGGAGACAGGTGATCCTCAAGGTCCCTTCCAACCCAAACCATTCTATGATTCTATCCTGGAAGAGCTGAACAAACCCAGAATCTACATGAGTGGGAGAGTGGTTTTTGCCAGGGCAGCAGAGATTCCTGGAAATGGAGAAGCATCAAGAGCAGCAGCCAGACACATCAGAGCTGCCCCAAAACCCACAGACACCACAGGCAAAAGTGGGTCCTGAAGGCTCAGGTCGAAACAAAGCCTATTTGTTGCCCAGAGAGCAGCATTAGTCATCACTTGCAGGACAGAGAACACATGTAGGCATCAAAAATTGCTACTGCTAAATGCCTTAACAAAACAAAAATTACACTTTTTGGTATTTGGTAGAAAATATTGACACACTCATATATTAATAGACTAAATACTGACATAAAATGCATGCTTTGTCTAAATAGGAGCTCCTGACTCAATACTTTTTTTGTTCAAAATTTGCCAGAACAACACAGTAAGACCAAAAGGAAGCAAACTCTTCAGATTGTATTCAAAAGTTCAAAAAGGCACAACACTTAATTGTAATTTCTGAATTTTATCAAAGTTCCTGTTTTTTTTGGAAAAACAAAAAAATATTTTTAAGCTGTGTCCAGTTCACCTTTATGACTCCTTCCATCACTGTGGTACCTGAAATAACTGGGAAACAGCTGATAAATCTTTGGAGAACAGAAATGAAAAAATTAGAAATAGTGGTTTTAAACTTGCATCCAGACTTTCAGAAACTAATCCTTCAAATTAGAACCTCTGTTTCTTTCTCTTTTTTCTCAGACTGTGTCATGAGAAGGGCAACAGAGTTGGTTAAGGATCTGGTGCAGGACTCCTTACCAGGAGCAGCTGAGGGAGCTGGGAGTGCTAAGCCTGGAGAAAAGGAGGCTCAGGGGAGACTTCAGTGCTCTCTACCACTGCCTGAAAGGAGGGTGCAGCCAGGTGAGGGTGGGGCTCTTCTCCCAGGTAAGCAGTGACAGGAAAAGGGGAAATGGCCTCCAGTTGCACCAGGTCGAATGTTAGGGAAAATTTCTTCACTGAAAGAATGGTTAAACATTGGAATGGGATGCCCAAGGATGTGGTGGAGTCACCATCTCCAAGAGTGCTCAAAAAACTACACAGCATTTGTTTCCAAAGAAGAAGCTACACTTTACATCTCTTAAATTAAGCAATACTCAAAATAACTGAATTACATCACAAGTTATTGTGACGTTGCATTAATAATCGCCACTTTCAAACCCATTAATTCCTGTACAATACAACATTTAAAGTATGATATATTCCACATCATGTTCCTGGTTACTATAGTTTACCATTACTCTTCAAAAACATGGCAGTTAATGCTCTTTCTAAGAATGTTAACTATATTTGTTTTGGTCACTCACCACTATTTTTCATTAAGTATGCTTTAAACTACAGGCTCAGCTCTATTAAAAACAAAAAAAGACCCTTTAATGCTTTTTTACCCTCTGCCATGGCTAGGTAACAGAATCTTAAAATATTAATCTGACAAATGTGCTACTGTTAGTTTATGGAACATATATGGTCACAGTAGAAATATAAAACAATACCATAACTAGCTAAATATTTTAATTCCAAATCTGATATAATCTATTATTGTCAAATATTATTTGGGTTTTTTTGTAATATAAATAAACTAGCTTAGGCTGTCACTCACTTCTTTTTATTCATTTTTTGTTTTGTCTTACTGCATGCATCTCTCACAAAGTGAAAAATGTCTATTTAAAGATAAGTGGAAATACTACAGTACGTAACGTTTTCATGTCAAAACAATTACACTATTATATTCTGAGTTAAATAATATAAGATAGGAAAACATTTTGATATGCATTTAACACTTGTGTAATCCTTACAGGATCGAATCAACTTCTTCCAAACCTATTTCTGCCTGATAAAAACAAAGAGCTCCCCAACCTGACCAGCTGTCCCTTGGACCCAGCTTGGTCCCCTTCCAGAAGAGACAAGCCAGGACAGAAGAACATCCTTCTGTAAATTTTTTTTAAAGGCTGAACCACGTTTTGGGCTGTCACAGATGATTAACCTGTTCTCAAAAGCCAATCACGTTAGACTGAAACGTGAAATTTGGTAGTTGCATTGTTAGAATGTGATCAACCTCAAAATAACTCCAAAGGCCACAGAGAACAAGTGTGGCTTTGCTTAGGGAGGGACTTGAAAACTGCAAGTGGAGGCTCTGCCCAGGAGACAAAGAGGTATTTGTTTTCTGGAATATGTACTCCAAACATTGTCCTGTGCATTTCTTATTTTCTAGGCAGCAACACCTATGGCTTCAAGTGCACAATTGCCCCTGCCCCTCCAGAAATACATCAATCACATCAGCTGATACCACCAAAATTTTCTGATGTACAGATAGCAAAAATGTAATACTCCTTTATAGAAGGCAGTATTTTTTATTTAAATAAAATTTAAGCTGCATTTAGACACTTCTTTGTCTTGTGCTGCATGCACCATTTTTGTGTCCCCTATGGAATAAAACAAAAATTTTCCATTATGTTATTCTCTACATGGCTTACTGGTCCCTAATAAAAAGAAGACATTATCTCCATCCATTTCTTAGAGAAGAGAGCATAACTATATTTTCATAATGTATTTGATAGAAATTCTTTGTTTGTTGAGGATACAGGAAGATATTTCAAAAGAAATGTCTCCCGTGTAGTTATTATATGTCAGTGAGTATAATAATTAACATAATTTTATTTGCAGCAATAATTTAAATCTTGGAGATTAAATAAGGCTCCTGCTTTCACAAATAATGACTCCATGTGTTTCTTTTAATGGTCAATATAATTTAAAAGGTTTGGAGACAATTTCTCTTTAGGAAATACTTCGGAGATGTGAGTTGAAGTAATTACATTTAACATCAAGAAAATGACATACTCACATCAATTGCAAACCCAGGCCAAGTTTGTGAGCTAAGAATAGCTTTTGGCAAGTATACAATAAAAGAATTGCCTTATGTAACAAGCACAGAAAAATTACACTCTGATACATGTGCAGCACAGTATTAAGTCCTGAGGTGTTACAAAGAAATTTCAGCACCCCTCTTTCTTCATGTTTATTTTTCAGCATTTCCCTTCTGACATAGACTACAATTTTCTTTCTTTTTCTTAGTATCACAACTAGTGATCACTTTTTAAAAATTATGCCTTTCACATTAATTCTGCTTTCTCTTACTGAAATTATATTTCTTCTTAATGATTTTAATACTGTGACATAATAAACAAATGCTTGCTGTCATAATGCATGTGAGAGAAAGTTTTGTATCTCTGATGCCATTTTGATACATCACAGTGTTACAGAATGAAAAAAGACCACCAAATCTAACACTTTACAGTACTCTTTTCATTCAAACTCCTAAAGGTAGCACATGAGTTATTTAACATATAGAAAATACAGTTACTATCTTCTTTTAATACAACACCAGGACAAAGAACCATTGATTGTCCTGAACATTAACTTTCTCTTCTATAACATGCAGTAAACTATTTCAAACTGCATGATTAGACACATTTAAAATCAAGAATGTGCAATAGTAAGTAATAAAACAACATACAGACATAAGTGCGTATCAGTACAGGAAAAATTTTTTTCAAAAGCAGTTTTATGCAATAAAAGAAATCTTTGGACCATGAGAAATCAGCTGCATTCCCTTTATTTTTCTAGAGTCAAGCTTTCACTCCCTATATCCATGGCCATAAACAAACTTTCTCAAATATCTTTATACTTGACACCAAACACCTGAGCCAGACTCCCTCAACTATGCAAACAATGTCACAAAAGTGTTCATTCAAACCAAGCAACTTTGCATGTTCAGCTACAGCTTAAATTTAAAGACATGAGCTATCAATGGCAAAAATTAAGAGGCTCTAAATCTGCAGGCAACACAGTTGAGTTCTCCAACCTCATACCAAGGCAAGTCATAATTAAAGACCTGGAGGCCCTTCCACAACCCTGTCAAACTGTACTGCCCATGAGGAAGGGGAAAAAAGAGTGCTGGTGGGAAGTACAACACTGCACACCATCTTCAGTAGGTCACTGGTCTTTTAAATAATCTCTAGTGAACAAATAAGATTTCAGAAAGTTTTTAGTAGATAATTACACTTCCTGATTTTGTAATTAGTGGAACTACATGTAATTACATAATAATTATGACGGTAATTACGTAATTAAGATGTATAATTATGTAGTAAAAAACATTATGGAAATAAAAGCCATCAACTGTATAAGCACAATACATTTTTAAAAATAAATTCTGTATCATCTGTTTAAAGCTACCATTTTCCTCAAAATATCAAAGTGATTATAAGCCATCACTGGCAAGTTCTAAAATACATTTCTTATGAGACTTAAAAATCATACAGATAATTGTATCTTTTTAAAAATCTCTTTAAGCCTTAGCTTTACATTATCTTTCTGATGTCTAGGCAGACATATACTGAATGCACTTTACAGAGTTAAATTGTTTACATTTTTATTTCCAATTTCTACTTAAATAATTTTTTTTAGAAGTTGCATTGATGTCAGAATTCTGGTATCTAAAACACAAGAATTTATAACTTTTTTAATACCATCAGATCCATAAAACTTTTGGGTCTTCTAAATGGAAAAACATGTTAGTCTTGCAGTTTTTTCTATGGAAAAGAGCAAACTGCTGTGAGAAGCTGTAGTCAATAAAACACCATCGTTTCTGACTCACAGTGAGCAACAACAGAACTGACCCCCATCAAAAAAAACAAAACCACCCTAAACTTTACTAAGGAGCTGAAACCAGAAAGACAAGGTCTCTGTATTAAAAATGTCAGTGTTTCAGACAGAAAAGAAACAGTGAAGAGAAAACTGTTTTAGAAATTCTTTGTTTAGAGAAACTCACAAAAGAACTGATTAAGGAAAAGACAGATGACACCAAAGACATGAGACCACTGCATGGATTAGGGATAACAAGTTGACCTGCACCTATCCATACTTCAGTAGGAAAAAAATCCTGAAGTGCAAATGAGAAGATATTTCTGTTCACTTTTTTCTACATATTAAAAAAACCCCATGGTCAAATAACCATTGCAATTTATGAGAAGTCGGAAATTAGCTATGCCACTACTTCATCCCATCTGCAACATCAATACAATATGCAAGGGAAAAAAGTTTTCATTAATCAAAACCCTTTTTTTAGTGGTCTGAGCCACAGATGCACTCCTCTTATGCCACAGATTTTCCACATTGTAGAGATCTTATAGCTGTTTTTACTTACTATTTCTATTTATTTCCCTCACAAGCAGAGAAAGTAACTCCAAGAGAGGTGTACCAACCCATTATATTTTGTGCTCAGAGAACTGGTTGTAGAAATCTACAATGTTATTGTGGTTTATTTAAATTTTGTAGGTTTATCAAAAGGCAACAGGAACAGAAACAGAATGGAGAAAACATTACACTGAATATCTTGAAAATGTCCAATACCAATTAGAAAAGGCATGATCATTAGGGGAGGACAACCTAAGATTTAAAGATGATCTAAATGCCCATATATTACATCAAGAGGCTCAAAACCCTATTGCAAATAATTTTCTGTAGGTTTTGCTTTAAAAAAGTTAGATTTAAAAATACTCACGAAATAGTGACTCAAATTTTAAAAAAATATTTCACAAGTCTTTCTCTTCAAAACAACACATTAAGGAAAAATGAACAAGTGCTTTTGAAGTAAGACTCAGATTAAATTCTTGAAAATTATTATTTTATAGTCTCTTCAAAACAACATGATTGGAAGACAAAGTACTTGACAGCAAATGTGCAGAGGAGCTTTTGTTTGCTTGGATGTGGAGATCACTACAGTGAACTGAAGTCTTAGTGATGGTGCCTGGAGATGTGATGCCATCAGAAATGTTTTGTTTATTGAACTGTTCCTTCTAGAAAGAGACAGGCCAGGTTCCAGCTGCTGCCATCTTACAAATAAATGCACACACACAGATACACCTGGGTAATTTATACAATCTCTCCTTATTGTCCACTGTAATGCACATGTAGAAAACTGTATCCCCTTTCTTAACTATAGCAACGAGTACTTCTGTCTGTATATTGATAAAAATGTGGCAAATTGTTCTGATTTACAAAAAGCCTTCCATTAAAAAAAATCACTTCAGTCTGCTACTTGACACACCAAGTTATGAACACACTGAGGAAAAACACTCACCATTGAACTGATAGGATTCACACAAATATTCGGAGCTGATTTTTTTTACATCTAGGTCTAACAGCTCAGAAGAGTTTCTTTTTTCCCAACATAATTTTTTAGTTTATTCATCCATAAAGTAAACTAGGGATTTTTGATGTTTGCATGGAAGGGTGGAGTGAGGTGCACACAAAAAGCTGTAATAGAAACATGAGAACATCTTTTGAATATGCATTTGGTTTTAAAAAGCCTCAGCCTGTAAGTATATGATCAAAACAATTACATTCTATTTCCACAAAGTGGCATATACTTCGAAGATGTAGGTCTCCCTACTACCCAGGAATATTTAACTGCTTTTCCCAAAGTTACCTTCCTCCCATCCTCATTTTCTTCTACATATCCATTAAGAGGATATGGTGAGAATTTTCATAATCAAACCTTTATGCGTTGTTAAGATATATTATGGGAGAGAATCCACCAGAGCAGCTTTGCAATTTCTGTCTCTGAAATAGTTATATGTCTTGCAAACAACATTTATGACCTTCCCTCTCAGAGAAATGGGACAGTCCAAGAGCAGTAGCTTCCAGCCCCCTTCTACAGTATGGAACAAAAAAAAAAAAATCCCATGACCAGGATCCTATTTCTCCAAAAAGATCACAGCACCATGAACAGCCTCAGTGATACTAATGCATTGTGGATAAGTAGATTGCAGCATCCTTATCTTCTATTTGATGTCAGATGATGTCAGGGGAAATGAAACTTGAGACATCTGTGCAAGGCACAGTAGTTGTAGTGACTTTAGGGGGGCCCCATTTCTCTTCACTTTCAGAGGTTTTCATTTTACTGTAGTAGAAGCAAAATGAAAACAGTAGTATCTTTGAGTATTTAACAATACCAATGTTTGAATGGAATAATGAGATAAAGATTACTACACTCTCTTCTGATCTCCTGATGACACAGCCATAAAAACACATTGGTTTCCATTCTGAAGTTAAGGCACACAGAGTAAGCATACTCCTGTACTTGAGCCTCAAATGTTCACAGTTACTGATAGTTGGCCTATCCTTTTTCATCTATATGAAGAGAGGATGCTACTACTTTGCTACTTCTGCTGCTTTTTTACTGCTCTGCTTGCTCACCTAAGTAGCAATGTCTGATTAAACCCAGAGCTCAGCTTAAAAAAATTGTCAGAAAGTGCTGAAAACATGCTGAGTATGCTTCCTACTCACAATAGAGCATTTTTTCCATTTTCGGATTAAAAAAATAATTTAGAACAAACAGCCATTCTAGTATTACTGGTATCTTAAATTAGGGCTTTGGGCGTAGCAATATTAAAAATTAAACTGGTTTTTAACCTAATACTAACTGCAACAGTTCCTAACTTAGAAAGACATCTCAGAATCTTCAGAATTTCACTTTTTGTCATATGACAACTAAGAACCTTGCACTATGTCACAATGTTAACCCACTAAATTGTATCATCATAACAGACCTTAAACTTCCAGATGAAAGGAAACATCAGTTTGGAGGATAAATGCTGCTATTAATAATAGGACAAAAGACTCATAACTATAGCATCCAAATATTCCTGGGTGGTATAATAGACAAGCTAACTTTACCAGTCACTGAAACAAGAAAACATCACATAGACCAGTCAGCTTATTCTTGATTCTTACAGGAAAAAGACGGAACAATAACTATCTAATGATTACAGTAGATCCCAAATAAAACATAATAAAACATGAGTGAACAACATAATCACCACACTGGTATAAATAAACAGAAGAAGAGTCTGCAAAAAAATTTAATTAATCATTTTGCTGTATTCCTCTGTGGTAGGCCCAATCTACTGAAGCTCTATAAAACAATGAAAAAAACCCAACCAAAAAACAAAAAACAACCAAGCACACAGAGAAGTGGAAAACTCTTGTGCTGTTCCTCCACAAAACAGGTTAGTAGTTGAAAGAGACTTAGAATACAGAATAGCATGTTTTAACTACATAAAACTCTCTTAAGAGAACAGCGTATCACCCATCGTTCACAGAATAAGCTTCAGAAAGCAAAATTCACCTCAGATATCAAGACCAGCTCTTTACAATAAGTGCAGTGAGAACACCAAACACCAGACGAAACTGTACAACTTGCCAAGTTGTAGAACCTGTATTGCTGAGGATTTTTAAATTTAGCTCATCTGTAAAAAGTAGGCTGTGTTACTGATCCTCTAGCAGGGAAAGGAAGCAGCTTGGATATATTTTGGAACTCCCACTGATTTCACAATTATTATTTTAGATTCCATTTCAATAAATAGTATAGGCCTTCAGTATAAATAGGTGAACAAACAAAACCTGCTCTGTAATTAAGATTCTGTATTTTGAAGAGGCAAGAACAGAAAATGCAAGTGAACTAGTAGCAAAATTTCCAGGTTCTGAATGAGACAAGACACAAATTCTAAGTACAGTGGAAAACAGATTCATATCTTCAGTCGCTAGCCATCAAAACTTTTTTGTTTTTATAGAACATTCCAAGAAAAATAACAAATAAAGCTGCTAATAGGAATGAACAGAATCTACAAAAAAGAAGTAGAGGTATTTAAAAATTCAGGAAAAAATGGCAATAAGAGGTAGAAACAACAGAAGTCAATGCAATTTGGGCTTCAAGAAACAATGGCCCAAAACAAAGCAAAAAATCTCCACAAACCAAAATCCAAACAACAGTCAAGCAGTAGTTTAGTCACATAAAAAGAGGAGACTGAAAATACCAAAGACATACAAACCCTACATTTATATTTTGCCACCATTTTTCATAAAGGCACTGATGAGAGAACAAAGACAAAATGGCTTGTGAATGATGACATGGAAACAAAATCTTTTTTGTTACAAGGGAAAATAAACACTAGCTTCATGTTATAAACACAAGTTCACTAGATTTCCATTTCAGAGCTACAAAAAAAATGATACATGAAAATTATTTAATCCTACACAGTTTAACATGAAATGTATCACATCAGTAAAATATGTTACTAGAAGACAGAGGACACTGGTATCTATAAAATAAAAATGTGGCAAGAATAGCCGTGGATAATTATTGTCAAATTCTGCATATACTGTAGAAAGATATCTTCCTCCCAAAAGAGATCTGAAGAATGGGACAGAATTATACATATAGGTTTACCATACCCACATAGCCAATTGCTTTGAAGAGAATCAACTGTCAAAGGAATATTAAGATATTTAATTTATCTGGCCTTGACTCCTGCTGCAACACCAAGACTGAAATCACTGGCTCACTGAAGAAGATAATACAATAATTTTCAAACAGCTATGAAAAGAGAAAAATACACCATGCTGAAAGGTTAACTGTCCAAGAGAAAAAAGTCCTACTAGAATTCTTAAAATTCCTTAAGAATTACTCTGAAAACTAATTTTATTGAACTTAGCAGTCAGGGTCCAAGAAAAATTTTCCCATTAAAGCAGAAGGTGGTAAATTATGTGAATTCAGAAGCCACCATACTATTTTTCAGAGAGAATTTATTAACCTTGAAGTCTAATATTACAAATGAGATTAAGCAGTCAAAAATTAATGAAACCAGGAAAATTAAGTAAAACAAGTGCCATGAACCTGAGATATGAATAAACCCATGATTCTGAAATGACAGGAAGAAAAGAAACCCTCTGAAACCTCAGGATTTCTATTATTACTTCACTACAAGTTAATGATATGAACAGCCATGAACAGGATGTAGGTGACTCAAGAAAACACCAGAAAATGTAATTCCAGCAAATATACATACCCAGTGGAAAAGACACTGGAGCAATACTAACTAAAATACCATGTCATTTCCAGTTTTTCATACTCCAAAGATTAATCAGCCTAGAAAAGACTGCACACAAAGGTGCTAAGAGGAAGAACCATACAGCAGAGACCAATTCTTAAAGAAAGCTGAGTCTCTTGGCCTTAGTTGTGAAACAAAACAGAGATGTCATCACTGTTTCCAACAGCATAGCAGAGAACATCAGGGAAGTAAAACATTTAGTGAATGACCATGAAATAGCCACAAACAAGTTAGAACATGGAAATTATAGTGAATTTTTTGTCACCACAGATCAATAGGCTGAAATGCACTTTGGAACTGCAGCAAAAGGAGAACCACCACTCACAGGTTTCCAACTGAAGTTCCAGAAACTTGCAGTCCTGAAATATGCAGTGGAATGCAGTAGCACGGGACTGGATATGATTACCCATGAAGTGTTTTCTGCTCTTATGCCCTTATAACTAGGTGTGAGATGATCTACACACAGCTACTGGTTCCAGCCAGTAGCATCCAGTTCATAACATTCATTCAGTACATCTCTAGAGATGTGTTAGACTGACATGGCCACACACTGTGATTTCTCTGGATGTACAAAACCACTGTGAAATGCAAGCATCAGTGAGGTCACTGCCTTAGAGTGATTAGGAGAGGAAATGAGAACCTCTGCAACAAGAAATGAAAGTACTACAAGCCAAAAGCAACCTGTTTACTTAATGGAGAATTTTTTAGCTGAGAGGTTACACCATTTTCATTTTCATACTTGGCTTATCAAAATAACATTTAGAAAGACTGAGTTTTATTTAATCTCTTTTCACCACCCAGTAACTGAACTGCAGATGCAGGGCAGGGGTGGGATGATTTTGACAGCAGAGCAGCCATCAGAGCACAGTCCCCACAGCAGCACCTTTTCCTCACAGGCAGTGGACACAGCCAAGTGCTCTCTGTGGACAACACGCTTCAGTGGTGGGACCCAAACGTGCCTTTTTTCAGAATTCCAAGCATTAGCACGCTCTCAGAAATATTCTTCTGTCAGCCTGAAAATCACTTAGCTGCACAAAACCCATTGATCCGTTACAGCTGAGAAATGTTTTAGTTCAGAAATGTTATGGTAATTGGGAGAAGACAAAAAAAAAATCTTCCAAAGATCAGGTTAATCTGTATTTTATTTAAGAGAGATTTGTTGACAATTAGCATTACTGCTTTTCTTGTGCCCTCATTTTTCTCCCAGATAAAAAGTGTCTCTCTTCAATACTAACAGTTGAATGTTAGTTTTAATTATGTACATATTTTAATTAATCTATTTACTAAAGATAACATGTCTTCTTCAACCAAGAGATTTCTCTAAGGGCGTAACATGCAAGAAAAACACATTTTCCAAAACAGAGCCACTTCAAAAGAAGAAAGGGGGCATATAACATATTCTTAAAGTGGTGAACTCTGCCTGAACATATTCCCCTTTACAGGGAATTCTTATACTCATACTTTCATCTATTTTCTGTTTTAGATTAGAGTCTCATAGTTCAGATTTGAAGAGTACAGTAGGTCTAGTGTCTAGCATGCAAATTGCTACTAAACCATAGCTAATTAATTAAAAATTTAAACATACCTTTATCTTCCTCAGAAATCACTTTATCCATCGCATAGTCCACATCAAAAATGTATCGGTAGAAGCAGAGCTGAGTGTACAGGGCCTTATCAGAATACTGCAATGTAAGAAGATAACAATTAAAAACTCAACTCAAAAGTGTGTCTCTTGCACCCATTTCTATGTCCACTATTAAAAAGTGATTATTTCTACTTGGTTTTCTTCCAACAGTTTATATGTTCCATTCATGTCAGCTCTTGGAATTATTATTAGTATTATGCTACAAAGTGCCCTTACTACACCTCTACACTTTTCCTCACAATTTACACCTTATATGAATCAACAAAACTCGTAAGTTCTTAGAGAAACTTAAAATGCATTTATCCATTCTTAGTGATACATGTATCACAATGATGCCCTACCAAGAAACTGAAAGTCATACAAATGATGAGACAAAGGAACCATTTTGGTGCTTTAGTAATCGTACAATACAATGAGCTAAGAAAAAACATAATTAATGTCTATTCTTCTATGAATACAGGTATTTGTCTGTATTCCCCTCCTCCCACCCCAACTGTGGCTCCATTATTTGGGAATGTCATCCAAATAAGAACAATTGCATAAACACCATAACAGCTACATCACCTTGCTCTAGACATCTGTGAAGGCTACTGCATGTTAGTAATCAGACATGCAGTTCAAAAATCTGCAGATGTCTACCTGTGGAATATGATATTCAATTAAATGGTCTGAAGGCCATTTATGTCAAGCCTCTGTGCTATTTCTCTAGTTCCAAAGTGCACACCTGGATGCTCTCCTATCACTGCCACTGTTCTGTGCTCTAGAGATTGCTTGAATAGACATGAGATCCCTCTGGACCACACTACAACCAAAACCCTTCATCTCTTGCACTTTTGTTCCATGTAACGACATTCCTCTCCCTGCTGTTTAAGAAACTGGATTTTAGATACTGGCCAACGATGGTTTGAAGAGTTGTTAATTACAAAGAATAAGATTATTTTAACAGCATCAAATTTGTGAGTAGTGTCCATTTTAATATATTTATTGCAGAGATAGACATATGCAAACCCTCAAAGATTTTCTTGATGAGCTATAAAACAAAAGATGTGGTTAGACCAGTGGAAAACTACCACACAGCATAGCACTAAGAATGATCCTGAAAATGCAGTGGAAGAGCAACTGGTAAACTATTTTTGCTTAAGGGAATTCTACTTTTAACTTTGGCTTTCAGTCTTCTGCCCAAACAAGCCAAGTTATGCTACTACATTCAGCTAATCTTACACTTCTATTGATATGCAATAAGTATCTATAACTATTAAGCAACTCATGTTGAGACATCTGACAACTATTACTACTGCTTAGTTATTTTTTATATATTTCAACAGTATTTTTTCCACTTCATGTGAACCTATTTTAAAAAAAGACACACAGAAGCATATTTTATTCCTTATTAGCTATTCTACGATATGCATCATCATTATACTATTATACACCAGTTATTTTTAGTAAATCCTGATTACTGCTTCCTGAAGAAGAAAAAAGGAGGACGACAGCGATTAAGTTATTTGTTTAGTTTTTTAGATTCAGCTGTAATTGCTGGTACACATCTCCCTGACTGCACACATGAAGCAGGTTGAATAGAACACTGAAATTACCTCCTTCATAATAGTTTGTTTTGATAATGTATTGTGTGTCGAGATGATGAGAAACAGTTGCTGTCAATTTGATTAGCCATTATATTTTTATGTTAATTGCCATTATTGGGTCCATTCTGTTTAGTGTCACCATAGAAGCCATACAATGTTAGCATAAATAACAAATTGGAGTAAATTAGGAAGATATATTTTTGCCAATTCATTTTAATTGCCCCTCAGTCCTTCCGTCGGTTAACGCAGCTGTTGACCCATAATAAGCGCTAGGTCAATATAGCTGCTTGTCAATTCAGAAATGCAAAGTGCTGTGTTGCTGGTAATGGATATACAACAACCTTTGCCAGCCAACTGAAGCAAACGAATGACAACTCACATGAAAGAATAAAGCATCAGCTATGGAGTTTAGTGACCTGATATTAGTCGGCAGGCTAATTGAAAGTCACTGCTTAAATGGATAAAGAAAGTACAAAAATCAGAATGTAAAAATGTATACATGCACACATAGGCAGATATATATATATATACACACACAATTTTTTTTTATTGATAATGTCCTAGTATCTCCTTCCCTTTAGCTTCCTCTATCTTACACATAGTAACTGGTAGAAAACAAAACGTTTCAAGATTTTCATGCAATTAAGTATTGTATCATGGCATATTTATGAATACAAGGACAAGGCATCTTAAATTTGAAAAGAATTTAACAATTACATATACCACCACTTCTTACATTTCCCTAATTTCTGAAAACCTGTAGGTTTAAAAAAGGGAAAAAAATTCCATATAAAACTTATTTAACGTATAAAAATTTAAACCCAAATATTTAATTTTAATGGCCATTTTTTAAATGTAAAGAAAACCTAACACCCCAGCATTACAGGAAGAAATGGAGCTAAATTTGTATCACCATTTATGCATTCTTTCTTCCCATGAAAGACTGGATGACAAGCACACAAAAATAAAACCGTTTTGAAGTTGTTATTTACTGCATGATGTTTGATTTCTTTATTTCATTAAGAATTAACTTCTGCAGGTAAGTCTGCTTCTTTTAGAGCTTCCACTCATGGAAAGAACATATTCTTCTTTTCATGCAACCAAACTATTTTTTTAAAATTGCATTTAAAACCACAATCAACAGATGAAGGAACAAAAGGTATATAGTTTTCATTCACAGTTATTCACTTCTTTGACAGAAAAATTAGGCTTCTAATATAAAAATAAGAGATGAATTAAAAATAAATCATTGTGTTTAGCCAACAAAATATTAATTTAAATCTAGGTTTGAAATGGTTGTAGAACTGTTTCCTGTAGCATCATGAGGCCAACTGAAAATCTCCAACTGCCTTCCCAGGAAGAATTTAAGATAACACAAGATTACACAGCAGGAAACCAATGGTGTCTTAACAGAACTGGTGAATTATGAACACTGGAAAAACAAATTTTCCCATGACTAAGCATAAAGCACTAAGCAGTCACGAAAAGAAAATTATCTTGCTCAGCTACCACACACACCAGACAATGTCCACCAGGGCATATGTAAGGAAAGGAGACTTCCCAGGAGCCCCTGAAGGACAGCAGTGCCTCCACACAGGGCCAAATCCACCCTGCTCGAATGCAATGTCTGGCTCAGCATTTTCCCTGTCCCTGCAGCTGCTGGTGACTGAACAAGGGCACTGGACTGAAGGCTAGCACCATCTCTTCTTCTGTCTCATGAATGCCCAAAAACTCAGCTCTGGAGCAAGGTCCCCTTGTAGGCTCACTCCAGCAATACCAGACAGCTCCCTCAGTCCATAACAGCATAGTCAAGGAGTAGGGATTTTTCTAGAGGAAAGTGACCCTTCTGTGACAAGATGTGAGAACTGAAACTGGTTTTCTTAAGCTGTAAAGAGGGAGTAAAAAACCAGCCAGTGTCCACCTTTCCTCCTCTGTTTCAGAAATGCAAAAGATCAACTTCTGGACAGTAAGGGACCCTGGAAAGACTTAATCACTGGCAGACATCTCCCTACTCTATGAACACAGTGCCTGAGAAGAAATCAAGATGTACAATCTCTCACCAGCTTTTACACTATTTAAGAAAGTTTGGTGGCAGCTGCATTAAGGTGTTAAAATTAGAAGGCTTCTCCCTCAATGCTGGTTACTTTAAATTACATTACAAGGAACTTCAGCTGGGATGCCTCACTGTTAAGAGGGCACCCAAGTGGGAAACCCAACAGCCTTTAAAATCCATTCAGTACTGAAGAGCAGCACAACAACCTAGAGAAATAAGTTAAGAAAGGAAATCAGGTAAGGGAAGAAATCAGGAAAAGAAAGAGGGAAAGACAGAAGGAAAAGATGATGGAAACTCACAACAGCAAGGCAGCGGAAGACTGAACTAGTGATTCTAGTGCTTATGTTTTACTCATCTGGACGCTGTACTATTCTACTAAACACCTTTTAGCCAGCATGCAAAACCTCCATATCTTGAAAATTTAAACAGGTCAGACAACTAGATGCCCTTATTTAGATTAACTTTAGAATAATACAACAGTTTGGGTTGCAAGGCATCTTAAAGATTATCTACTATGACCCCCCCTGCCATGGGCAGAGAGAGAGAGCTTCCACTAGACTGCTTCAAAGCCCCATCCAACCTGGCCTGCAACACTTTCAAGGGATGGGGGATCCACAGCTTCCCTGGGCAGCTTGTTCCAGTGCCTACAACCCTCACAGTAAAGAATTTCCTCAGAACACCTAATCTAAATATACCTTCTGCTAGTTTAAAATTGTTCCCCCTTGTCCTGTCAATACCTGCATGAAACTTCACTGTATACAATGGTATTTGGTTAATGCAGGAATATATATGATGGTCAATGCTTCTTCAAAACCCTTTAGGTTACTCATATTCCTCTGCAGTCTTTCATTTACTCCCTGGCATCTCCCAAATTCTTACACTTCTCTGTAGTCCCACCACACTCATAACCCCTTAAATCTTTTCTGCATCCTCACTTTTTCTGTCCTTTTGCTTTCTTCTGCACCTGACTCTCTCCCATTTCTTTAAGCCCTCTCCATGATGTAGTCTTTGTTTACTGTTGTGTCACCTATGGTTTTAAGGATGACAAAGGCAAATGGAAATTAAATAAAACTACCAAAAAAAAAAAATCACCCATTTATTTGCTAACTCTAATAGACTGCTTTGCAAAAGAGATAATTTCTACAGGCTACAGAAGTTATTTGTATTACTTCAATTAATTATAATACAAAACAGTGGCACCACTTCATTAATCAGCTGCTTGAGAGAGTTACTTTTGTGAAAAGCCTTTTCAATAATTTTGATTAAAAAGAATAGTGGCTCTTACTACTGTGATATGATTCAGTATGTCCATCAAACAAATCCTTAATATGTTAAAATCAGGAAAGAAATAAAAGGAAACAGAAAAGAAGTTTCTTGGCAGAAAAACATGTCTTAGGGACTCTTTCAAGGCTCAGATGTAATGGAGCAAAGCATACAGGAAATACTTCAGTGCTTTGAGAGGCATTTCCTCCCCTCCCCCTTTAGAAAGATGCAGTAATTAAAACCTAATTATTATCTTCATTTTAAACAAAACCTAAAGTGAATACCAATTAATAACAACATACTAATGAGCATCTGCTGTGATGAAATTGAATATGAATGTGCTGCAAATTTCGGGTAATTTATTTTTTCGGGGAAGTGCCACTGGTCTCAATCTACTGCTGGAAGATTGTATAGACTGCACACATCTTCCATCATGTCTCTTATGTGCAGCAATTTCTTATTTTCAAAAAAAAAGGACATACTTCAACTTTGTGGATGCTATCCATGTTACAATAATTTCAAGGCAATAAACTAGTGTGTCATTTTTGCACACCTCACATGTTATTTTAGCCAGTTGCATTGCACACTATTGACCAGCAGATTCTGAAGGCAGACACTCCTGCATGACAAGAGCTGTAACAAGAGTTACACTAAACACTCATAATATGTGAGCTCCTCGCCTCATGCTGATGTATACTGAAGTCTGGTCTTCTTGTGCACCACAAAGCCTGGTTGAAACACAGTGCTGGTCTACGTCAAATAGGCTGAAATAAAGTCCACACTATTTTCACTCAATTCCATTAAAAACAAGAGACGTTTGGTCACCATCTTTCCTGACAGTAGCCTTGCAAATAAAATAAATAGAGAGGGGTTGTGTGCATGTGGTTTCCTTCTTAACTCTCCAAATTGTCCACCTGTTCAATTAATTTTGGGTTTTTTAAGTGATTTTGATTCACAAAGTCCATTAAAGCAGTAAAAGAAAACTGAAACAGGTGTGGTAGGATTTAGATGTGAAGAAATTTCCCCTAGCAGTTATGCTAACATGGGTTGTATGACAAAAGAAGAGATCCTTACATGTACATGCAGGAGTCAATGAAAAGGAACAAAAGCTCAACAGAAGACTGGACACTCTTGCACAACATGGGATTGTTGTTTTTTTTTCCATTAAGTAATTGAAATAAAAAGAGCTTTTCCCGTCCTGTCTAGCAATTAATGAGAACATTAAAAGCCCTGCTCCTCTTCCTTGGAGATATGTTGCTTTTTAAATAAAAAGACTGAATGTCATCTATGCTTAACAGTTTCTCATTTTAATGGGATGCAACCCTCTCCCTTCATCCTGGCCTTGTGTGTGCACTACAGCTCATCTGAGCATGCAGTAAACCACACTGAACTCACGAATCCAGCCAAAATTACTCACCTCTTTCCTAATCTGGCAGAAAACTAACACCCCAAATTCCACTGCCTCCCTGAGTGGTCAACAGCTGGCACAAGGTGAAACAGAAAACTGCATGGCAGTTGATGTGAGCAAGCCAAAATAGCTGCTGCTATTAAGGGAAGACAGGATATTTCCTGTTTTTAGTTTTGGGCTTGAGTTCTGCCTTGCACCCAGCACTCAAACTCATCTGAGCAGCACAATTATCACACCTGGAAGTGAAACACAAGTCTTAAGTAAGAATCACTCTTTTTCTGATGTGTGGGAATCACTTGTCTCACATACCCTCAGTATACACTTGTCACTGCAAGTGTTCTTCACTTAGAAATTTTCAGCATCAGTATGTTTATGATTAATTTTTGATATTACTAATATTTAATACAATTATACACAAGACAAGTACGTAAAACTTGTGACTGAGTCTTTAACAAGACCAGACACTATCTGCTCTGAGGTTTCTTTGGTAAGAACATTTTAACAGCAATTAATGACTAACAGCAATGACTAATTGTTGGCTGAAGCTCTGAGCAGCCCAGTTTAGTGAAAGACATTGGCAGAGGGATTTACACTGGATATTGTTTTAAAGGCTCTGAACATACACAAAACACACAGTGCCCAACCACTGACTTACACCTGTAATCTTATGGTTGTGGTCAAAGGATATATGTCATTGTTAATGACAGTGCAATAGGAGGAAAAGGTACAACAGTTGGGTTTATCAAATAACTCAAGGCCTTGCATTCTAAATCAGACGAACAAAACACATATTTTTAAAAATTAACTTCATCTGTAATCTGCCTTACAGATCTGGAGAGCCTCTAGAATATTCATGTTCTCCCTCTGAAAGCAGTGTCATTGTATAACAGGAATTTGCAGACTAATCAGTCTGAATATCCATCCTACACTGATGTACTTTTGCATAAGGATTGTACCGAAATTCTCAAAACTATCATCTACAGCAGAAAGGTTAAGGTGTGAGGTTTTCCATATCAAACCAAACCAATGAGCTTTACTGGACACCAAATGAAAGACACATAGGGCTCTGGAACCAGACTGACCCAGCAGCACATACAAGCAAAACTACAAAGCTGTATTCAACCACATGCATGGAACATTACTATGGAGAATTATCACATGATCCCAAAATTAACTGTATTTTAAGAGCTTCTGATCAAGAACATCTGCACATTTCAAATAAATTTCTGCTTGAAATAAGCAGCATATAGATATTATCCCAAAACATATCTTCCCCTTGGTATAAAAGACAAATGTAATTTAAAAAAAAACCCTATGTTTACAATTTTAAGGGAAAAACCCCAAGCACTTTCAAAGTAAGTCATTCATTTATTTCTGGAATTACCTAACGCTTGATAATCTGGGATAAAAAGGAGTTAACAAAAAAGGTTTGGTGAAACAGAATTGTAGATCACCTCTTGTAAAGCAAAGATGCCATTTTGCTTTGGAGACAGAGCATGGCCAAGTATTCCCCAGCTGTCTTAAGTGTAACAAAACAAGCCAGCACAGCTCCAGAGCTCTGTCTCACTGAAGAGCATTCACTTGCAGTTAACTATAGGTCATCTGCTTATTCAAAAGAGAAAAAATAAACACATGTGTAAGACCTCTCATCACTGAACAGAATTCTTTAACTTGCAAGCAATTTCATGTATTTCCATAAAAAATTGTAAAATCATAATGCTCTTTCTAACAAACAAGAACTGAACTGTAAATATCCAGGAAACTTACTTCAAAAAAGATGTGCTATTACAATTGAAAGAATCAAACAATTAGGACTCTGCAGAGCTGAAATCTGCGTACAAGACCTCTGGCCTTACTCATGGAGAACGTAGCACAATCACTTGCTCAGGACCCACACTTCTCACAGCTGGAAAAAAAAATCAAGTAAGGCTCAACCCAGAAGATTGTATGGAAACAACTTAAGGGAAGTAAATTCTCTCTGTAAGGAAGGAATCTGCCTAAGTTACCTCCCAGATCAGAACCACAAATCAACCATCTTTCAGCCACAGCCCTGCCCCATGGCAAAGAGAGAGAGGCCATTACCAGAGGTCTCCTGGAGGCCTCTGCAGAGCAGGTACAGAGCTGCATTTCACCATTTTATGCAATCTGCTGACATGTTCACAAATGGTCATGTATTGCCAAGGATCAGCAAAATACTCCTCATTATCTTATCTGAGGCACATCTTGAGTCTGCTTGCAAAAATAGAGGGCTCTACAAGAGATGTTCAGCTGCAGGAAGCGACGGGTAACAATGGAAAAAGCTGGTAAAACAAGTCCTGCCCTCACACTCTGGGCTGAAGTAGAAGTAGAAAGTTTCTGGAAGTAAAGTATTTCTGTTAACATAAATTAATTTAATCTAGCTCAGTACTCGAAACCTTATTTTTATTTAATTCTTTTAGAAATAAAAGTTCTTCCTCACTGATGGATATACTTTACACAAACATGTGGCACTTGTCAGCTATCCAGGAAAATACACTGTAAAAGTGCAATCTGTATAAGCAACTTGCCTTATATGTATTTATTTAAATTACAATTCTGTTAAGAAATCGGTGATGTTGCGCTTTTTTCCCGCAAAATAATTTAATATTTGTGAAAGCCTTTTTTAGCAGAATCTTGATTATCATTCAACAAGCACAAGTACATCATTTAAAAATGGTTTATTATTAAATAAACAACACTATAAATAGGATAGATACACAAGCAAATAAGCTTGTCTAAATATGAAATGCACTAGATATGAAATGCACGCAAAAACAAAAAAAAAAGTATCACAGCAAAGGAACTAAAAATACTGCTTTGGATTACGGTATTCCTGTTTTCCAAGACTTCAGGATCTGACTCCCTGAATTCTAGGTATTAGTAAGAGAGCAAAAAGTTTGAAAAGACAAGTTTTCACCTTCAACTCCTAGTTTCTCATTTTTTAACAAACTATTATTTGAGCTCAAGTAGTTAAATAACCTGAAGCAAGGTTTAATCTGATGTCTCTGGAGCACCTCCTCAGACTTTAATAGAATAGCTCTCTACTAAATGCTAAAGAAAAGTAATGTTACACAGGTGACAAAGTACAAGACAGCATCTTTTCTACTAAGAACAGTTGTGCTTCAAGACACATCTCAGTAACTTATGAGGCAATTTTATCAGCTACCCAAGGGTCAAAATCAATGACAACACTTTAGGTACCAGACTGAGATTCCAGCTACACCTTCCACATGTAGTCAGTGAGACGGAGGACTTATCCCCACACACTTTCCTTTTCCTCAGCATCATAACTAGCACTGCCACCAGTGCATGAACTAATTATGATGTATTTTAGTATTTAATGCAAACTTCTCTACAGACATCTCTGGCACTGCCTACCAGTCTAACAAGGTTCTGAGTGGCACAAGTTTTACCAGACAATGCATGTTTAAAACTGATTGTCACCATGTAAAGTTTTTAGACTGCTTTGAGAAAAAGCCATAGATTCTGTCCTGCTCTGCATCCTTCAATTGGCAAATCCAAACATTAAGAGAAAGACACCAGTCCTAAGATTACCCACAAGGAAAAAGTGTAAGTCCACCTAAGAACAAGGCAAGAATTAAAAACTTTTAGGTTTTTACTTTGTCAGTAAACAGGGTGTGTTTATGTTCCAGGATAAAAAGTGTAGTCAAAAATGTCCTGAACATTAATGTTCCCCTCAGGGGCTAGAATTAACTTTGGAGTTTTTATGCCCTCGATGTACACACCTCACTGGGCAGAATTATCTAGTTGTATTAGGAGCTCTGAATGTTCACATTCAACAAGTGTAGAAATACTAAATTTCATCTTCCAAACTTTACAACAAACTCCTAAAAATAATAGACAGGAAAACTGCATGCTTTTTCTCAGCCCCAACACCGAAACACAAGAGGAGGTCAGGTATTCTTTTGAAAGGGAACAATGTTATTTTACCAAATACAAATTCTATTATTTTACCAAATGCAAAGGAAGACAGAAAGTAATTTGTGTGGTTCCAAACTGGCAAAGCAGGAGGTCTCATGATAACAGGGCTTCCAGGCAAAAGTCTGTAGGCAGTTCAGGAGCAGTGTCCAAGTAAGCCTCACAGGAAAACCATGCATCTACTTTACAATATTTCTGAGTAAATTCTGACCTACAAGCTGGAAAAGGAATGTGATATAGTTATTATTAGACTTAGTACTTCCAAAGGTATTTTGTCTTGGACAAAGGGGATATTTTGTCTCTAGGACAAAAGAAAAGCAGCTGGCTATGACGGGAAAACACAGAACATCCTAGTGAAAATTTTCCTTTAGCAGCAGTCTGCTGGTCTGAGTAACATTTTTTTTTCATGATTAAAAGAATTTTCTTATTAGACTACTACTACTCTTTGTCTTAGAGCAGCAGTCTAACAATTTAGAACTAGTAGCATTTCATTAGAAAGATACTTCACCTTTCTGATGATAACAACTAAAATTTTCCTAAGAAGTTCAACATACCTGACAAGAAATTTGTATGAAATGCTTAAATATTGGACTCTGTCCCACAAGAGAAGTTAAAACATGTAATCAAAAAGTACAACATCTGAACATGAATAACACTCTCAAACTTGAGAAGCTTTAATGAGAAGTATAATACAAGACATTCTTACTATAAAAACCAATCCTAAGAGTTAAGAAGTCTTACCCGCAACTTTTCCCTCCATTCTAATGATCAGACAGAATATACAGGTACTTGCAGTACAAAGCTATATAAACATTCAAGTGTGGTTCAATGGTGAGGATCCATAGCAGATAAATTGAGAAAGAAAAGAGTGCAGCTCCAGGGTGTACAAAGTCAAGCAGATCCCTCACAGGAATTCCCAAGCCTGTGACTGCAGCTACAGCTCTGCTCTAATGGGACAACCCATAAAAACAGGAAACGGGAACAGAGAATTTCCCTAACAGGACAGACACTTCAGAAACTTTCCAGCAATAACAAGTGACATCTGAACTTGACTGTCAGTCAGATGGTTCTAGATCATGGTGCAATGCTTGTGAAAACATTTGCTAAAACTGGACAGCTCACATAAAAGTGTTGTACAGCTCTCCGAAATGCTCATTCACACACTGAGGGAGGTAAACTTCACCAGATATAACACTCCTAATAAGGGGAGCTGATGTCTACCAAAATTCTATAGACAAAAGGAGAACCTGGAGATTTGTAAACATATTGCCAACATTAGCATTAGAATAAATATCACCATCATTTACCTACATACCCACAAAAAAGCAGCCCAATCGCAACAGAATGCATGTTAATTTTTCTAGCAATTTATAAAATTATTTGTAAAGATTCACTCCTCCTCATCAAGTAATTTACCTGCACTCACCATCTCTGCACACTGAATTTCATCCTTTGAGCAACCACCTTTTTTTAATAAGATACCAAACAGGCCCATCTTGAGGCTGCACAGTGATGTTCTCTGCCTCTTTTTGAAAACACAATTTTAGATGCCAGCTAAATCTGCCTTGTGAAAGAATAAAAGCAGAGAAAAGCTAGATTTCAGTAACCCTAAAAAGCACCTAAGCAGGCTACCTGTCATAATGTGTAGTTTAAAGAAATTCATAACTGATCCAACAGAATAAAAGCATTACTAGGCATGATGCTGGCTCTCCCTGGAGCCTCTCCTTCACACACCTCTAGAGTGTTGATGATGTAGCAGGGACCTTGTAGTGAACTCATGCTGCTGGCACCACAGCACTCAGCACACAGCCACTTTGGCCATTCCACTCTCAAAACTCCAAATGTTTCCCATTAAAAAAAGAAGTGTTTTATACCTGATAAAAAGCTTGTACAAGGTAAACACAATGAATCTCACAGGGAACATAAGTCATGTTAATTAAGACATTTAAATTGTTAAGTTAGTAAAGTTACATTTCTGAGATTCAAAATACAGCCAAACGAAAAAATCAACCTGAAATTTAGGACCAGGGAAAATACTCATATATGCATGCAATAAAAATGTCAATCATGTAATTCTAAATTACAGTAAAGCTGGAAAAAAAAGACTTTATCCTTTAGAGTACCATGCAGCACCCCAGTGCCCAAATTACAGGGAATAAAAAGATAAACAAGGAAGAGGACATTCCATTTCAGTAGAGAAAGAACAGACTGCCCAGAGCAGCTGCTCTCAAAGGATTTAGTAAGAATACTTAAAAAAAGTAAATTGAAAAATGTATTTAGAGAAAGTAAACTGTAAAACTTCTGGCCTAGAAAAAGTTAGATTGCCTAATTAGCCATCTTTATAAGCTAGACAGAACCACAGGAGCACCTAATAAAATACACTTACAGGAAATTGTTGCTATTGTTCTACACTCTTATATAACTTCATCCTTACAAAATTAGGATTTTACATTGTTATTCTTAAATCTTACATAATTAAAAGCTCACTCCAAATTCTGTACAGCAAGGCAGCCAATTCCCACAGGTATGGCAAGTCTGACACACAAACAGCAGCCTGCTCATGTTGAGGCTGGGTCCATAAGACACCTCAAGGCAGGTGAGAGTGCACCTGAATCAATACCAAAAGAATTCTTCAGAAATACCAGTTTGCCTTCTGCTCTCCATAAGGGAAGTCTCTAGGACTTTTCAGCTTCCTGATAAAACCAAGACTGTTGTAGTAAGGATGTACAGATGTCAAGTACAATATATCCAAATATAGGCAGCTGGGAAAGTTTAGTATTACCCTCAATCTTACAGCTTTTACATCAGACACTTTTTTTCATTGTCTTTTCATTACAGCCTTTCATCTTTATTCACCAAATTTATATATCCCACTCAATTTTATCTTCATTCCACTGTATAATTCTGCAGTGGAAATTGTCTCTTGAAAGGATGTCATCTTTAATACATTGTTTCTTCACAAGGCTTCAAGACTATATTATCTATGTTAGGTCATCAATAACTTTTTGTTCAGTGATACACTGAATATATTCAGTCCAGAACTGTCAATTCTCTTGTTAAGATTTACACAAGTCAAAGGGAAAACTATAAGCTCAAATTTTTAAATTTTTTTTTTTTTCAAAAGCCTGGGCGAGTTGTTGATTTAAAAAAATTATTTGTGTAGTAAGCAAATAATTTTTTACATAGAGTACAACTAACCAGAGGAGCTGTCTCAAGCAGAAAATTAATTTTTATACTAGCTACCTCATTGCTGGTAACATCTATGTATTTCTACATTTGGGATGAGGGATGAAGCTGAAAGCTGACTGGAAGACACAAATTAAGTTATCTAACAACAACCTTGTGTGGCAGCAGGAAAGCAGCTAAACCTCATACTATTTATTATCCATGCCAACAGACTGTTTTGTTAGGTGAGGATTTTTGAGAGGTTTTCAGCAAGGGGAAGAGCATTCCAGCCTTCTCAACCTTACAGTGAGCACTCATCTGCATTATGTGCTAGCTGGAACCTTTGAGCTCTTTTAACAAGACCACCCATGCAAAAATCTAGACAGGAAGACTAGAGCACTGATGAACAGTAAAATAAAAAAAATTGAGAAAATGGCAGCATTTTCTTATCCATGTGGAAGTACTGAAAGGAATTCTCTCTGTTTCTGCTGCCTGGGTATTTGGAAGCATGACATTCAACCAATCATCTAGACCATGAAAACTCAGTAACCAAACGCAGATACGCCTCTTCAAGCAAGGAGTTTAACTACTTCTGTCAATACATACAACTCACAAACAACAGGAGATAACCTACAGAGCAGAAAAGCACTTTCTCTACATATCTCATCACAGGGTTATCAAAAAACCTAATGGTTTTCACAGAGTTGTGCAAGTTCTCAAAAGGAGTTTTGGACTTATGAGATAGAACATGGATATTTCAGTTTTGTCCAGCACCATGTGCCTAAACAAGACAGCCTATTTTTCAGCTCAAATTACGCTGAAAGTTTCACATAGTACCATAACTGTTTTATCAAAACCTGTTCAAAACTTATCCACAAGGAAAATCTAAGACCAAAAAAATCCTGTCTCATGATGAAAACTGTTCCCATTACAAGTTAGTTCCAAGAACACAGCTTTAACAAATACCATATCATAGCTTCTGTAACTTTCCCCATTTTCTTATGCTCTAGAAGGAATGTCACTGGCTGGGAAATAGCAGGAAATCTAAAATGGTGGTGAATTAATTTCTTCACACTACATGAAACGTCCTCCCATGTAACAACCAACTCCATAGGAACCATTCTAATTAGAAGTCAGTTCTTCTCTACTAGCCCTTCTCACTTTGTTCTACAATTGTTCTCAATTGTTCTACAATTGTTCACTCTTGGACTATACTCCTAGTCAGTTTCTGCACAAGAGATCAACCAAAACCAAAAGATTCTAGGGAGTTCCTCATGCTGGACCCATCCTTAGAAGGGTTTAGATAAAGTGTTATCTTTCAGAGGAAATGAAGGTGGCTCACGGCCATTAAAGATCTCGTGGGGACTTTGTGTTAAGTTCTGGTGGTTTGTCCTAATTGTCCCAGCCAAATTAACTCTACTGGAGTAAAACTTGCTCAAATGCCTGGAGCTCCCCTCGATGCTGTGCTCTTCAGATCTCGCTCTCAGCTGCCACGTGATGTTTCTCTAGGTTGTTAAACAGCTGCTGTGTTCAATCTTTGA
>WEIU01021974.1:233607-243321 GCA_013389925.1 Aegithalos caudatus
GCTCCAGGAGAATCCCACTCCACTTCTGTCAAGGCTTTGTCCCAAAGCACTCACCTCTGGTCTCAGAACAGCCCTCCTGCAGGCCTGGCACACGGGGCCGCTCCGGGAGAAACTCAGCGGGACCCGACGGGTTCTGTTCTGGCAGGTTGGGTCCTCGCATATCAACCAACCCTGCAGAAAGGAAGAACATCGAAAAAAAAGTCTTTTTTTACCTGAAATTCAAGTTACTGCTTGTTTTAACTCCACCTAAAAATCAATCATTGTCAAGGAAGAAAAATATCACAACTTTAACATCCTCTGTGAATCTGATACTGTAATTCATATAAAGAGATGAAAGTCCTTTAGGGACTTTGTTTAAATACAATTAATGGCAGACAACAAAGCTGGAGTCTTCTTGCTTCAAAATCCCATATTCTGCATAGTGGCGTCATCCCTTCTTTGAAATATACAGAAACTTCTTCTCCAGTTAGAACAACATTAACATACAAGAGGAGTATTTTATCCAGTTATGTAGACCATTCTGCAAGACTCGTATACAAGAAGACTTGTAATAATTAAATATTTAAGTAAAATGCCATTTCTTTGCTTGAGCTTTAGAGGGGAGAAGCAGTTTTAAGTTTTCTGTTTTCTGATGGAAGCCAAAACCTTTCCTTTCTTCTTCTTTATCAAGAAGATATCTTTATCTTTTTTCAGAAAGCTCCCAAGATTTCAATGTAAACTGACTCATTTATGAAAAACTAACATTTTGCTGAGTTAAAATGAATTAAAATCTGAGCCAGTTTGCCCTATGTCAGCTCAGGGAGGTAATGCAAAAGGCTTCTCTTAAGACTATGCAAGAAGGAATAATTCCAGGACTGGTAGGGATGAACTTCTTGACCCAGGTTCAACCATAGGCTAAAAACAAGGCCACACCTCAACCCTAAGAACCACCAACAGAAGATACTTAAGGACTGGCTAAAGAAAAAGGACATGGTAAAACTCTTCCAAAGATTCTCCTAGCTTTTGGAAATAGCTCAAGGACCACCTGAATCACTGTCTCTGTATTCAGTGGTGACTGAATTAATGCATTAATGATGCACTAAGGACCCCAATGAATTTCAAGGGCTCTTCAAACCCATGTAAACTTTTAGTATCTGCAACATCCTGCAGAACAACTGTGAACTATATGGAAAAGTACTTCATCTTTCTTGAACTCACACACACAGCTTCTCTTTTAACGCTTTCTAGTTCTTGCATCAGGAGAGACTGGGAAAAATCATTCTGCATTCACCTTCTTTGTGCCACTCATGATTTCATAGACCTCCATCACATCACCTTCAATCAAAGTCTTTTCCAAACCCCAGTTGTAATTTACTTAGTTGTTCCTTGCCTGGAAACCACTCCAAATCTTTGTTGCCCTTCTCTGAATCTCTCCCAGGTCTTTTTGGAATTGAGGGAGTGGGGGGAAAATGGGACAAGTGGCGAGGGAGATGAAATCAGTACTGTACACTGTATTCAGGATACTGAAGAACATGAATTTCTACAGAAACAAAGTGGTGTTTACCATCTTGTTCTCTGCTCCTTTCTATCCTCAATTTCTGTCTGCCTAGAGCACACTACTGAGCATTTGGGCATTAAACAGTCACTTCCAGAAAAATATTCATTATTTTTCAAGAATTATAATTTTATTCTTCCCTACTAGGTCAATACATACATTAGACACAATTAAGATTGGGTTTTCAGCATTTCCTCACTTCACCTTACTTGGCAGGGGTATACACCTTAGTATTTAAGCTTCTGCTGTTAACTTAGAAGTCAACTTGGTCTTCCTGCAACTCTTCTCAAGCAGTTTCTGCTTTTACCATCTCGAGCACTTCAGCCCTGTCAAACTCTGCATTTCAGGCTACTGACTGATGATGTCTCTGCCGGGAATACTGACTGGTTATTTTTGCCCATATCCAACTTTTTTGTTGCTCCTGCAAAGAAGTTAACTCCATACCTGGATCCCTGGTATTTCGACAGAAATGTTATGAATCAGAGGACAACTCAAAAAGTTGCTTGCTTCCATTCTCACTAGCTGTCCCAATGTTATGCTCTAGCAATGACTTCTACCTAATTTCCACTTGGATTTCAACCTAAAAAAATATTCTATAATAATTTCAGAAGTGTTCCAAGACTGGTTTAGCTTTTCTTTATCTTTTCAAGATGAAATCTCAAGTCTTTTCCAAATAACTTCACTTATTCCAGAGACCTCTCCTCTTTCACCACCTCTACCACCATGTCATATACTCAATATTAACCCACTTTGCCAAATCCATCAAAACACTTCTTGCTGCCCTTGCAGAGTAGAGCTTTTATGCCCATGTGGGCAGACCAGAAAAACTGTGTGGAGAACATTACAGCAATGTCAATGTATATAGCACTTCCCGAAATGTGTGCTTATGCCCATAGTGCAGGAATGGAAAGAGTGTATTTACATATGCAGTTAGATTCATTTCATCCAACTCTGACATCTAAAAGCCTGATACCCAGTTTAAGCTTATCCACTAGCTTATCCAACAGCTTAACCTATGATACATTTATAGTAAATGGAGAAAGACAAAAACATCTCCAAAAGTAATTCACCTAACAGACTTCAGGATGAGGAAATCCTCCCTCTAGACCCTCTTAATAAAGTAAGGGGCTTTGGAAACATTATGATCAGTGGATCTGATCACTAAGTGTGAACTTTATTGTTACATAGATCAGCAATGTAAATCATGACATTTAAAACCACAGAGTGAGAAAATGTAAAGAATTCAAAATCCCTCTGTGACTTGTCCTCTTGCACAACTGTTACCCTAGCAGTCCTAGTCCTATGACCACTTTCTTTGTCATATACAATTTTGTTACGACAAATACTTCAGAAATGACATTAGCAACATAAGACACAGCTCACCAAGACTGAGCTACACCATCAACACATGGTTCATGGTGAGAAATCCTAACTTAGGGCCTGATCTAATAGACCTGTGCCTTCTGAAATCAGCAGGCAGAAATAAGCCTCAAGTGCAAAAGACAGGCCTAGGCTCCCTTTTCCAAATGAACCTAAGATTTATTCTCTAAACGAGGAAGGTGTTTATTTGTTGTCTCACACTGATTAAATAACTCAGTTTAAAAAGACATGGAATGACCTTCTACCAAAAAAAAAAAGACACTCAAGGATAGCATTGAGATCTCCAGGCACTCACCTGAGTACATGAGTACCAAGAATATCATTAGAGCCACCATGAGGGAAAACACAGTTTTGTAAGGATAATGAATTCTCATAGATCTTGCACTAAGTTAATTTTTAGAGATAAAATACATGCTCTGCTTGGAAATTTGTTTATTCTGTGGCATCTCTACCTTCTATGAAACATCTGGCAGCAATCTGACACAAACAGCACCTTAAAATATACAGCCAGGCAGGGGAGGTGTGGAGGGTGCCCTCACCCATTCCAAACCCTCCTGTTGAAGAGCATAATTGTTTCAGCTGTAACTATGAAAAGATTCTGTGTGCACAAAGAGAATATGCATGACTCAAAACATATTAAATGACTACATCTGAACTTTGAAACAATTTGTTATATTAGAAAAACAAATAATGGAAACTGCCAGATAGTAAGGTATTTTGTTAGGGAATGCAACTGCAACTGAAAAAACAAAGCCTGGAATGGGAGTAGCATCCCAGCTTCAGCTGAACAGAACACTCAAAAATAGACAACCATGAAAATAATGTATGATAGAAGTAACTGTGTTTTCTGCCACCTGTTGGCCTTTTAGCTAACAATTATGAAACAAAGGACTACACAAGGTACAGCTTCTACTATCTTATAGGGGAATACATAGAAGATTCTCTCAAACTACCACTGAGTAATGACATTTGAAGCAACCTTCTTTATGCAATTGTTTCAATCCAATGCAGTCACTGTTGAAGAAAACACTGGGAGGCTCTGCTGGTCACAAAAAACAGGTGAAAAAAGACTGAAACCCCCCTGATTAAACTAAAACCCATAGGTTAGGATAAAAATAACCACTTAAATTCAACAGCTTACTATTATGCTTCTTTTCAGCTACTAAGAAATAATGATGAAAATATACAAGTTTTACTGATTAGTACATTTCTCAACAAACCATATTCAAAATATGAAGATTTAAGATTGCCTACAATAAAATGCCCAATTGTGTTGAGTAGATACTAACAAAGTGGATGTCACTTCAATTCATATAGAAAACAGTTAATGTCATTTGTATAGACTTCCCACCAGTTATAATTAACAGTAAAGAGGTCTTTTCTTCTTTGTCACCTCTCTATTCAGGCCTTATTTGCGTTTGTACTTGCTATCTGTTAATCTCTCGTAACAAATGACAACAATAACTGTTGCTATTATGCATGGAAATTAAACATGTAGATAACTGTGTGAAGGGAGCTATTTTTGAAAAAAGCAGTATCAGAAACATGTAGCTCTTTATGTGTCTTGTTTTGCTTTGATAATTAAGCCGTAGCCTTGATTTCTTTTAAACAAAAACCTTTTCCATAGACATGCATGTTGCAACCAAATTCAATACATGCATTATGTTCTGATTCAATCTGTTCAAGTGCATTATTGTTAACCCTTGTTTGATCCATGCCTGTCATCTTCACTGACCAAACAAAACCAATCCTTAATTTCCCAGCAGCTATCACCGAGTCTGTAAATTAATTTGCAGCAGATCAAACAAAATCATAATAGGGAACCTTCAGCTTTGTTCTACTTGGTATCTGCAACACTGTGGGAAATGAAATACAAATTGACAGGGGGAAAAAAAAAAGCAACTAGCATTTCCAAACATCCTTCCCACAAATACTTAGTGCATTTTAAAATATAAAAAAAGTATGCAAAAAAACCCTGAAATACATGCACAATATAAAAGAAAATCCCCGAAGAGTATTAAGTCCATGAACTGTAGCTAATAGGGAGAAATTTGCAAGTCAAAAGTAATTTTTGTTTCTTTGTAAGTCTGTTCTTGAGAATTAGCCTCTCCCATTCTAATGATCAACAAGCATTAGGAATATTACCCCAAAATACAGAGGCAAGTGGTTTTGCAACAGCCTTTCAAACAGAAGTTGCAGGGGTCAACAACATGCATTTACTGCACTTTATCTTAATAATTTTTACAAGTTACATTTGACAATGTAGCTTGGTTGTCTGCCGCAGTAGAGGACTGAATGTGCTTCTCTAAGACACTTCAGTCCTGCATCTGTTCCTGCCTTCAGATAGTTTGGATGCTGAGGCACTATAACATTTTAAAAGTTCACACGGAATGAAAAAATGCACTGGTAAAAGGCAAAAAAGCTGCAAGCACTGAAAATTATTCAGAAGTCACTATCAGTTACTTCGGAGTTGAACTTACTTGTAATCCATGCTCGCTTCTCTGCAATCTTTCTCCCCATTGAAGACCACATTAATGTGGAATTTTGAAAATGGGATCTTGGTGGATGATGTCCAGTCTCAGATGGCTGGCATATCTGAGCACATTACATCCCAAACCACGTCTCCAGCACTGCAGAGCTGAAGTTACCACCTTACACCATCAAAGCCTCCAGAAGGGAAGTACAGGAACCCAGCCTGAACACCATCCTCATCAGCCATCTTAGGCCTGCTGCTCATGTCACTGATCAGAAAACCAGTTTTGGGAAGGCTGAATGTGAGAGACAATGCAATGAAGATCTTCTGATCCAGGTACCATTATGAGTTGCTAATCATGACACTTTCACTTCACACTGGCCTTTCTTTTCACACTACTCTTACAAAAGCATATTACTTCCACCTATTCCAAGACCCAAAGCTTCAAAATCTGTTTTCCTGACAACATCCATTACTATGGGTAGTATTGCCTAACAGGGCAAATCTGGCTGAAGTGGCTTGAAATCCCCTGGAAGGATGAGAAATTCCACCAATACTGCATTAGTGGATACAATATCAAATATATGGATCTCCCCAAGCAATATTAAATGACAGACGATTTTATGAAGTTAAATCAGGAAGTTCATCACGGCAACAGAGGACTTAACTCAGTGACCTGAAAGACACTGGTTCCAAATGCAATAATTTGTTCCACTCATGTGGTGCGTTCTCCCTGTCCCACCCATCTGTGTCTTCTGTGAACAGCTGAGTGTTTGGGGGAACAAACTTTCCTAATAGCACACAACGTATCAGGAACTAGAACTACAACTTCTGTTTGCATACTCTTTGGCCAATGTTTTGACTATCAGTAGTAACTACATCTTTTGAGAATTACATCATGATTTTTCACTTTCAACACGAAACATGATATGAATATTGACTTACAGATGAGCTCCTGCTGTAAAGTCAGGAAACTTTTTCTGCTGCGTACCAGAAACCAAATTACTTTGAAGTAATTTCAACTCCTAATCTGCTTTCTTGCCTGCTCAGAACAAAGAAACGTTCTAGTAACAACATTGGCACAATCCAGTGCATTTGGATTTGGTGAGATACCAGCAGCAATGCAAGTCTAAGTGACAGTGAGAGAACTAGTGTCACGCACTGGATTTTCAGAAAAGTAGATCTGGGTGACACACACCTGCCACTGCTACAATGTCAAGAAGAAATTCCCTCAGGTCAGGAATGCTGTCATAAATAGTAAAGACTCCACCATAAAACTTTACCCACTTAATAATGTGAATCACAGAATCACTAGCATTGGAAAAGACCTCTAAGATCAGAGTCTAGCCATTACCCCAGCAGCCCAGCTGCCACATCCACACCTTTTGAACATTTCCAGGGACAGTGATTCCACCACTTCTGTGAAGTTCAGCATCGTTTAGGTTCCTCAAGCAACACCTCACATTTTTGTGGGGAAATATACCTGATAAAAACCTCAGAGGATGCACTGCTATAAACAAACCAATTTACTGCTGCTAGACACAAGAAAGTCATAGACTCATTTAACTCTTGGAAGGGTTTTCCCAGATGGAGGACTTGCTGAGGTCAGAATTGGTACAACCAGAAACACACACTTCTCTCCTACAGGAACAGTAACTCTGCAGAGTCCTGGTGCCTGCCTGCTCTGTGCCCTTTCTGTAGCTGCTTCATCCTGAATGTCCCTCCAGAGCAAGTACAAAGACATCAGAGAGCTGTGCTTGAATGATCTTATGGATGGAGTAACTCATCTGTGAGACTACCAAAGCAGAGTCAGTGTAGAACACCTTGATCAGGAGGGCGCCTCACAGGTGACACCTTGAGACATCTGACTTTGTCAGTCTGTGTGTCTCCTGAGAGCCTGAGTGGACACAGCCACTCCTCTGGAACTTGCAGCTACTAATGGAAACAACCTGGAGATGAGATTATCTGAATTTATATAAAACTGGATGAACCTACGAAAGGGACACCTCATGATGTTTAAAAACCCACCTCATGGTCACCCCCCTCCTTGGGCACAGAAAAGAAAATAAGCAAATTCTAAGATCATTTTGTCAGAAAAAAATATTTTGAAGGAAACTAAAAGAATGTGCTGCCACAGAAGAACATAATATATCTGGAAAATGAGCCATCAGGCTTCCCTTCTTCCCTCCTCCTGTAGAAAAATGACCACTATCAGAAAGCCTTTATAATGAGCCTTTATAATGAGCAACTGTTTTGACATTTTTCCTATCAAGAAACATCTCCTCGATAAGTAATAAACAGGCACACTATTTACAAGAATCATGCAAACCCATCCTAAAAATGGAGTAATGAAGTTAAAGCAATCACTGATGCAGAATTCTGGGTCAGCAACTTTTCCAGAATCCTTCAAAGCTTGGTGTTTTCCAAGCAATTCAGTTAGCAAGCACTAATGAAAACAGGTATCTGTGACACCATGAGAAAGATCTCAATTTATCTGTGAAGGAAATCCAGGGATTTGCAAAGCCTCTTCCATTAGAGAGCATGGACATATTGAGATCTCAAAGTAGTATATAGAGAGACATTGTTATTGATGTATCAGGCATTCCTGCCTTCTTTTCACTTCAACAAAAAATTGATGGAGAAGCTCTCTCCATTTCTTTCCTAAGTTACTACAAGGAGTAAATCAAAAGCCCTAATGTTACGTTCAAGAGATCTCTTGCTAGAGAGGAGATATGTCTGAACTCCATCTGAGAATTTTAAAATGTAAAGGAATTTCACAGCAAAGTGTGTGCAAGGTCTCCCTGTCAGACGTAACTGAAACTTTGAAGTCAAAAACATCTTAGAACTAAGTTGAAATATTTGTACTCCAATTTGAGAATATAAGACAAAGATGATTTTCAAGAATATTTTAAGGTTTTATACCACTGTAACATTAAATCATCTCTGAATAATAAATTCCTTTGATATTTTACAGACTCTTCAAATAAATTGTTTTATAAAAGGAACTGGGTCAAGAGTCCACTATTGATGCTGGCTGCCTGGAGCTTTTATCTTTTTAAGTGGAATAGGTACCATGTTAAAAACATGCTGCCAAGCTTGTTGCAGGTGAAAGATTTTGCAGCATATGCTTAGAACAGTGAAACAATCTTAGGTTAGCATAAATTCTTTATACATTTACCCTACAGCTTCAATCCCTTCCCAGGGAATGCTTATCCTATGCTCTCTGATATTTTGTTAGGTGGTGTGTGCATTTTGGCAATGCAAATAGTTTTAGTAACTATTATAATAACAACAACTGAAATTAGTTCCTATTAGATATTTATACATAAAACTAATATAATATAATGCATTAAGAAATTTGATCACAGATCCAGCAAGGTATATGACTATTCAGATCACAAGAGAAGGACCTATTTTATCAACTTACTCTTCGCTATTGACTTCATAATAACTTTTCTTTTTCTGTACAATAAATATTGTAGCTAGCTTCTCATGCAGAAAAAAGTAGGTCACATTTCCTGGTGTGAGTATTTTTAGCCTGATGTTACTTGATCATCCAATTTAGGAAAATATAAACAGTGACCACAGCATTTCACACTCCATTTCATGCTGCCTCACTTCAATGAAAGTTGGACGGTGCAAATTCAATTGCTTTTCTAAGCATTTTCTTATTTTCAGAGCTTCTTGAGTTTTGGCCTATATCAGAATTCAGCTGTGGGATGGAGTGGATAACAAAAACTCTTATGAAGAAAGGAAATTCCTCTCTTGGAGGTTCACTCTCCTTCTCTAGAATTCCACATTATCCAGGCTGATGAACAGATAGATATGATCTCTTAGGAAAAATACAAAATCATCTTTCATAATGAAAGATGAAATGAGGAAATATGCTTTTGAAAGTGTATTACTTGCAAGCTGTACAGATCCTGGAGAAGACTGGTTATATGTCCAGTATTATTATCACATGACCCACATTAAAGGATGCTATCAAATTGAAGCATCTTAGCCAGTAACTTTCTAGTAAAAGGCAAATGATCACTTTAACACTCAATGCTGGCAAAAGAGGACACCCACTCCAAAATACTCCTGTATCTGATTGTATTGTATCTGGTTGTCTCAGTTCCCCACTGGAAAACTGCCACCCCAAAGGCACTGGCATCAATGGGAACTACACCTTCCCAGGATCAGACAGAAGGTCCAAAACAACCACACAAACAGTAATTGAAGGCAAAGTAGCTACAGTGACTTGCTACCTCAAAGAAAGCACGAATGAGCACATGAACACTACCTGAATTTCTCAGAACACAAAGTGTCTTTCCATCTTAAAAAA
>WEIU01021974.1:243329-265931 GCA_013389925.1 Aegithalos caudatus
ATTCCAGGAGGCCATTTGAGAAGTGAAGCTGCCAAATGCACTGATCTAAAACATCCAAAATACTCCCCTTTGTATTTCATGGAAAATGGCCATAAACTTGAGAGGGATTAACCCACAACAGAATTCTGTCCCATAGCATACTTTTTAGGAGTTACTTCGGAACTTGCATATCTCACAGTCCAATCAGCAATGCATCACTGTTGTGAGGCAAAGTCAGTTACAGAATATCAAATGCCTGTTTAGAGGTTACCAAAAATGAAAGTCTGTAGAGTTTCAAGAATGGTATTTTGTAATTCTGAATATTCCAAAATAATGGAATTTGAATTGTATTCTAATCCAAAACCGGGGAAGAAATTTTTAAAAAGGAGGAAACCATCCAAGATCAAAAGAAAACTTCATTATTTTCATGAAAATGTTATTCTCAGCACTGTCATACCAGTTTTACCACTAAAATTCTTGGAGGTGTGTGTATGCAATCAAAGCAAGAGATAACTGAAGACCCAAGAAATGCAACCTAGCCTTACCCCTCCCCCAAAACCCGAAACACTGAAGCTAACATAAAAAATGTTTTAAACAAAATTATCAAACAAGACATAAGTGAAAAATATCTTGTAGGTCAATGTAAGAGTTTTACATGTTATTAAAAATTGATTTTTTAAAGATACCTTTAGGTGTACAGTCATATGTCATTTCATAAATGTTATTTGAAACTTATTGATCTCATTTGTGCAAAGCCCAGGCTCCATCATCAGCCTGCTGAAAGGATAATAGAGCACTCCAAACCCTTGTGAAAGATTTGATGCAAACAGTGGCCATCATTTTAGCACATGTAATAGCACCACAAGTGGACAAATTCCAACCTTAACAGTTGTATATTACAAACTAAATTAGCAAATATATTCTGCTTTATTTCACATCAAATCCAATACCTTGGTCTTCTTATCTTCACTAAAATAAGGTTCAACACACCAAAATACACACTGCAAAGGATGAAAAAGTGTTCTCACGCTAACACAGCACTCACGAAGAGATCCAGCTATTACCAACAACTTTATTTCACTTAAGACAAACTGAAAACAGCTAAACTGGACTTTGAGCAAGCAACTGAGAGAAGACGTACTTAAAATGACTAGATATGGAAAGCTAAATTGAGAAAAGGATCAGTGAAAGAAGCCTTATGGATTTCTGTACTGAGAGCGAAAACCTCTAGAAGGATATTTAAGCCCATTCTGCCAAAATACTCTCCCTATTCACACAAACAAAGGAAGCCATACTCTTAGGCTGTAACAGGTCACAAATAAGTACAGTACCTTGCTTCAGAAAGAATTTTGCTTTGTCTGCCAACTATCAACAAAGCACAAAGAGCTCATACAGCCCATCCATATATTGCTTGTCAAGGAGTCTTGCCACATACAAACAGTAAGAACTCAAAAGATTTCTTAAAAACTATGCCTCTAGTTTGGTTAGAAAGCTAAAAATACTCTACTGCCCCCAATTATTATGTAATTCTGTTATCTTCCTTCCCCCCTCAGATTTTTGTACAGTCCTTGAATTTTTCAGACTTGTCACGTTGAGCTTCCTGCAAGAATCAGATGTAGGATAGAACACACAAAGGTTTTGCTCCTATGTGGCACCTACAGTAAGGTTAGTCAGCTCTAGAATATATTTTAAGATGGAAAAGAGACAAAAAGATTGTTTATGTGAAGCATTTATCTTTCCAATATGGTTATGAATATCTCTGAATACTGAAGGAGTTAACAGAGTTCCAAAAACTTTAGAAGTGGTAATGTACATACATGGGTATGTAAGTTCAGAGGAGCTCAAAAGAGTTAAAGGTAATGGCAGAGAAAGGGGTCTCAACAGTCTGGTCACCTTAAACTAGAGAACTTTAAAGCATCACTAAGCAGTGTTTGTTCATTTAAGTTTAATTATTTTCTCCTTGAGAATGGCACTAATGAAACTGAATATCTTTCATGGTTTCGAAGAGCAGTCTGAATGGTCTGTAAACAGGACTGGGGACAGACAAGAGAACTGGCTGAGCCAGGGGGTTGCTAGGTGATGCAGAATGTAAACCCACAAACTTGTTCAGGTTTACTTTGCTTTCATGCTGCTCTCACACAGGCTCTCCAAAGTTTTAAGAATTAATTTCCAGGTATCTATTTTAAAAAAAACCAAAAAGTAGAAATAATTAAAAAAGAAAACTCCTTAATCCTCCTTCACCTCTTCCCTCCCTTCCCCTGCCACCCCCCTCAAGAATGATAAAGGAAAGATGAAAAGAACTTCACAGCACTAAAGTGCAGGACACCATTCCCTCTATATACTTCTATGTAGCTGTTGAAGACCGGTCATTATGAAAAACTTTTAATATTTTCTGCTTGAGTTTTGCTTTTTAAATGCAAATAAAAATGAATTCAGGAACATTACATTGGGCCTTTAAAATACTTAAACTGAATATACAGTCTTATTTACTAACATTTCCACTACGGATTACAAAAGCAAACTTTTCAGCACAGCCATGTGTTTCTACCTCCACCCTTTTCAGAGCTGTGGTTATTTTTTTTCTCCCCTAAAGTATCTGATCAGAGATTGTCCGGTAAGAGCACTTTATTAGATCATCAGTCAGAGGGTTTTACAAGCACCAAGAGCTATGGGCTCAAATGCAGCACATCAGTTTTAATAGCCGAAGGTCTAATAGTAAACTGCAGATACTGCTGAGAACTTTCCATGCACTGAACTCTTGAAAAAGCACCATCTCTCAAGCTTAAATGCAGCTGCCTCTTTCAATGCCGCAAATGGGTAAATTTGACAAAAAAGCCACCATTAAGACTACATGAAAGGCTCAAGACAACATCCTTTCAATGCTTTGTACTTCAGTAATCAGATGTACTTACTCACCCCCTCCCCCAAACCCGATCAAGAACTATTTCTGAATGGTAGGAAATAATTCCACTTTGTACATCTTTTAGTTAATCAAGACTTTCTATTCAGCAATTTGACCTTTTGTTCAAAACAGGATTATCAGTTTTTTCGCCAGTTACCAAGGGCGACTCGCATGGTGAACATAATTGCAATAATTTGCAAAACACCATGGCAACCCACATTACAACTAGGTAAATACTGGTCTTTTGTGCTACATTGTTATTTTCAGAGATGCTGAAGTCAAAGAACGAATGACAAATGAACACAAAATTTATATTTGCTTTGTCTCAAAAGAGAAGAAAATTGATAACAAGAATTGGGGGGAAACCGACTACAGCTGTAATTTCTAACTTGATTAATTAGGATGGTAACAGTCCTTAACAGTATATTCAACAAACAGCCCTGACTTAGTCTCTCCACCCACCTCTCTCTCTTTCTACACTACTACCACTAACCCCCCACCCCAGACAAATTTTTTCAGCTAGGAGAACAAACAACTCCATTTGCTCTTTTCTTCAACTTAATGGAATCCTTAATTACAGAATATTGTTCTCCTGCTCTTCATTACACTGAAAACTGAAAGTGAGAGAGAGGAGGAGGAGGAGGAGGAGGAAGACTGTGCCAAGCAGACAGGGTAGCTACTCACCCTCCCTGCCTTTGCTTTTTTTGTCCGTACCAGACCTAAAGATGAGATGGCATTTTTTGTGAGTTTTTTTTTTTTTTTCTCTTTTTAATATTAGCAGCTGTTGAACAGCAAATAATTAAGTAAACTAGTGCTCAAGTTCTCTCCTGGCAGCATAAATAAGACATGAAAGCTTAAGTCAAGTCATGATTAAAATCCAAATCAGAGAGGAAACAGCTGCTTAAAAAGAAAACAAAAATCTCTTAAAATTATCAGACTGGGTGGCTTCTAACAGAATACCTACTGTATTAAAACATTTTCCAATGAATAGAATTATAATACACAATAAAGTAATATTTTTAAACTTTATTTCTTTACAATTGTAAGGAACTTATTGTTATAGCTTAGAGAATAGGCTTCTAGTAAGATTCCAAAAGCACAATAAAACCAAATTTTCAGAAATACCTTGGAAACATAAAGAAGTAATTTTGCCTAAGAAAAAAAAATGCTCAAAACAGTGTAATACATGTTACCAATGGATGTCACATAAAATTTGCTATATTTTACTGGAACACAAGTTCTGTGCCGAAACATTTATTATGCCACAGTGAGCTGACTGAATGGTTGAGAGCTTAATTTTTATTATATCATTAATAAAAACAACTTATGCCTTTATACAGACCAAATGCTGTCATCAGATGCATGCATATGTTCCTTGTGAAAGGCAATGGCACCCCTCAGCAATAGATTTTCACATACAGAGTGGATGAGAAATACATTTAGCTCAAGAAGCCTGCAATCAGAAGCCAGGGTAATCCTCATCTCAGTTCCCTGTACGTACAAATCACGTGTCAATTTAGAGTTAAAGGGCCACCTCTATATTTTAATTCTTTTAAAGTACTGGATTGCCTTTACAAGAAAACAGGCTTTCAAAGTGAAAAAGAGCTACTGCTGCATCCCTGTGTGCTGGGAACAGTGGAGAGAGTATGCAGTAGAGTGAAAGAGATGAAAACAAAGTGCTAAAGTCAACTGAACGTGGGCCCCAAGGCGCTGAAATGCGCCACTGCCACTACACAGATTCACTCTCTGGGCTGCTGGACAAATCACTCCCCCTTCATGGAATGGACCCACAAGCAAAGAGCACCTCAGGAATCAGTTTAGACCCAGCTGCAAGCTGGAAATTCCTCTTCAGGCAGTTACTCAGGACCATACACTGAAAAAACAGATCCAAATTGGGCACCCAAAACTTATTAACATATTTGATGTTCATTCCTCTGTGCTTCATCTCTTTGACAAATAGAAATAATAATTGACCTGTCATTTAACACACAGCTCTTGTAAAGATGATTTTTAAGGGCCACTTGATCCCGCAGTAAGTGTGCCACAGAAAACTCCATGAGAAAATAAATAATCCTAGGCAAAGTTTCAGAGAGTGCATTCAATAAGGTAAAGAGCATCCACTGTTGCAAAGGAGAGAAACAAATACAGACCAGCTGCTCATCTAACAAGTGCTGTTCCACCTGCACACACTGAAAAAAACACAGAATGGGATAACACCATACATAAATGACCTGCATTAAATTTAAGTAAGCAGTATTCACTCTATATCTTCAACTTTCAAATGTCCGACTCTGTAGTATCTCTCTTCTATTTTTATTTTTTTTAATCCATTCTTATTCAAAACAGGGTTTAAAGGAAGACACAGATTTTGTTTCCTGAAATAAACAGAGTAGTCCACAATAACTTTCTGTCTTCTCTGAAAGTATTGCACTTTGCCCAGTATTTCCCAACAGCAGAGGCAGGAAAATGTTTATGAATTTTCTCATGCTTTTCTTTTTCTATTAAACCAATCATATTCCAGTATAACTGCTTGGTGTTTGTACCCAAATTTTCACAGGCAATCTTCACCCACACCCGCCTCCTCATGCTATTTCAAGCCCATCTGCCCAGCCAGGTGCTTATCCAGCAGATACCATATTGAAATATTCTAACTCAACAAACTCCTTTCAATTCAGCTTCTTTGCTTTCAGTTTCATCTACACCCACTCAGGTCCACCTCCAGTCTCATGTGCCATATTCTAGTCTCTTTTCCTCATCTACAGTCAGTTCTTGCCAGAATTTTTGAGTTGGTTTCTTGGTTTTGCGGGGCTTTTTTTGGTTTTTAATTATTAATCATGCCTAGGCTCCTGCTCCACACTACAATTTTCCCTTAAGTTTTGTAAAATTATCAAATCTGGATGGATTTTCTTAGGATGACCAAAGACAACCAATAGAAAGGAGGAAGGAGTGATAAAATATCTACTCATCTTCACAGCCAAATGTTAAAGACTTCAAAGCAATAGCACCTACATTTAGGGTGTGGCAAGGTCACCTGAACAACATTAGCACTGCTTCTACTGTAATGTCTTAAAACAAGCAAGTGATGTCTTAAATTCAAGCATGCCTGTGGGCTTCAATTGAACTGATTTATATTACATCAAATTCCTCTCCCTCATGACCTCACCAGGCAAGTTCATATACCAAGATGTCTACATTTAAACTGCAACTTACTTTTTTTGGAACTTTGATTTGGAATAATTAAACCAAATCTGTAGCATACTTTATTCTGAGATAATAAACACATACTGCCCTACTCAACCCCGCCTTAAATGAGACTTTTCTTCCTGCTACTATTAATTAAACTAAGCATCAAGCAAGACACTTGAAAATCTCAAAAAAACACTTTTGCTAAGTATTATGGGATGGTCAAGCTTCCTCCTTGGCTTCTTCTCAGGTTTCCATTTCTGTAATTCCTCACCACACTTGCCCACAACTCTTTCTTCCAGTCTCCTTAGGTTGCTCTCCAACTTTGCCCCAGACCTGAACATTCTTTTTGAAAAAGAGAGCTCTTGTTCTGCCTCCCTGCTGACTTTGACTTAATTCACCTTTCCCACTACTGTCAGACTGCATAGTTCCTCATTTTTGCAGCAGGAATTGAGGGTCATATCATCTTCATGTTACCAAAAAACGGCTTCTGAGGAGTACCTCCATACATGGCACACTATCTGCTCCAGACACAATCTGGAGATTGAGACAAGAGGTCAAAGGGAGATGGAATTTTTAGAGTTATATACCTTCTATTAATAATTAAGAATTTCAAAGGATTTTAAACTGAGAGTGTCTGCTACTTACTATAAAGAACAGATCTCCAGCAACCAAGTGAAGTCAGAAAGAAACAACAGCATCTCTGAAGAGCTGTTGTTGATTAGTTGAAGACAGAAAAAAAAAGTTTTATTTAATCTTGAAGAAATCTTTATCCATTTTAGGTTAAAATTTCAGCCAAGACTCAACTTTAGACAAACGTGGCATACAAAATAGCAAGGCGGATACCTAAAATGTGGCAATGCTTCAAAATTTTAAAACTTAATTTTTCAATTTTTCAAAACTTAGACCCATGTAATACAGGGTAAATTTTATTAAAAACTGTTTTGAGGCTAGTATGAAAAAAATTAGAAGGATTCAGAAAGAACAACAGCAGAAAGTTGGGGGGGGAGGGTTTGTGTTTGTTTTTTTGAAAATCTCTTACACTATTCTGGACACTGACTAAAGTAACCAGATGGACTTTAAAAATTGATGCTCCTGTGTAAGCGTTTTAAAAAAGCCAACTAAACAGAAATAAAGGCCTGTCATAAACCCATTGAACTAAAAAACATGAGAATGGGGAAGAAACTGACTTGCTTTCTGTTGCTTCTGGTGACAGACACAGAAAGGAAAATAACACAACATCCCTGTTGCGGTGATTTTTTTGTTTATTTTTAACGTACCACTCAAAATTTTTATTTAGCAAAGCACATTCAGTAAGAACAAGCAGTGTAAAATCAGCAGGTAAAGTACGATCCTTCAAATGCATTATGCTTCTGTTTTTTATAAAGGTTAGCTGCTACCAAGACCTGCAAGGCCCTTAAAGCCAACAGCTCAATATTGAAATGTTATGGCCCAGGAGAGCTTTCCAGCTGCAAACTCTTGGGAGCAGAGCAGGTTGTTAGGTGCTGTCTGCTAGAAAAAAAAACTTCCTGCTATGGTGTAGCTTCTTTGGGTTTGTAGTAGACATACATGTTGTCCTAAGTCTCTAGAATTAGTATTTTCTAAAATCTAGAGAATATTTAATTTAAAAATAAACCTGAATTCCATTATGACAGGTAAAGAAAAACTAAATGTCTGGAGTAGAATACTGTGACTACTTAGCAACTAATGTTATGACCTCATTATATTTCGTATGGATAAAAGAACAGTTCCAAACAACAGTTTCAAAGTCCTCTCTCTTAAAGTAAGGAAAATTACAAGTTTTAAATTGCATGTATAAAATATAACTATAAAAAACAGAGACTGGACATTGACAGCTGCTGACATAAATCAGAAGCTTCCCAAAGCAGACCACTAATAAGGAAAATTAGATATTAACTAAGAATGTAGAAACAAAGCAATAATGTAATGGAAACCAAAATAGTTTACAGTAGAGAAAAGCAGAAATGCATTTTTTCCCTGTATTTTGGAAAAGCACAATAACAGCATAGTAACAAATAAGGATGAAGAACTACATTCTGCTTTGCTAACAAGAAAATACTTAATAGGCCCTCAAAATTCAGCATATTCATAGAACAAATGCTGGAACTCAACAGTCCTATTAGAGCCAAGACCATGTTACTTGCTGAACTTGCCAACCCTTGAAGCTGCCACAAAAGACAGAGACCCAAAATCAACCAAAATGGCAAATTTCCCTGAAATAGTTACACAGGCAAATAAGAACAATCCATGTAACTATTTCAATGTATCAGTCTAAAACAACAGTAAATACTCATATAGAGGAAAACAACAGAAATACTGATATAGACTTTAAGTGACCAAGAATTTAAGAACAGGAATGGAATTAACATCAATGTTTTTATATAGAAAAGCCTCAAACTGCTCATTTTTTTGGTAAAATCACAGGTTTGGTCAAGAAAGGCAGATATACTATAAATAATCTCTTGAATGACATTTTATTTACTTTCAAAGGACACTGCATTAGATTAGCATTGCACAGTGTTAATGAAGTACACATGAAATGGATTAAGAGGTGCAATGTTGAAGCATCTCAAAAAAATCAATTGTCCATGAGACACAAAATGATGACAGTCAAGTAAGCATTTGTCAATATGCAATGCAGAGGGATTGTGCTGGTGTATCACAACAAAAATGTTACACTCACTCTTTTAACACCACTAATTAGTAGAAGAGAGGAATCAATTTAGGCAAAATTCACAGATGACAAAAGCAGAACAGCAAATAATGATAAGCATGAAGAAAATGTTTTGGAAAACCTTGTTCATCTGACACAAAATACACATTAGTTCAGCGAAACAAAAGCGACACACTGGGAACAAAGACTACAGTTCACACCTACAGAATGGAAATACTGTATGCCAGAAACTACCACCTGAAAAGGAGTCATGGCAGACAAGTTATTCAACATCAGCTTTAAAGGCAGATCTAGCAAGATGTGGAGTATGAGAAATTAGCTGAATTTCTTCAAATGCATAGGTGAGAATGATACAGGGGCACACTCAGTCCTGGTGGCAAGAGTCAAAAGGAAAAAACAAAAAAACCTGCTGTGCTGAGGAGCCATAAACCATGTCTGAAGGTGTTGAAAAAAGAATAATAGCAACAGACCTGGAAGAGCAGTCTCTTACCATCACAAAAGGGGACTGAGAGGTGATCTGAGAAAAACAAGTAGGTATATTCATGGGAGAAAAGCAACAGCCTAAATCTACAGAATAAAGGAATAGCATTAGCCAGTGCTCAGAAAACCTTGATGGATTGAAAACTGGCTCAGTGTCTGTGCCCAGCATGGTGACCAGTGGAACAGAACCCAGCTGGAGAGCAGTAAATAACAGTGCAGCCCTGGGGTCCAGTCCCATTCAGGACCTTCTGCTGATGATCTGTGTGATGGAGGACAGTGTATCTATCCCTGGTGAGTTTGCTGATGGCATACAACTGGTGAATGGGAACTGAACGTGAGCCAGCAAAATGCTTTTGCCTCTCTCATCACATCCCATGTTATCAGCAACAAGCCCTTTGGCCTGGCTGGCACAATTCTGCCTAGAGATGTCCAACAGGGGTACATGGAGAAGGTTTTGGTAGAACAACTCTTCTCACCCTGCTTTATGAGAAATATGTAGGCATGAAGTCCACCAAAGCCAATCCAGATGTTTATGTACTGCAGGGAAAGGCTGATACACCCTTTGTATGGGCTGATGCATGGCTCAGGAAAGATCATTATCTTTAGAAAGAGTAATCTGCAGCAAAATGAAGACACCTACACCCCTCCCTCATCACCCAGATATTTGTGAACCAGAATAATTTACCTTGACTTCTCTGATTAGCTACCTCTGATCTTTTTGAAGTAAATTTTCCTCTCCTCAAACACCTATCTGTAAGGGTTTTTTTCCCCTTTAAATGAGCTTTAGCACAACTCAGCTGTTATTAATTTATCAAAACTCAAGAAGACAGCAATAGAGACAAATGAGAGAGGTCAGAGGATGGGAAAAGGGGACAAATAAATTAAAAGCAAACACTAGCAACAATTCAGATTACTTAGCCTATATTTTCAGGGAAGAAATATTCCATTTGTTTCCCAAATTCCATCAGATGGAATCAGTGTGTGTATACATATATCTGTATGCATTTACATATGTGACATGTATCCAGAAACACCAACATAAAATTTAAATTATCCTTTTTTTTTTTTTTTTTTTTTTTTTTTTTTTTTTTTTTTGTTTGGGACTTTTNCTGTGGATGGAAATTCAAGTCAAGTTTAACACATCCTTAGAAAAAAAGTGTGTGAAACTTTAAGCTGATACTCCAAATCGTTTTGTCTCCTTTGGTGGCTTTAATTTGTTGGATTTTGGTTGGGTTTTTTTTTTCAGTTGTGGGGGGTTTTGTAAATGGAATTAAAGATCACATACACACAATGTATCAGTGTAATATGTAGAGAGCACTTAATGTATGTTTTAAAAATATTTAAAGATATATACTAAGCTAATAGGCCCCCTCTGTTACTATGGTAATAAGCATTTTATAAGAGGATATAAACACATAAAAGGTGTTTTTACTTCATATTGATACTTATCCACTCTCTTATGTAATAAAACACACAAAGTAAAAGAAACTGAAAAAGATAAGCTGAGATTCTAACACTGAATGTGATTCCTTACATAAAACTTTTTGGAGACTAACAACACATAATTTTCCATTTTGCTCTAAAGCTGCTGATTTTTTAAGGCAGAATTTTCATATAATCCATGCCTGAAAAACATTTGGGGCAGATAGCATATTAAAAAAATACAGGAATAGTAAAACTAGAAGATATTATACATTCATTACTATAAAGACCTTGGTTTAACTGGTAAACACAACAACAAAAAAGTTCCCTGAAAGTAGCACTTACAGTGAGAACACAACCATTCATAAACAGAATTACTAGTTAAACAAAGAAAATGTATTGAGAAAATACATACTGAGATGATCCCAGAAAAAAGACATGGATATCTCAACCTTCAGACCACTCCCAAAGGGATCTGCTGGCCTCTCTACCCCTGTGCAGTGAATTCAGTGCTAAGCTCAGCCATTTGCTACTGCATTTTGTGTGGAAGACTAGTCCTTAATTTGCCACCAAGATAATTCAACCCAGAGTTTTCATCTCCTGCCTGTGGATACAGATTTTTTTTCCATAACCTATAAATCATAATGCATTTATTCTACAACTCTATCACAGCAGCAAAACACAAAAAGCAGAGCTTCAATTATATGCATAAACTTTAACTGGTTCTTTGCAAAAGATCACACACTCGGGAGTTTAACAAGACTCTGGTCTTGTACCAAACTAACAAATTCGATTTTTCTGTTTTTTATCCTCTGTTAATACATAAAAACCATGCTGCACAGTTTCTTAATGAAATAATTTTGTCTGATCCTTCTATTTCCATGATGAAAATATTCAAGACAAAAACTGCAAGATGACAAAATCTTAATATGCAGTTTGGTAAAGTTCTAGTCAGTCCCTGAACAACACGTTTATCTATCCAGTAAAGCTTGTGTTAATGCGATGTAAGAGTTTGGCAAATTCAACTCTAATGGAGCATAAAAGTGCTTCTGCTTGAAAGTGAGATCATTTTTAAAAATTCAAAGCATGATCACTTTTCCCTTTTTTTGCAGGAACAATCTGATACAAGCAGCAAAGCTTAAATAAACTAGAAACATTTCAAATGATCCATAAAGGATTAATAAGCACTGCAGGAAGTCCTATAGGCTCAGCGTATACATTTTCCATCTTTTTCTCCTGAGACAGGCATGACGTGAAATTCTAAACAGAACTAAAGTTTCAAAGTCACTGAATGTTAAGGTCTGCAGGTTTGATACCAGGGCAGAGTGGGGTCACCATCTTGGAATATTTAATTTAAATAGATAACAAAAATATTGATTTTATTAGCATAATAAAGCCCCCAAAATTATGGCCCTTCACAACATTCTTTTTCTACTCACAAATAGTCAAATGGACAAAAGCAAGGCAAAAGGGGTAGTAGTAAGCTACAGGCCACTAATATAACAAGAACAAAATGACAGCTATTATTTTGGCAGAGATAATCTATGCTGAAACACAAAACACACGCACACAATTTCTTTCAATACAATTTTCTTGTCTTCCCACTGACTTCTATGATTACCACAGAAAGCAGGGTTCTAAACACATTTCTCAATTGAATCTTCAATCAATAACAGTAAAAATTTGAGAAGGGAGATATGGGAAAACGTATTATAGCATTAGTATGTGTTTGCAAAACAGACTGAACTTCCCAATATGCATAAAAGTTGAAGGGGAAAAAAATAAAATAAAAACACATCAGTAACAACGTACCCTATACCTTTACTTTACTGAAATTAGCAAAAGAAAAAGCTGAAACTCCAAAATTCAATCAGTAGTACAAATTGCCTCAAAGCTGGTCCAAGTGATCAAATTATGTACTTACATTTTTTTTTGCTTGTACCACAGCAAAAATAAGTACCACACTTGCAAATTAAGGAATACTTCTTAATTATCAAAAAACCTTCAGATATTCATAGGCACCTTTTTAACGGTGGAAAAGGGTGATAATTTAAAGAATCTACAGAAAGTAACAAAACTGATAAGTAGAATCTATGTAGTGGTATAAGTAGCATGGTATAAAAGAGAAATATTAGAGAAGTAAGAATGAGATCCCTGAAGAAATCCAAAATGACAAAACTTCTGGTGGAGGTCAGCTTGACCCAAACAGACTCAATTTGCCAGCAAGAATCCAGACTGACTCTTAACACCGCTGTAAGAGAAAAGACAAGTAATTCATATCAGAATTGAGAGTTCCTCATGTTGAAAGATGGAAAAGTTTAGCCTCTGCTAAGCTTATAAGGCTGTTTACCACCCAGGCTTTCTGTTCAGAGCCAAAACAATCAACAGTAGAAACTGTTTAGGTGACAGTTACATACAAATTGGAATAACTTCTTGCAGGAGTTGAAAATAGAAAAGATTCAGAAATGCAACAGACAAATAGAAAGTCATAAAAGAGCATAAATATAAAAACCAGCACAGATAATACTGGCCATATTGGGGAGGGGAGGATGGAAAAGAGATGTGAGAATGATAAACGTTAGCTCACAGTAAGAGACTGATGCTGAAAGGCAAAAATTATGCTAAAATAATACATTAATCAAAAGGAATAGTGAATGAAAAGGAAGAAGCAGAGGGAAAAAAACTGAACAAAGGACTAAAAGAAATCATTTGTCTGTATAAAGGTAGCAGAGAGGCCTTCCCTGAAATGGTGCCTGCAATTCTGGGCACATTACTAAAACCAGACAGAAGAAACCAGTGTAAAGAACAGCAACAAAACCAGCTCTATAAATAAAAAGAAGTATGATAGAGTAAATTTTTCCATGGTTATAAACATAACAGGTACAGTGAAATAACATCATTTTCTGCTAACATTTGAAAATAAGGAAGAGCAGCTTGAGAGGAACAACAAGTATGGCACAAAGAGTATTTCAAAAAAGGGCAGTTTTTGACTAGTGGAAAGATTTTTATTACAAATTCTCAGGATTAACAGAATAATAGAAGATTAATATCAGAAACTGAAAAATGTTTAATACAGTAGCTGCCCTAAGTCTGACCATGTGCAGTGCTTAAAACAACCTGCAAGCAATTCTATACCTGAATATTGAGAAAATAGAAGATAAAAGGACTTTGATAAATAGGTATGGCCTTTGTGTACCCATGAAAACCCTGGCTCACTAAAGAGAACATCAGTGCTTGCTGATATTTACCCACCACTATCCTGGCAAAAGAGGAATAGAAGGAGTGCAAAAGACAGTCCATGAAAACAGAAGTTGACAAAAGAAAGCCTACAAATGCAGACAATACAGTATACACATGATAAACTTTTTCTTTTGTTTACCTTTCTTTGCAATTCAAAACAGAATTGTAGTGAAGCTCCAAAGATGACAAAACCACAGCAGTGAAAAATAGAAGTATTTTCAACTCTCTCAAATAGCCTTTGGAACTCCTTGACACAAAGTGCCAGACAGAAGCTCTATCTGCAGAGACTCACACAGCCATACAGATGAAAACACTTCAGTTTTATCAGAAAAGTCATCTGCTAACTAGGCAGTTGCATCTCTCACCGAAAGTTTTACTGGAAAAATCATCTTGGAGGAACTTCCTTCAATCATTAAGCATCCAGATAATGTTAGAGACCAATATCACACTGAGGAAATCACTAAATAAAACTCACAGTTTAGTATTTAGCCAGTGTATGTGTCATTGGCCTGCAATGACCTAACAAACATTAAAAAATTAACCATTTTCTTAGTATTTAAACCAAATTTAAACACTTTATTTCTCATTATGTTCAAACTTGTTTTATCTTCAAAATGTGTTAAGTTTAGGATTGTGGCAGTGCTACAGAAAGCAAGGAGTACTGCTGGTAGAAAGCTCTGGCTGCTGCACAATTTGCAACAGGACAGAACTGTACTTGCAACACCAGGGGAAAATGTCAGGCAAAACGATGAAATGTGTTATAGGTATGGTTTTCTATTTGTAACCATCCTCATCATTCCTGTCCAAATTAACTCCTCATTCAACCTTACAATCCAGTATTATAATATATAAATAAAATTAATTTTTATTTGCATGGTTTATTTTCATTTTAAAATGGAACCTCATGTTTCCCATTTCAGCCTTTTTTCTCTCCTTTCCTGCAAATAATTCTGTCTTGCAGCCACATCACAAGTATTTACAATTGACCAAAAGAGAGGTAAGTTTAATAGGTACGTGGATGAGGGTGGAGGGCAACAGAATTCAGTTAGGATAGACTGAACACCTTAAAAAAACCCCAACTCTTTCAAAGGATAACAGTGACTCAGAAAAAATGGCTCTTCATCACATAGGATGAGACAGAAAGAGCTTCTAGGACTACCTTATGAAGAAACAAATTAATTTATTCATTTATTCAAGGAATTAATGATAATGCATTTATTTGATTTTTTACTGTGGAACTTCCACACGTAACCATAGAATGTACTTTTATTTTTCAGAACAGTATCCTTCCCATTACTCAGATAAAATTAAGCTATTACAGAGGTGAGGTCTTTTATCTTTTTCAACAGTTGACTAATCGGGCTGTTTCATGTAACTAAAAATGCAAGGCTGCTAGGTGTTCAAAGCAGAAATGTGTTTTGCCAAAGGCATTATTAACAATTAATAATCATTACAGAGTGCCTTGTTTACCTGACCTTGTGTAAATTCAGCAGCCTTGTAATTAGACCCATATTTTGCATATTTGTATATTTCCATGCATAGAATTTGACTCATTCACTCATCCATTAAAATTTGCTTGACAAACATAGATGGATAACCAGGGTACTTACTGGATTACAGAAAATTGGCCAAACAACATGTGAAGTTCAATGAAAGCATATTCTTGTCTTTCTGAATAAACTATCTGAGGCTGGTCCCAAGGTTCTCTGAAGAAGTAGCAGAGCTACATAATCTGATAGTTTTAATACAGCTTTGCTCTAGAAAAAGGATGTTGGGTTAAAAAATAGAGCTAAGAAGAAACAACATTAGGCCAACATCTTCCTTTAGGCAATGCAACAAAGAATTATTCAATAGAAAGACCTCTTATAAAAGTTAATGTATTTCTCCCATTTAATGACTTCCCAGTAACTTTCTAAGCAGCTGGAAGAATTATCTTACTACTCTCCAGTTTAGAAAAAGTCTTAAAATTTTATGTTTTTTAAAGCATCAGCCACAATAATTAAATACTTCTATTAGATATATACTTAAATGTTTGAGAATAACAAAGGTATGGAGGCTCTCAACTGAGCAATCAGTATGGAAACAACAATACAGAACAGAAAGGGGAATAAAGGAATTTGTTTACCTCTGTGTGTGTGCTGGTATCTCATAAGATCAGACAACCTTGTCCAGGAAGACATTTTACAGATTTCTCCTAAAGAAACTGACTTTTGCCCAAAAAGTCAAATTAGATGTACACATTAAATATATAACACTTAGATTTTTTTAACAACTTTTATAATCCAAAGGGAGTCTTTCCTAAGAGTTCCAAAATACTTAAGAGACATAAAAAGCAAAACTCCTTTGTTAGTGTCACTATTCAGGCATGGCTGGAATGTCCCAGTAACATGTATCCTAGAATAAATCTGAAGACACTACCAAGACAATGGGAGAGGTACATCCCTGACTTTTCAAGGCCAGGCTGGATGGGGCCCTGAGCAAGCTGATCTAGTGGGTGACAACCCTGCCCAGAGCAGGGGGGTGGAACTGGATGATCTTTAAGGTCCCTTCCAACCCAAGCCTTTCAATGATTCCACGAGCCTGCATTTTCTTTCACTAATTTATTTTAAGGATGTTGTGCTGCCTCTGAAGGTCTTTCCTATCAAAACACAGTTTTTAGAAGTCTCTTAAGTGCTGTATCATGTTTGATCTGTTACAGATAGTTCAGTGACTCACCACAAGGAGAGAGCTGGAAACCTTGAGGCTAAAGAGTTACTACAATTAAAATTAGGGTGAAAAGAATGGGAAGGAAAGATCTGTCTAGATGGCTTCTGTCTTCAAAAAACCAAAAATGGTCAGTAATCACACTGACCTCATCAATATGAGAGACTAAGCCTCGGTTATGATGTTGGCTTCTCACACACAGAGCTGTGTCTGGAAAGACACACTTTCATTTATATAGAAACTATATGTACTTCTCATTATGAAACCTTGGAGTGAAATTATCACTCCCTAGATAATTTTCCTTTTTTTTTCCTACAGTTTCAGATGCTCCTCAAACAGGTATTTGCTACTCAAGCTTTTTTCTGAATGACATCTGACTGCTGGGTGGCACATTGCTATGGGCCTCATGCAGCCCTCCAGGAATGGACACAGGACCAACACTGAAATACAACCCTGGAGAAATCCCTGACCATTTATTAGCAGACAATAAAGCCTTATTTTCTAAATCTTAGTGTGCTTGACTCACTCCTGTTGGGAAGCCTCCAAAGACAAATCAGAATATACAGAATTTAAATTATGAATTTTCTACAAGATATTTCAGTACATTTTAGTTGGGGGGTTGGGGAGGGAGAAAGGATGTTAGATCCTAAAACTACCTTATGTTTAATCATACACAAAAGTCTCCCAAGGATCATACCACGGTTCAGTTTATTTCTGCTACTTAACTGATGGGGTTAAAAAAAAACCCAAAAAAATCCTAACAAGGTGATTCCCTAAAGATGCCCCACTAAAGGAACAACTCAGTACAAATGCTGATCTCTTATCACAGAAAGAAAAACAAATGCAAAAAGCATAAGGGGGCCAGAGATTTGATTAATTGCTCCCTTCAAGAAAGCACAGAGACCACATGTAAATACTACATGGTGTAAAAAAGCATCATTAACACTGCATTAACTACTGGAATACTACCTAATATTTCTAAACAGTTGCACTAATCTTAACAACGTTATCCATACTCAGATAGATGGATGCACAGGTAGATACACATAAAGAGAATTTCCACCAAATTCAAATACTGTATTCAATCCTTGTGCTTGATAGGTGGTCAGTAATAGGAAGCTTGGTATCTCCTAGCTCTAGTGCAAGATCCAGCATGAATCGCCCCAGTATGAAAAAAAAAAATGTTATCCAATAAAAATTATTACAGCAATTATAAGCTTATTGCAGAAACCTGATGTCTTATTCTGCAACAGAACCCAGCAGATGCCATTTTGTGTCTCTGTATTTTGGGGGGCCAGGGGTTCTCTGTTTTTAAACAATTCTGGCCCCTTTGTAGTATAGTCAAATGTTGCTTTGGATATTAAATTGAGAATTTATCTTAAATGGAAACAAACAACTTCGCTAAAAATTAGACATTTATGACTTGCAAATTACAGATACTAATTATTTTCAGTATATACAATTATGATATTCTCAAGAGGTATTAATTTTGGGACAGATGTGCTTTCATCATGTAATTTGGAAATTAAGTTACACACTCACGTATGGGAACTCAGAAGTCTGAATTTGTGTAAAGACAGGATTGATAGAAAGGAATTTTGTCTTGCTAATTTTCTCTCTCTCCCCACCCCCCACCTCTTTCTCTCTCTGATGAGAGTGAGTATGGCCAGCAATCCTCACAGCTGGGCTGCCTTGCACTCAAAGGAATGGGGGCTGAATGCAGAGCTGATGAGGATACACCTCCACTTGACTCCACCTCCTGTTTTGTCCTTTCAGATAATTCTTCCAAATCCAGCAAATTCTAAACATTTAAACAATTAAAACATACCAACTATAAAATATGCACAATGCTAAATACTTCACATTCAAGTCAGAGTGCAGAAATTAAGTGTTGCTAATGCAGACATCTTAAGAAAGACATTATAAATACACATAATCCAAAATGAAGGTATTAATACAGAACTTCCATCACATGGGGGTAAAAGGAATAATACTGTTAGGCTGACTAAATTTTTATTAGGTAAGGACAGCATATTATTACAAAAATGCTCTCCAACATGTGTATGTATATAATCTTCTAAGACAGGTGGTTATAAGTGATAAATGAAAAAAAAAAAAAAAGGTAAGAAAAATGCCAGCTAAATCAATGTCGAGGATGATATTGCTGTAGAATGGATGTATTAATTAAATAAATCCATTTGGGAGTTCATACTTTCTTATTTTCCACATTTGACCAGGAGATACCAATACAGGAAGGGAAAAGAAAGAAGTGTTGTTATCTGGTCCATACATAAAAAACCAAACTGATCTTCAAACAATGTTTGGTTTGTACTGCTCCACAGGAGGTGGAAGGTACACATGCAAGGCATTATGAGTATCTGCTACAATTCTGAAACTGAGATTTTTATTTTTAGATGGAATTAGTTCAGGCACTGCATAAACATTCCTATCTGGAGACCTTTACTGTAGTCACGGATTTGTGATGTCTCTTGCAGATACCACTTACAAAACTAATGACTTTGTTCAGGGAAAAAGGAAAACATCTACTTGTCAAATTCTGTAGAGCCTTAAGTTTCATGTAGAAATCTGGCACACATTTAGAAGACTTTAGAAATGTTTCTCTCATACATTTATGGATTCAAAGACGAACACAACCTCCTAGATTGAAGATAGCTGGATAGCCTCAACTCTTTCATCCAGAGGAAAGTGAACAAGACTATCATTAAAATACTCCAAGAGTTTTAGCAGGACTACAGACCTTTTTTTTTTTTTTTGTCTCGTGTTATAGGATGCTGCAGCTGCAGGCAGACTGAAGATGCAATAACCTTGAGCACGGCATAGAAACAGAGAGGGGAGGTTCACCTGTAGCAACAAAAAGGCCTTTAAAACACTGTGCCATCACAGAATGCACAGGACTGAAGCAAAGGCACAGCTGCCCCTTCACCAGGCACAATTTACAAAAGAAACAAACAGGCCAAAATCCCCATGTTTGATAGAATAAAAGAATAAACTACTGATCAGTGAAATGTAGAAGTCAAGTCCATCAGTAGATGCCATATGATGAAATGAAGGATCCTTCACAGAGACCAACACAACACATGCTACATATGGGCCAACAACTGCTTTGAAGCAGTTTTACTATCTGACTGTACCTACTGGAATAAGATTCTGCACTCAAATCACACCATCTCCCAAAACAAGTATGCAAAGCAGTTATTTTCTGAATGCCTGGTCATTAAGAAAACTAATCCACTTGTACATATCCGCTGCAGGAAACACTGGTACTCTGCAGAAAACAGATCCTGTAGAGCTTGACTTGACTTCTGAAGAAGACATTGAAGCCAATCCCTTCTATGAAACCATGTCTAATGTAACATAATTGCCATTTCTTCCTGAAGATGGGAACAGTCTCAATTAAGATGAAATAACATCTCTTTTTAACCGCAGATGATCCAAAACTTCACTGGCTCTTAAAACTATTCCTTTCAAACAAACCTGTAGAACTCCAGGTTTCAAGACAAATGTCAACTCTAACACAGCACAGGCTGCTAAAACTGACCATGGTGTTTCCTAAGATACAGGACATCTTATAGACACTTTGTTGTATTATAGCTGGTACTGCTTCTCCTGGACACCATAAATGAACAATTAGTAATTCCCCAGAAGTCTCAAGGGTCACTTTCCCCCTCCCATAGCAGATGAATGAGCATGCAAAGGCTGAAAAGTTTAGCTAAAAGAGTGCTGCCCATTCACTGCTCAGAGGTTTTTCCACATATACAAGCTTAATTCCAGGAACCAAGCTGAAAGGCCTGAAGTACTCCCCACCTGATGAGTTCAATTCTCACTACTGATATATTCACCCATTTTTCCCTCACTGCACCAAATACTAAACACCAAGGAGAACTAAACAGCTGCTTAGATGAACTTAAATAAAAGTTTTTAAAATTATCTTGTAACTACAAAGCTTCCTTATGACAAGATTTTGAATACTGAAATACCTTCTGTTGAGGAACACCTTATTTAATTTTCCTAAGAGTGTTTTATCAAGAACTAGAAGAGTGACTGAACATTGCTATAATTATTTTTGGCAACGGTAACTGCTTGAAACCAGAAAAAAATGAAAATAATTCTTTTAACATCTAAGAGTAGGAGAAAAATAAACACCTGCAAAAGTCATTCCCAATACACCAAAAGGAAAAGCAATTTAGGGCAAACACAGATGAAGTTTTTCATGTATGCCCTCCACTGCCTCCCAACCCCATGATTTTCTTATTCAATTATCTTTAGGAATGTGGACTATGAAAGACAGCATCAAACAAACTGTTTACCAAAAGAATGAAAAACATTTTCGTTTCCCAAATACATAAAATTTATTTTAAGCTTACTTTTGAAGCTGAAGGAAAAATTCATTATAAAGACTGAGACACTTTAGGATAGGTAACATAGTTTTACCTCAGTTATTACAAAACAATCCATTTTTTTCCTTTTACATGCCCATTCAATTCTGAATTACCACAGATGATGCCACTTTAGGCTTTGGGGGTTTTTTTAAGGGCTTAAAGCAAGTAAATTTCATTTTCTAGAACTGGCATTGGACCATGGATCTCCATAGTAATAATGACTTCTAAGAAAACATTTCTGATAAACACATCGCTTTTGGGTCATGAACATCAAGCAAACTTATTCCTACAGAAGGAAGTATGTCCAGAGAAAAATAGATTTTAACTCTGGTGGTCTGAAGGATGCAAGGTGCTTGGGCACTGTAAGAATTCCTGGTTACACACACCTCAAGAGCTTCAAGCATTCAAGCCAAACAGACCTTGTGCATTTGTGTAATCTCCTGGCAAGCTGTCTCTATTAAAAGTTCTGTAGACTAAAACAGACTCAGCCTGGTCTGGTATTCAGTAATTGGTTGGTCCAAGTTACTGTAGTATAAAGCATTAACTACATCAGAATTCCATGAGAATTGGTGGTTTTAAGACTTACTTCATTCCTTATTTAGATTACTTGGACTCTTCCTCTTGTAATGTCTCTAATTATAGACTAGCGGGATAATTTTCCATCAAACTTTAAATTGAACATAAAAACCTAAAATAATTTAAAATGGCTCTCTGAAACTCCTGTAAAAAGAAGAGAAATGAACAACTATCCGTTCAAAAACAGTGATTTTTTATAAACCCTCTTGTGATTCATTATTTGTTATTAAAATAGGCTCAAAAGAAGCAAATCTTCCAAATCTTTATAGTTTCTGTAGCACTTTTGTCAATCCAAGGTATCCAAAGGAGGATACATTTGTTCAATCTCTCTCAAGCACCACCAGTAATGCCATTGTGGCAGATCTCGTCACAGGATGCACAGATCTGCCCAAGATTTTAAATTCTTGGCAACAATCTCATCACAAATGCTGCTACTGGTTGGTACACCAAAGCTACACACTTTGTAGTCAGTTCAGACACACTGAGCAACAACTGCATCCCTCTACTGCAGCACAAACCTGCTCTCCAAGTGTTGCTGAAATTCATCATTGCTTTGACCGGGGCAACAGATCAGTTCCAACAGAGTACCTTCAAAGACTGTGCTTTCTGTAATCCTCTGAAGACAGCAACATCTTGTTATTAGATGAGTGATTCAATCACCTAGGTAAACATTACACACTTGGTGGCAATCATAACCACGACCATATTTACCTCCAGGCACACTTCCTGCAACACGGTGTTCACAATACTGCCATTTATAAGCCTAAGCAGACAAATTATTGTGATAATAAGTCCTTACATTCCTGCATTCTACCTACAGAGGAAATTACAAAGTTAGTTTTACTCTATTGAAGCAATCCACGTTTCTTAGAACCTGATCCATGCGGTGGCCAGCCTGGGGAGCCTTCTCTACAAAGAGCTGACAGAGATATCTAGTGTCATTAAGCCTTCTCTGGCAAGGTACCAGACTGGGGACTAAGTACAGATTCTGCTTCTTTGCTTATATTAACTCATTCTCTAAC
>WEIU01021979.1:0-10583 GCA_013389925.1 Aegithalos caudatus
TTTTTTCCCCACATTTTTTATGGTGAAAAAGCAGCTGGCCACAAGATCAGCAGGTTTCCTAGCAGGGTACAGATGATTTTTTTTCCCTGCTGATGCCAGCAGTGAAGGAATTTTGGTGCATCCCATGTGAAACACGCTGTGCTCCGTGCTCCTGAGTGCCTGCAGCTCTTCCCTGGAACAGAACTGACTGCTTGGGAAGTATTTCATTTATTTTATTCCTTCTGCTCTCCCACTCATGTCCCTTGCATCCCACACCAGAACAGGAGGGACCTGAGAGGCCTGATGGATCCAATAAGGTCATGAAATGGAAATAGTTGGACAAGACCCTTGCTTTATAACTTTGAAACTTAAGTGTGTGAATCTTTGTTTAATCATTTAAGCTAAACCTTCCCATTTCCACACCTGTTCCAAGGAAAATGAAACATTCAGCTTTCCTAACAATTTTGCCAATCCCAAGACAGATATGGATTGCTTAATATCCTTATATTGTAAAAGACTTCCATTTCAATATAAACCTGGCTCAAATTTCACTTTAGACATTGATTCAGTCAGCATGAATTTAGAATTGAATAAACCATTATCTTTAGTGAATAACAGCTACTGTAAAAATAAGTTATAAGTAATCCTATGCTTTACACTAATTAGTGTGTCATTATGTCTTGAATTTACCTAAGATAATCAGGATTTAGAGATAGTGATACTCTTTTGATTTGATTTTTGGATTTTCTTCTTTTTTTACCAGTATTTCCTTATTTTAACAAGTGCTTCAATACAGAAAAAAAAGTCTCTGGCCATGAAACAGAAAAAAAAATACTGGGAACCTTGATTTCCTGGAATAAATTAGTTATTAGTGACATTTACAGATGTTTATTACTGAAATTACCTCCAAAAATACCTATTGCAGTTCCCAAAAGCTCGAGTTAATGGTAATGCAGTTTAAATTTCAACATTTCTTTCTCTCTTTATCCTTTTTTTCTTTTTTTTTTTTTTTTTTTCTCAGTGAATCCTCATTCCCTATATAAGTAGCCCATCGCTGTTGCTGGGACTCTTTTTTTCTGTAAGGTATTAGAGGTGATGAGTCAGAATTATCAGTTCAAATTAATTCTATTAGGAATACACTCGTTGGCTTGTTCTAAAGCAGCAATTTATCACATTTGAGTACAATACATTGATAAATCTCCCAGCACTGACAAAACAGCTTCCCAGGATTTATTCCTCTGTGTTCCAACAGACCAATTTATATTTCCTACACATTCTGGGGTTCAGAGAAATATGCTGGGGCTGATGTGGGATGGCAGACACTGAAGTCTGAGGGAGCTTGGAGCATAATTAAGAGATAATAGTGCTATCTGCCTGTTTTATGAGGCACTAACACAGCCCTGAGTGAATAAACCACAGAATAAACTCACTCCAGGCAGGGAACTGGAGCCCTGCCAGGAGCCTGGCTACAACAGCACCATTACATCAGCCTGCTATCAGTGTTTAATTAAAGAAAATTGGGTGTGCATTGCTGCAAATGGCACGGAAAAGAACGCCCTGGTTTGGGGATGGGGAGGTCTTGGTGGGGTCAACTCCATCCCAGATGCTCCTTCTGGGATGAGCTCCTGCTCCACACCTCCCTGGGGATCTGAGGGGATGTCTGAGGTGCAAAAAGACCCTGAAATGAGAAAATCCACAGACAGTGTCAGAGCAGTGGGATGCTGATGTTATCCCCAGTGCTGCTGTCGCTTCTCAGTCTTAGAACGGGGGGATTAAGGCAAAAAAAAAGAAATCCCAACTAAATGAGTTGCAAAGCAAGAAGCTGATATTGTGGTGCCTGGTCCAGCGTGATGGCTGTGATCATTATCACACTTTCCTCTAGAAAGGACAGATGGAAAGAAATTGGGAAGATGTGCTGCCCACGGGCTGGAAATAGTTGGGAAGTTATCCGTGAAGGCAGGAGCTGGGCGAGCACCAGCGAGGCTCCTGAGACAAATCCCCCTGACATTCAGTCCTGACAGCTCTGCTCACATTTCCAGAGAAAGGTGCTAATTTAATCTAAATATTTGGATGCAGGTGCCTGCTTCCACCAGCAGCTGGATGGAGGCCACTAATTTTATTTGTTCAGGTGACCACACAGGTGTCAAATTGTCACAGTCTTGGTCCAAATCCAGCTTTTGAAGGATGATCCAGAGGGGAAGGTCTGGGGGTTTTGGTGATTGATGCCCTGCTGTGCCTCACCTCCATGGAAAGTGCTCAGGGAGGCAGAATGGAGCAAACAGATTAAAGAAATTGATAAAAATGCTGCTCCTGCCACAGTCACCAGCTCAGATTTCCACTTTCAGTGCAAGCAGAGGTACCAGAAGCATTTGCATCACATCAACCAACAACGCTGCAGAAATTAAGATTGTGGCATCAAACAAAACCAGTAACACTCAGGAAGACAATGTGGGGAAATGAAATTTAAATAAAATAAGAATGAAACAAGAATGGAACAGGAATAAACTTACATTTCTTTGTAACTACTTCAGAAGCCCAGGCTACACGTTCTGCTTTGAAGCTCCAAAGCTGTGAAACGTTTACAAAGGGAACACAGAATTAGCAATCAACACAACTGATTAACACAATCAGTTGAAGCGTTTTTAGGACAAAACCCAGCATTTTTGGACTGAAAACTTAACGTGAAACTACTCTTTTGAGATGTTAATTAAAACCAGAACCATTTCCTAACTAGTCCTATTAAATGCTTTTCTCACTGGGCTCTAGCAAACTTAGTAGAGAAATGCCCTCACCGTCATTTGAATTTCTATGTGCAGGAGACACTTTTCAGCAAATAAACAAAAATGATAAAACAAAAAATATTGTTTTATCATTAAGGTCTAATTTTGGTACTCAGGAAGGTCTAATTTAATTCAAGGGTATAAAATGAGGATGAAGATTTGTTCAAGGTAGAGTAAAACTGAGAATAATGACAGGTTTCTCCATAAAGAACATTTTGCTGGATGGGTGAACGGTGCCAGGAAGGAGGTGGATGTTGCTGCTCTGGCAGTCTCTGATCTGCTCATAATTCTGATTTTCATGCCTGGATTTTATTCACTGCCCACACTGTGACACAGCAGCACCCTGTGGCTCAGCATTATCCCATATCCCCAAAAACTCCACACGTGGCAAAAAGCAGTTGCAGAGAGGGACCTGCATTATCAATGGCTGTCTTCTTTTAGTCCCTCACATGAATTTTCAAGCAGGATGTTTGCATTAAATTGAATTTATATAGCAGATAATAGGAATGTGATATTAATGGATAAGGAACCTATTGAAACATCAAGCCACAAGAGCTAATTCTTAATAAAATGTGCTTTTTTAAAGGTGTGCTGCAGATAGATTGATCTATCCAGCTGGGAATCCCCTCATTTTTGTATGACAGAATAAATACCCTGGTGGCTGATGCCAGACTGCTTCAGCAATAGACTCAGAGGAATTTGTAACACAGACCATTTTCCTAATTCCCACCACTTTTCCACTTGTGGTTCCATCACCCTCTTGGCACAACAAAAAAACTGATCTGATGAAAGGATGAAAGAACAGTTGCTCTGTTTTATAAAATGATTATATGGTTTCTCAATAGGGAAAATGAGAGATCAAAGGCCACAATTATTTTATTTTTAAGATTTTTGCTGTTTGTTTTTTCTTTTCCTAAAAAGGAACTAAATCATTGACCAGTAAAATGGAACCTCTTGCTGGCAATCTTTCCTATGTCTTGCCCTCCAAATATTTTAAGATAGAAAACCAAAGTAAATATAACCATCTTCTTCTTTCAGTCCATAGCTCTTGTCATTTCCAAATATAGGTTCAGCTTTCTCTTCTGCCCTTGAGGAGCTGGGCCATTTCATCCTGGCCATTTGAGCTGAGCTAATCAGCACTTTTTGTCCATGTTTTTTTTGTCCAATTTTCTGCATTTTCTCTTCTCTGCTTAATTGGAACCAAAATAGTTTGGGTGGCTGAACTGAATGGAAGTAATTTCTGCCCATTCAGCACAATCCTGCTTAGTCCTTCCACACTAAATGAGAGATGTTAGAGTTCATCCCTCCAGTTTTCTCTCTCTTGGCCAAGAAAATCTTTTTCATTTCATAGCTTCCCAAAAGATTTTTGCTTAGCTGCTGCTTCGAGGTGATTTTTGCAATCTAGGGGCTGATAGAACAAGCAAGGATGTGAATATTGTCCTGCTGGTAAGCACTGATTCATTGAAATGGAAATGATTTGTGCAAGAGCATCGTGTCTTGGCCATTATTTGTGTCAGAAACAAGGAGCCAAAGTAATTTAAAAGCAGGTGCTCTGTATTGCTTTGTTTTACAATGTCTTTTTCTCATTAAACTTATTTATATTCTGTGTAACCTTTCTGATGAACAGAGTGCTGGAGTGCAGTACAAGAGACAACACACACACAACTTTAACCTTATCAGCTTCACAGAACCAAAACATTTTCCTCCATGGAAGGGGATAGGGTGAGAGTTGATATCCCCTCTTTTTAGCCTTTTTAGAAAAAAAAAAAAAATTGAAATCACTTTGCTATCTCAAGGCTGAAAGTTAAAATGCTTAACAAGCTCCAAAACAATGCCCCCAAACTGTTCCTCCCAGGCTGAGCATTCATACCTGAGCAGCCACAGCATGTGAATAATTCCTCAGTGACCTGTGTCATTGAATCAATTCTGAATCGATTATTTCTCAATTACTTGTATCACTGAATTGGTTTTGACTTCATCATCCCTTGATGATTTGTGTCATTAAATCAATTCTGAATGGATCTTCCCACAATGATTTGTGTCATTGAATCAATTCTGAATGGATCAATCTCAATGATTTGAGTCATTTAATCAATTCTGAGTCGATGACCCCTGAGTGATTTTTGTCATTGAATCAATTCTGAATTGATTATTTCTCAATGATTTCTGTCATTGAATCAATTCTGAATGCATCATCCCTCAATGATTTGAGTCATTGAATCAATTCTGAGCTGATGATCCCTGAGGGATTCGTGCCACTGGATCAGTCCTGTATCAATCTGATAAATAACTGGGTTCCCCAGTGGGAGCTGCAGGATGCAGCTGCTGCATCCCAGCTGCACCAGGGCTCCTGTGCATCCTCTGGATACGTTTCTCCTTAAAGTTTGGACATTTTGGAATTTACCAACTCCTTTGTGTGTTCCTGGCACTTCCCTGTGATCAAACCTGGCTGAACCTGTACAAAAACCAGCCCAGACTGGAGAAACAAGGTTAATTGTGCCTGTATTTGATTGGTAACACAAACAGACAGTACGATGCTGTGCCTACAGGGAGATGACAAACAGAAGCCAGGAGAGGCTGTGAATAAATCCAGCTTTCAGCTGTTAAGACCCAGCAGAGAAATTTCAAAGTGTGGCTGCAGAAGGGCCCTTGTGAAGGGAGCTGCTGAGCTGGTGCTGGGCTCTGGTAACCAGGAGATCTCTGAGCTCTCCAGTGCTCCCTCAGCACAGGAGCCATCCCAGGGAGCTGCTGCTTTGGCTTTGCCCTGGTTGTCCTGCAGGGCTGGAGCTCCATCCTGCCAGGGAGGCACTCCCTGAACTCCTGAGGAACCCTCAGAGTGGCTGTCCCAGCCCAGGAGGGTGAGCAGGGCTGGACAACCCAGAGCTGCAAAGAGCATCTCTGCTGGAGCCCAGCTCTGCTGGGGCCAGGCTCTGCTGGAGCCAGGCAGGTTTCCCTGGGTGCCAAGTGGAGTTTGGACCAAAATAAGAATATTTGAAGAGATGGAGGCAGAAGACTGGGAGGAGGACTTAAAGGCTGTGATTTGTAATTTATATCAGCCTTCCAGGACACAAAGTGGGCCCAAGGGAGCTGGGGAGGGACTTTGGATACGGGATGGAGGGACAGGACACAGGGAATGGTTTCCCACTGCCAGAGGGCATGGATGGATGGGAGACTGGGAAGGAATTGCTCCCTTGGAGGGTGGGCAGGCCCTGAAATGGAAGTCTCAGAGCAGCTGTGGCTGCCCCTGGATCCCTGGAAGTGCCCAAAGCTGGACATGGCTTGGAGCAGCCTGGGACAGTGGAAGGTGTCCCTGCTATGGCAGGGGTGGGAGTGGATGGGATTTAATTTCCCTTCCATCCCAAACCATTCTGTGACTGTGAGAGAGGTGACAATAAACTGTCAGAGGTGTTGTCACCTTGTCTGGATTCCCAACAAGCACCTCTGTGCACACTGGGGTTTGAAAATCTTGTTACAGAGCCAAATTTGTGTCTGGACATATTTTGTGACCATTTCCCTACGTTAAAAAGGAGCTGCATTTCATTAAAAGATCCCACTTTATGTTCAGAGAAGCTGAATTTAAAATGTCCTGGATGCAGCAATTAGCACCATTCCTGACTGATGTTGTGGTAATGCAACATGAATAATTCCATTCCCTGTGCTGTGGAGCTGCACAGCTCCTGGTCAGGGACTGTTCAGCACAACAGTTCAGGAATAGTTCAGCAGAAATTGGTTTTAAGAAATACCAACTCATGTGGTGCAGGTAAAATTTTTTCTCTCTATATTTATATCTGTATTTTTATCTATGTTTACAACTCATTCCACCACAGAGAAATAGTATTTCTCCATAAAACAGCACTGAAAGCACTTTCCCTTCAACTCACAAGTGTCTGAGGTATTTTAGAAAGCAGATGTTTCTAAAATACTCCCAAGTTTCAGCCTCATGGAAAAAATATTCCTTAATAATTCGGGTTGCAACAATAAAACCAGATGAAAGTGAGCCCTTCCCATAAAAAATTCCAGACAACCACAAGTGCAACCCATAAGAGGAAATGCTGAAATGCTTTTGAACCCTGTGGTACTTTCTGGTGTTTTTTACTACATGTCATCCCGGATATTTCCCCCCTACTTAGTGCTGCAATTAATAAAAATCCTCCTCTAAAGGTAATGAGGTGTCAGCTCCACTTCCAATTGAGACTGTCTGTTGATTAAAAATTACTTCACAACAACATTAAGCTGCAAAGAAGAACTAAAAAAGACAAAAAAAATCATAAGCCCGAGTCATGCACTGGCAGCCCCCATAGATTTAAATTTAATTAAATGAGGGAACAGCAGGACTCTTTTTGTTCACACTGAAGATTCCCAGAGCTATCCCAGGAGCTGTGCTCAGTTATTGCAAGGGCTCAGCTTGGAATATTGTTTGGTCATTAAGGCTGCCAGTCCCTGTCCATGAAGTCTGGCAGCCAAAATGCCAGGGTGCCACCATGGAAATAAAAAGCCTTGGCCCTGCACTGACAGCATCCTGAGGATGCAGGGCTGGGATCACAGCATTCCATCCATTTCCTAACAGCCAGCCAATTGTTTGGGATGTGAAACCCAACCCTGGGGTGTTGCTGTTTTGGGAGGTGTTGACCACCTGCCCTTGGATGCAACAGAGCCCTTCCTCTCCTAACAGCAGGAACGTGGGGCTATGGAAGTGTGGAGCTGGAAATGGGGCTCTGTTCTCCCTTTAAAACTTCCATGGTGTGTCCTGCATCCATTGCCACTGGAAGCAATGCTGCATCTTCACCCTGTGTTGGTCTCTTTACTCCTGAAACATGGAAAATGTTTCCTGTGCTCCCAGAAAATCTGATATTTTCCCCAGAAAGTATAAGAAAGAACCTGACATCACTTCCTAACCCCTGCAAATAATTTGCTGTCCTTTCAAGTATGGAATTATTCATCTGACATTTCATCTTGTCTGTCTACCAGCACCCTCAAGAAAAATCTAACATCTTTAAGCCCAGTTTTCTATTTTTAAAATTATTTTTAGCTTTAATATTTGTAGGTTTTCCCTTCTGAAAGACAAATTAGGAAATTAATGAACCTGCAGACCAAGCTGAGAATATTCTATGTGATAACAGTAACACACAAAGATGAACATAAAAATGTCATCAGCATCATTGCCACACATCTTCTTGACTTTTTTTTTTTCTCTTTTTCAGAAAAATTGGTTTATAGTGTTGGAGAGAGAAAGAAAAACAGGCTGAGGAAATGAGAAGAGAGGAAAGAAAGGGGAGAGCTGGACAAACAGACCTCCCCTGTGCCTCTTCCTCGCTCCAAAAAAAGGTAATGCTTGTCTTTGTAACTGCTGAATTTTTAACCTGGCTTGGTCTGTGTGTGAGGAACTGTCCTTTTGAGCAAATACTGTGACTTTTGCAGATTAAAGGCCAGACCATGTGTTCATGAATTTTAATGTAAACAAAATCACCTTTTTTTTAAAATTTTATTTTATTGTTTCCTTTCCCTGGTTTTTAAGATCTTCCTTGGCTTTGTTGTGTGGGGCAAAGGGCAGAGGAGCAGAATGGCCAAAGGGTAAAGCTGCAGCTTGCTGGAACATGTGTTTTCATCTCCTGCTGAATCTCATCCTCCATGCTCTAAAGAGATCACATTTACAACAAAGAGCCCTGAGAGACTCAGACCAAATCAGCACCTGGAGCAGAGCTTTTCCAAGCCACCACTAATAGAAAAGGAATGGGAAATAAGATTAGCCCCGCTGCTCTTCACAGGTTCCTCTGACTCTGCTGAAGTTTGTGCTTGTGCTGCAGCAGTGATCATTAATAACACTCATTTTCAGCCCATTTTTAACTTCATTCCAGGGAAGGAGTTAAGCAGATCTGACTGTTTGCTCCCTGGAGAAGAGGCAGAGCTCTCAGAGATGCTCTGGTGAGGCTGTGGTGGTGCCAGCCCCATCCCAATTAACCTCAGCCTGCAGCCAGGCCAAGGTGACCTGGCAGAGCAGCTCAGACAGGACTCCTGCCCAGCAGCAGCTGCACAAGAACCTGACTTTCCCCTCCCTTCTGCCCTGTGGGCTCCTCAGACACAGAACCTGCTCCCAGCACGGGTTTTTTGAGGCAGAGCTGATTTTGCAGGGTGACTCCCCTGCCCACATTTTCATTTTGGAAGCTCCCCTGCTCTGATGATGCTGACACACCAGAAGTGCCATCTGCCACTTGAGGAGCTGACACCTGCCCATCCTTGTGAGCAGCTCCTGTGGTAATGATGCCTTCATTTTTCCCTTCCCTGTATCCCAGGCTCTGTGGTGCCCAGGGTGCAGCTCTGAGCTCACAGTCAGGGTCACTCAGCTCTGCACACAGCAGGGACACAAAACAAATCCTTTTCCTGCTGCACCCCAAGGACAACTTCCAGCCCCAAAGCACAAACAAGGGTGGCTGCAGGGAGGAACAAGGAGGATGGGAGCTCACAGCCTGGAGCTGGAATGGGACAATTCAACCCCAAAGTGCAAATGGACCAAAACTGATCAAAGTGTGAGACCTGGTGACCTTTTGTCCATTTTGTGACCATTTTGTGTTCATTTTGTGACCATTTTGTGACCATTTTGTGTCCACCTTGCATGTATCCCTGCCCAGGTTCTTGTCCTGCCCAAGGTATATTCTAAACACCTTTCAATAAATCTCTACTTTATTCTCCAGCTCTGTTCAGTCTCTGTTCCAGCTCAGCCTTCCCATCAGTAATGCCAGGGACATCCAGGCTTTAATGCCCCCCATCCACCTCTCTCAATCCTCCTCACACACCTCTCCTGCTCAGACATTCCTGTTCCTGCAGCAGCATCACTGAGATGCCCTGGGACTTAAATATGCAGCTTCTATGAATATTTTTAGAAAAGAGCACAACTCCTGTTACTTCACAGCTTTGCTTTGAAATCTGCCAGACAAGAAGGACCTTCAATTTATTTTATTGCTGCATTTTAAGGGTACAAATACATATATATATATATTATTCTTCCTTATTAAAAATCAAGAGTCTGGATGAATAATCTTAAAGTGTATATGCTCTGAAATAAAAGGAGCTGTGCAACTGGTTTTGACACCCTCAGAATAAAGGTACTGAAACTCTGAAATGGTAAGAACTGCTCTAATTCCTTGTGGTACACTGAAGCAAATTTAGCAGTATGCAAAATTGTGGTCAAGTCACCAAAAGGCAGCTGAATTAATATTTGACTCATTTGAGCTAAAAATTCTCATTCTAGCTTGAATTTCTTCAGCAGTTCATAGAGAACCATGGAATGTCTTGGATTGGAAGTGACTTTAGAGATCTCACAGGGACACTTTCCACTGCCCCAGGTTGCTCCAAGCCCTGTCCAGCCTGGCCTTGGACACTGCCAGGGATCCAGGGGCAGCCACAGCTGCTCTGGGAATTCTATTCCAGGGCCTCCCCTCCCATTTATCCATTTATTCAGGGATGCACTTCACCAGGTGAAACAAAGCTTCCCAAAACTACAGAAAAGGCTAATTAGAGGCAAGAGGAGAAGCAGCAGACTTTTCCCCCCTGCAGCACCTACAGGAGAAGGCAGCTCCTGGGTGAGTTTCAGTGCTTGTTTAACAAGGAGCTGAGCTGTGTGTGCCAATCCCCACCACCCCTCACAGCAACAGGGCACAGCTTCCCACCCAGGCTTCCTAAAAGTTAAATTGTCAGCACAACAACGTCCTCCCCTCTCCCCAGCCTCCTGTCAGTTGTTCAGTTGTTTCTCTGCAAAAATCAGGTTAATTTAGTTGATAATTCTGCAAGATAGTCTAGTATAAAAATTGTTGTTGTTTTTTTTTTTTT
>WEIU01021979.1:10592-36792 GCA_013389925.1 Aegithalos caudatus
TGTTTTGTCTTTTTTGGTTTTTTTTTTCACTTTGTTTTTCCTCCTGGGAGCTGCAGCATTCAATGGGAAGCAGGGATCTGGTTATAAACAAGATAAAGGGAGGGATTACACTTTTTCCACCCATATCCTGGTGCTTCTTTACCTTGTAAAGAAGAGGTTGGAGCCCCTCACTCTGTGCCCTTGTTGTGCTCAGAGCCTTTTCCAGTGGAGGCCTCATGGCTGCTCAAAAGGAGGTTTTTCTGAGAGACAGAAACATCCAATTTGTTGTTCCTTGTGTGTCCAAGCTCCCCAGGCTGGCTGTGTTTGAGCAGCTCTGCTAAAGATCCCTGGGTTAGGAAATTGTTCTCTGTGTGGGGGAAGAAGAACATGGATTTTTATGCTGGCAAAAAACCCCAAACCTCTCAAAGTTGTTTCTTTTTTTTTGCTGGAGGGACAATCCCAAAGTTGTGCTGTGGATGCTTAAGCAGATGTGCCACAGCCAGGTGGCCTCAAGGGCAGAACCCAGAATTAGATTATGGCATAAAAAGGGTGGTTTTTTCCCCATCTGCTTAGGAATAACCACCTGGTTTAAAAAAAAAAAATAAAAATCTTCCATCAATGGCAATTAATACACTAAAAATCAAGGATTAGAGTCAATATTTAATGACTATAATACAGAGCAGTGAGAACTGGATTAACTGAATGTGGCAGAAAACAGTGGAAAAAAATAGAATCTTCTCTTGTAATGAAAGGTGATGTCTAAGAGCAAAAACCCCTGTGATGTGATTTAGAATCCTGTGAGTGACTTTCCAGGCTAAGGAATGCCTGAATTGAGTGGTTTTGTGTGGGATGCTGCTGCTCTTTCCATACACATTTTCTATTTCTGGCATAATACATAAATCAATGTCACAACAGAAAGGGAAAACGATGCACACTTAAAGCAAAACATCAAATTACCTCTTTATGGGCTATCTGCTTCTTAGGTATTATTTAGAAAGCACAAAATAAAACAGCAGAGCTGTTTTGGAGCTGCCTAGAGCACAGGAAGGGAGGAGACAGAATTCACAGAGATGAAATCTCTTCACTCACACGTGCTGGACAAACACATCACCTCTGTGCCTTCAGGGAAATGCAGAATTCCTCTTCCCTGGACAACAGGGGACACATCTACTTCAGGATTTGCTTCCCACTCTGCAGAGAGAGCAGAAAATACTTCACCTCCAACTGGAGTCTGGTGAGAGGGACAACTCTGACTTTGCTGTGGTTTCCTGGGGCACCTCCCAAGGAAGAACTTGGAAATTAGCATTTGATAGCTCGAATATGAGCTTTAATAAATTGACTGAATCTCTTGGGAATTCTTGTTGTGATAGGGACAAAGAGATAAGGACCATAATTTATGAATAGAAATTCATACATTTGTAATGTTCATCTAATCTCTGGTGGATTTCTTCACTTGAATAAAATGTACAAATAAATAAAACCAGCACCAAAACCTACTGCAGGACATCATTTCTGGAATATTTTAGACCAGACTTTCTTAGCCTAAGGTACCAATGTTTGCAGTTCTACCCTGACTCTTTTGGGAAAGATTAGTAAACTGAGCATGCTGCCCATAATTCACTTAAAAAACAAAAAAAAAGTCATTAGAAATAAATGGGCTTTGTAAAGAGTTTCAGTAAAATAGAGCACTGTCAGCCTTAGGAAAGTTATTTTGGAAAAAAAAATAATAATAAGCTATTTAAATATAGAGAAAAATTGCTTGATGAGGTCTGTTTCTTTTCTTCCTGTAAGAAATACAATTTTTAAAGGTGGTGTATTTGGAGCCTGGTTTGTGGGTATCTCACCTCCTCACCCTTTCTCCCCTGCATGCCCTTATCTTTTGTGAGGATGATAAAACTTCACCTGTCACAGCTCCATCCTCTTTAAGCCCAGCCTTGAGGTTTAATCCATTGCAGGCCTAGTTCATAAAAAGGGGTTTACTTCTCTCTTTCCTAAAAGAGAATCCAAGACATAATCCAATTATCAACAGTATATGGCTCTTATAGCTGAAGTCTTTTGGTTTTGTTGGAAATAATATTTGAATGCTGTTAATATCAGGGACAACCAAGCTGCCTATGAAGAAAAATAGGATTTATTAAAAATAGAATTTAAAAACTGTCAAAAAAAAAAGTGATTGTCGCTGTCTCTCCTGATGTAGAAACATTGATAGAAATGTCTTTCAGTTTTATTTCTTCAAGCAGAAAATAGCAATAAAGAAAACTTCTGCTCTCCCTATTATAACAAATTCAAGGTTTCATGAATTAGTTTGAAGTAAATAAATTTAAAAATCCTACACCCAGGCACTGAACCCAAATAAGAACATGCTATGTTATTTTCAAAACTCGTTGTAATCCAATGCCAATTAAACCTCAATATCTCTGCTCATTTCAGAAACAAGGAAAAGTTGTTTCCCTTTATTGGTGCTTGTACACATTCCTTCTACTGGAAGTGAATTTGCAATTATTGTGAGTATTTGGAGTTTAGGGGAAGATGAAGAGGCAGCTCTGTGCCTTTCTGTAAATTCCTTTTTTCCAGGTGCAGCATCTGTTGCTAAGCTGTAAATACACAAAATTTTCAGGTAAGGCTTTCTCATCCATGGCAAGGTTTAATTTGTTTTCATGTTCCAGAACCTCTCCTATTATTTAAAAACCCAGGTGATAGCATTGCTAATCTGGCAGGTGTCAAGTGGCCTTCCTCTCCTTTGGGGATTTGCAAAAAAATTCTTCTTGCAAGCAGCCCTGATCCCACCCAAACTTCTCAAAGATGGGAGCTGTGCTGCTCCTTCTGCCCCTGAATAAAAAAATGAAGGAATAAAGGAAAAAGCAGAAGGATCTTAAAACAAACAATCAAATAAATAAAGCAGTAGGACCTTAAACTAACTAGCTAGCTAGTTAACTAACTAATTAACTGAAAAAATAGTTAAATAAATAATACATCAAGACCTTAAAATAAATAAATACATAAAGCACTAGGACCTTAAAATAAATAAATAAATGAATAAATGAAGCATTAGGACCTTAAAATAAATTAAAAAAAAAAAAAAAAAAGCGCACTAGGACCTTAAAATAAAGAAATAAATAGATAAATAAATAANATCACTAGGACCTTAAAATAAAGAGATAAATAGATAAATAAATAAATAAAGTATTTGGACCTTAAAATAAATAAACAAATAAAGCAGCAGGTCCTTCCAGTCTGATCATTAGCACTTAATAGCCTTAAAACGTGTTTTCCTTCCGATGGAAACGCTAAAATTCCCTCCTGTGATGAGAAACAAAGGCATTGTGATGGGAGCACCAGGCAGGAAGGAGCTTCCAGAGGCGGCTGGAATCTGCAGCAGAGATCTCAATTCGTGGCTAATTGCTGATTCGGTGCTTAATTGCTAATTCGGTGACTAATTGCTCAGCATCACGTTCTTCCACAGGCTCCAGAATGCAGCCCCTGACTGGCTCAGCTCCCTTCCCTTCCTGCATCCCTGCAATTATCCCAGCTGGAACAGGGAGCAGGCAGGAGCATCCTCCCACCAGGACCTTCCCTGCTGCAGGGCATTCCCACACCCCGGCAAAGGTTTCCAAATCAGGACAAGAGTCTCAGTTCACCTCTGAACATGTAAGGAAGATCAGGTAGAAAGTTCTGTATAAAGGATAAAAATTATTCACTCATGTAAGGAACATGTAAGGAAGATGAGCTGGAAAGTTCTGTATAAAGGATAAAAATTATTCACTCATGTAAGGAACATGTAATGAAGGTGAGCCAGAAAGTTCTATAAAGAATAATAATTATTCACTCATGTAAGGAACATATAAAGAAGGTGAGCTAGAAAGTTCTGTGCCCTTCTTACCGTGGTTGGCTCAGAGTCAGCACAGGGGCACCTATTGGATCTTTGGGATGCTTCCCAAAACCTGGGGCTGTTTTTATTGCTCAGCAAACCAAATTATCCCTCCTTGGTCATTGTATGCTCAAGAAGGAGCTCAGAGTTGCTCTGTGCTTTTTTGGGGTGCCTTAGCCAGGTGTGAGGGGCTTTCCTGAGCACGGCTCTGCTTTTGTTTTTGTATTGTTTGTTACTTTATCGTTTATTAAAACCTTTTGTTTTGCAAAGCACACTTGATCAGCCATCTCACCATTATTCTAAGCCATTCTGAGAAGTGCTGGACACCCTCAGAAGTTGATACACCTTCATGAGGCTCATTACAGGCTGGCCTAAGATAAGATTGTGTCACTTCCCCAGCCCCACAACCCCAAACACACCAGGCACATCCATCACCTGTTGTTGTCACCTGTTGTTGTCACCTGTCCATGGAGGATGAGGCAAAGCCACCCCCAGTCCCTCCTGGGTGGCACCTGGAGGGAGCAGCACCTGGGTGACACCGCCCCTGACCCCCCATCAAAGTTTAATAATTTTAATTTTCTCCCCATTTTTGCCTGTGGAACATTGTGTCCTCATAAAGAGCTGCAGCCACGGTGTGTTCAGCCCGGTCAGACAATTTATTTTATAAATTAGAGGTGCTAAAACCCTGCAAAACTTTGGGATGGCTCTGAGAGTTTGGGAGCAGTTTCATGGACAATTTCCTACAACATTTTCCTGTGTTCTGCATCCCATACATTAAAAAAACCATTTAAAGGGAGCACGAGCTACAAGCACTGCAGGTAAAGCAAGGCAGGAAAACCTTCCCAGCTTGCTGAGCAAGGGCATGTTCAGATAAATCTGGGAGTCTCTGCCTGGCAATTTTTGCTCCAGCAGCCACTGCACAGAAACAGCTTTTGTATCCAATTTAAAAACATGAATGTTCCATCCTTACCCTAGAGCCTAAAGACAATTTACAGAAGTAGGGCACTATGAAGTATTGCCACAATAACCAGTTGTTTTACTTCCCTTTTACAGCAAAAATTAGGGGAACACTGCAACTCTTGTCAAGCCTTAAAATATGTTTGCAATAAAATAGAAGCCATTGGCTTTCTTTTAATTTCAATGAGTTTCTTCATTATTCAAAAGCCCCTTTAAATCTTTCATAGATTCAAATCTGGTTTCTTAAGAAGAAATACATAATCCTTCAGTAATTAATCTAAGTGTCTGGCTACTAAAAAAATTGGGTATTGATGGTCCTCCTGTATTTTTCTCACGGGGGGAGAAAGCATTTTAATTCTTCAAATTTTGCTTATTGGTTCCTTTCTGTTGGCAGGAGTTTGAATAAATTATAAAATGCTTTTCTGGTAATATCCTTCCAGAATTAATGAAGGAACACCTTATAACTGGTTACTATGAATTAATTAGGAATTCATCTTGGTGGCTGGAGATTGACTTGGATATGAAAGAAAGTTCATAGAAAGTTGCTGTTTATTTAACCACATAAAAGTTCCTTAGTAAAGACTGAGGATACAGTGAGTTAATAAAGACAAGAATAATTATTTTTATACTTTCAGTGAATGAAAGGAATTAACTAAATGTTAAATAATATCTAAATACTACACAGAGTAGCTCTAAAATAACCAGGCTGGACTATTTTAATTAACAAGCTGCACTTCCCTGCATGAGTAGTCCCTCTGAAAACAACAGAAAGAGAGGATTAGTGTCCAGAATGAGACTGTATAAATTCAGATCTCTGCACCCTTTGAGGAGGGGTCCCCTGGATTTCAGGAGCCTGGGTTTGGTAGTTTGGGCACACCATGGACACCAGGTGATGGAGAAAGACGGAGAAATGACACCAGGAGGAGGAGAAAGATTTTTCTCATTGGCATCAAAATCAGTGAGTGGAATTCCAGCTTCATCTGCTGCTTCTTGTCTGATAAGGGACGGACAGAAGGTGTTTTCTGGCTGTGTGAATTAAAATAATGGAGAGGACTGGGAATCTGAGAGAGGATTTGTGCAGAAAAGCCTGGTCCAGCTCACCCCAGTCACTGCAGAGTGAAGGAGGGAGAAATCTTTTCATGCCCTGCAAACCCTGAGCTGGGTGGGTTTTGGGCAAACAGACACTTCCAGGCTACCTTTGACAAGCACAATCTCAAAGTGATCCAGACATGGAAGAGTTGTTGATGTCTTTGTATGAAGAATTGGCTTTAAACAGAGGGAGCAAGGGGAAAAAAAAAGTCAAATAAGATAAAACCAGAAGAAATCTCAGTATGGGAGTTGACAGATATTTGGATTTAGTAAAGCATTTGACACTGTCTCATGAAATCTTAATTGAAAAATTAATTCAAGTCAGCTTGGCTGCAGACAATGGTGTGTGGGTTGAATATTGGCTAAAGCACAAATGTAAAAAAATGCTGATAAACAGCTGGTAACAAGATGGGTGGAAAAGTCCAGCGACTGTTAGTCTGGGTTTACTTTATATCTTCATTAACAGCTTAGAAAAAAGATATAATCAAGATCATAATTAAATACACCGATTATGCTCATCCTAGAAGGTTTGAAATATCAATAAAGAGAGTGAAATAAAAAATGGACCAATAGGAAACACAGATAAAACACGGCCAAACTAGATTCATCAAGGGAATAAAATTATTTTACTGCAAACACAAAACCAGCACAAACCAGAGTAACTCAAAAGGTGAACAATAGTTTATCTTTTAGGGAATGGAATAGTGGCAATGGATGAGAGAGCAGGAGGAAGCTACAGGAATTATAAAAAATAAAATGCAAGTTTAGCATCCAGTGGCCTTTGCATCCAATGGAAGTGCAGCCATGGACTTCAAAGGATTTTGGACGTGGCTGGCAGTCCCAAAGTAGGGATTATCTGCAACCTTGTTCTGGCCACTGCATGCAGCAATAAGAGATGCACTCCCAGAAAGATGTTAAATTGGCAGCAAATCAGAGAGGAGACAGAATAAAAAATGAAGGGGTTTTGTGAGAATTGAAGTGGGAAGAAAAATGAAGGGAATTAAGCAGTTATAATTTGGCCAAATAAGGAATAAGCAGGAACACAATAACAGCTTTCCAATGTCTGAGGACATAAGCCTGCATAAAGGATAATAATTATTCATTCTGTTACATGGCAGAATGAATTTAACAGGTGAAGGGAATATATTATGAGGGAAGAAAGACATTTGATGTAAATATCAGGAAATGCTGCATATTAAACTGTTGAATTATAGAGGAGATGGAAGTCCTGTGGTCTGGGATCTCTGAAACTCAGACTGAACGCCAGCTATTGAAATGCAGAGAGGAATCTTTTCAATTCCCCAGGACCCCAGGAAATGCATCTGCCTTGAAAAGATTGGGATCTTCTCCCGGCCTCTTCCTGTGCAAGCTCTGTGTGTTTGAAAGCCCACACCAGGAGATGCAGAAATATCAGAGCAGAAATTGTCCTTAATAACCAATAACCACTCCTCATACCTTGTGACTGTGCAATCTGCTCCCTCCCCTGTCTGGCTGAGATCACAGCCTTTCCTCAAATGGGGCACTCATGTCAATGTCTTCAAACTGCTCAGGCAAAAATAAAGCTTTGTTGGGCTGGCAGATGAGGATATGTGTAGCAGTAATATAAAGATTTATGAGTAAAGGAGACTTTTTTACCTCAATTTGTTTCAAAATGCTCTTTTTTTTTTTTTTTTTTTTTTTTTTTTTTTTTTTTTTTTTTTTTTTTTTTTTTTTTTTTTTTTTCCTGCTAGAGATACTGTGGTATAAAACTTCATTTCTGGATTTTTTTCTTCTCTGGCCTCATTTTTTTCTTAAGCCTTTAGATTCTGAAACTGCTAATACTAAAGACTATTAATAAATTTGTTTGTTTGCATGTGCCCACTCATTCACATAGCAAAGAGTTTGACTAAAAATATTAAAGAGAAAAATATAAAAATCTGACTTTTATTCCATCACACAGTCTATGATAGGGGAGAGAGCTATTTCTATCCAGCAATTCCTGCCTTTTTCCACCCCCTGCAGTTTGGTTCCACCAAATGTAGGAAGCAAAGACAAATTTTCAGATGATAAATCAGAAAGGGTTTCTTTTTTTCCCCTTTCAGTGTGAAAAAAGGCAATTTTAAATACAGCTAAATATTTGTAAACATGGGAAGTGCCAGTTCTCACTTGGTGCAAATGATCCCAAGTTTATTTATTCTGATTTGAGCATGGCTGTCCACACTGGGGGAGGATCCATACCCTGGGATATTTCAGTGTGTGGTAAATTACAGGACTTCACTCACTTTAGTACCAGTTTTAATGATCAATAATGAGCTAACAACATTAAATCAGTTTTTAGACTGCTACAGTCTATGGTAGAACACATTAAAAATACTCCTTGGCCATTTCTGTCTTGATTGATACTAATTCACAAGGAATTATGGATTAAGGAAATACTAGGGAAGGTTTCCCATGTCTTAGTGCAAATCAATAAATTTTATTATAGCAAAACACATTTTGTACATCTGCAATGCCATAAATTTATGTCTGGCAAATCAGCACATCCTGCACTGCAGAAATCAGAGATGAAAAGCTGAATATTGAGTGTCAATGCTGCAGGAAAGGAAAGGACACGACACCTGAAGGCAAAAAAGCAGGAGAGGAAGGGGCAAAAGCAGGGAAGAGGTGGCATCTGTTCACAGAGCTTTGCTGAGACCTTTATTGGAGCAATCTGTTTAATTCTGCAGCCTAATTTCCAGGCTGATCCTGAAAACAGGAAATGTTCTGGAAAAGGAAAGTGGGATTTTCATTCTCTCCATTAAAAAAAAAAAAAGGTATTTTATGGAGAGAAAGTGACAAAGCTGATTGTATTTGGTTTATGTGAGAGTGGTTTAGGGGATGACTTCCTTGAAGTCAGGGAAGCACCGATGTGAGAAATCATGTAATAATAATGTAATAATAAGTTATTAAAAGCAGTAACTCTTCTGGTCCTTACACAGACTCTGAGAGCTGCACTGGCATCAATGGAGCTCCACAATTCTGGGAGTCAGAGCTCACAGCAGAGCTCTGGGCTGATTTATCCTCAATAAATTCAGTCACTGCTCTGATTTGCACTTGCCTGAAAAGACACTCAGGATCAATCCCAATTCAGACTCAAATTAAATTCAGTCTTGGATAAATGCACAAATTATAAATACCTGGAAAGAAGCAGATTAAGGATTAAGGCTGGTTAAGGAAAGAATTAGCTCAAAATTAAAGAGAAAACAATCCATAAACCACGGACTGTAAAATGCCCTGACATTCTTGAAAACCAAGATTCTCTATTTCTACACACTTGTATTATGAACCTTAAAAGCATGAATGTGTTTTATTCCTTGCCAGGTTTGTTCCTCTACTTGGAAAACATTTATTCTGCTTCTTGTTTACACTGAATTTAGAATTAATGTGGCTGTTCTGGTTGAGCAAAAACAACCTTGACTTGTATGAGGCATCGTTTTATCATGCCAAGATACCTTGTGTAAAAACATAACACGAGCAGAGTTCTCAGAATTAAGCTGGTTAATAATTACTATATAAACAGGTCAAGGATCAAGAGAGACAGTAAATTCTTGTGAAGTGTGTGTAGATTATATTGCCAAATTACAACACTGAAAGGCAGAGCTGTCTTAATGTGCACAGCAAAAGTCAGATATCCAGAGGTGAAATATTGTGGTCTCAGGGAACATTTTTCACACACTAATAATCAAAATAAAAATGCCAGCAGTTACTTCTAGAAAATAATGCACTGTTGCCATTAGTGAGGTGTTCCTTGGGTGCAATAATATTTGCTGAAAAACTACATTATCCGAGCCACATTTTTAATGTACCATAGAAATAAAGAGAAATCACAACTGAGAGACTCCAGTCCAGTTTCCTGATGAGTTTTTCAACCTCAAGCCCATTTCTCTACCTGGCCAAAATTCAGAGCTAAATAAATTCAGACTCAAGGTTTTGAAATGCAGAAGGTAAATACAGACAGAACTGAGAATGCAACCACATAGCAATGTGAGAGGGACAGCTGCAGATCTGATGGGAACTGAACATTGGAGTTTCTTCAACTGGAATTATTTTTCAGACATTTTTCTCTCTGAAGGTTTTTAATTCAATTAATTTGCTCACAGAAAATAGTATTAAAAAAACAAAACAAAATAAAAACAAACAAACACAAAACCCAATCAACAAAACTGTTTTCTTTCTCATCAGAAAATAGGAAGTGGAAAAGAAAGTAGTTCAATGCTCCAGCAGTTCCCTGAGCAGAACCAGCCCTTTCTCACTGAGCTGATGTCCCACATTTAACCAGCCAAGCAATACCAGACATGAAAACTGAATAACTGAGATATTCTAGATGTTAATGCTTCTTTATTTCTAATAAAAGCAATGTAACTAAATTCCACTCAAATGACAAGTCAACCCCGTGAATTAAAACTCCATATGGTTTTATGAAACAATTACATCAACATGTATGTGCTTTTTTGGGACCTTGGAAAGGATTCCAAAACAAATACAAAACCCTGGTCCTATCAGTAACTATAAAAAACATGCAGTAACAGGGAAGGGCCTCAGCAAAGTGGGAAAAGCAGATGTGTAAACACAGCTGAGCAGAAACGTGTGTGTGGCTCATTCACTTGTTTGCCAAAGTGTCATTACTTCAGCACATTATTTACAGATAAAAAATAGCACATCCTTGCAGTCATGTGGCATTGCTGGCTCCTTAACCTCCTGCTTATCTGACAGGTTAACCAGCAATTCTGGGCAGAAATTATTTGGCTACTTTGGTAGGCAGCTCTTGGCCCAGGAAATCTTTTATTCACAGAAAGAAGCGGCCGGATGGGAAAAGCAGCTCTCAAGGTTGGTGTTTTTTCTGCTTCCTTTTCAGATCCATGAATGCTCAAAGAGGGAAAGGTGGAAGTGCTGATGGGATCAGACAGGCAGCTTAGAGTGAATAAACAAAGCCCTGTTGTCCCCCCTAAATTTCTGGGTGAATTCGGTGCCACCTGCATAGCCCTGGCATTCCAGTGGGCACGGGATGAGAGCAGCACAGCTGGAGGGGCTGGTGGTGCCCTTCAGTCCTGACCTCTGCCCTGTCCCCTCGTTGGTGCCACAGGGATTGTGGCTGGCACCAGACCAGAGCAGCTGGAGGGTGCTCAAAGCTGCAGGAAATCTGGGAAAACCCTGGAATTGCACCTGGAGCCTGGAGCAGCTGCTGGACAGGGCTGGCCCTGGGTTTGGGTTGCTCCCAGAGCAGGCTTTAAAGGTGCTAAGCAGGAAATTGGGAGGTTCCTCCTCTGTGGGAACCCCAAAGGACAATTAGTTCATTGCTGATGGGGAAATATGTCATGGTGTTGGTCCCTTCTAAAAGCAAAATAAAGAATCTTAGAAATATTTGGGTTGCAAGGGACCTTAAAGATCATCTCTGCCATGGGCAGGGGCGACAGCCACTGGATCAGGTGCTCAGGGAATGCTCTGGAGGATGGATAAGAACATAAATGTACTGCAATATTTTACAGTCATGCTTAAATCCTGAGAAATCTCACCTTGGACAACCCCAAAAAGGACACGCAAACACCCCTGTGTGATCCTGGGGGATGCTGAGAGGCTCCACAAAATGAGCAGGCATAGGGAAAAGCAAGATTTACACCCAGCTTTTGTGGGGTCACCCCTGTGCAAAGGGGAACAGTGTAGGAACAAGCAGAGCTGCAGAGGAGGAAGAGGCATCATCTAAAATCTAGTGTGGTCAAAAAAAAAAAAATCAGTGTCAACCTTAGAACTGCACAGGAATATTGAAGGGACAATTAGAATTGGGTGGTGCAAAGTCACAAGATAATGAAACTGCAGGTATTATTTTCCCTTCAAAGTGTCAGCAGGGCATCAAGGTGGAATTGAAACGATTTATTTGTCTGTTGCTTGATCCCACTGGGAGTTTCCCAATCACCAAAAATGCAGCACTCACATCTGTGCTTGGTGTGCAGCTCCCACTCTCAGGTGTCTGTGCAGGTGTGTTACAGACACCAGGAATGGAGCACGCCCTTCTGAGCTCATCCCCTGCTCCTCCAGCAGTGGGGGACACAGGGCTGATACTTCAGGAGTGTTTTCCTTTGTCCTGCAGTGGTGCCATGAGAGCAGCAAAGCTCAGACTGGGATTTGACATCACTTCCAACCTGCTCCAGGCTTCTGCTGGGGAAGCTCTGGGATTTCAGGGCTGGGGGAACTCCTTTGGGGGATCTTTGCAGATAATTCTTGGTCACAGCTCACCAAGGCCCTGCTGATACTGATGCTTTAGGATTTGAGTTTTCCCATTTCCCACCCATTTGTAGCCCTGCAGCTCTCCAGTGTGTGACTCCAAACTCCACACTCAGGGTCAGCTGCTGCTTCCCCATTTTGGGCAGACACAACAATTCCTCTCCAGGCCTGGCAATCGAGGGCCCCTCCCTGCCTCAGGCCTGAGAGATGCAAACCAAAGGGAGCTGGGGAGGAAAACTTGTGCTCAGTGAGTTCATTGCTGAGGCTGTCATTGGGAGATGGAGCCCAAAGTGCAAATGGCCCAAAGGGATCCAAGGGTGAACCCCGTGCCCCGGGGCCCATTTTGGGTGCAGCCCTGGGGGCTTTGTGTGCCCTGAATGGGCCTGGGGGCCCTTCCAGGAATACAAATGCTTCTTATTCCCTCAATTTGGCCTAGCCTCTTTTTTAAGGTAGCCCTGACAAAAGATATCAATACCCCAGAGCTTTTGCAGTTAAAAATTCCAATTATTAATGTAACCTGCCTGATAGCCCTGAGGAGTGGCCCTTTCTTCCTCAGGACACAGAAACTGTGCCCAGTTTTTCTTTCTCCTTTCCTTTTTCTCTCCCAGCTGACCCCAAGGGCACCTGCAGCAGCCAGAGCTGGCACAATTAATTAAGTTAATCATTACCTGCTGCAGCTGAGGGGTCAATGCTGCAGGTAACTCAGCTGATTAACACCTGCAGAGCTGCTTGGTGAAATCTCTGCATTCTTCCTCCTGGGATTAATCCCATTTTATAGATTTGTGCTCAGGTCTTTGGATCCTGGAGGAGCCAGGCTGCTCCAGAGTTCCTCATCTTCTCCATCTCTGCATAAACACTTTTCCATAAGCAGCACTCTCGTTTCACTGACCAATAGCAGCAAATCATTGCATTTCTAAGAATTCTGAAAAACAAATTTGCCAGCTGTAAAACCCCCAGGAAGGTTTTCTCTTCCCTTTTCTACACTCGGGTTTCTCTGGCAGAAGTGTGGTTGTTACACAGCAATTTTCTTTCCATGTTTTTAAAGTGGCTGATTTTAATTTGGATGTGTTTTCCCCTGCAAATCCCTTCAGTCAATATGGAATTACATAAAGCAGCTTTTTGAAGAGAAATTGTATCTGCAGAGGTTTCCACTGTGTGTGTGTGTGTTTTACAGAAGTTATTCATTTTTTTTGTGTCTCGGTGGCACTATCATTTTTGATGACCTGTACTCTACCAGCCTGACCTCAAAGAAATAAAATGAAAATAACGATGCAATATTTTTGATCCTTCCACATCAAGAGTGATGCTTTCAAATAAGGACAGGGTGGACAAAGTTTACTCAGCTGATAGGGGGAAAGTAATTCTTTTTCTTATCCCCAAAAGCTGAAAGTACATTGGAGTGGCTTAGAAATGTGTTTCCTTCACATAAGTGTAACATAAAGAAAGGGAAGAAATTGTAAAATTTATAATAAAAAGAGATTTGTGTAGATTTAGCTGGAAAGGGCAGTAAAGTTTCCAATCATGAGCGCCTGTAAAATGCTCTTCCATAAGGGATCATCAAAACTTCCCAGCTGCTAATCTTGAACAGAAGGTGAATTCTTTGCATGTGCTACACAAAACTTGAAATAAAATACAATTATTGAGTTCAGTTCTCCATTATTCTCAAAAAGGTAAAAGTACTGTGGAAGTTGGGAAAGCTCCCAAACACATTTTTAGAAAAATGAGGGGTTTAGGTGTCCTCTACCAGGCAGCATTATTTATAATGCAAATGAAATTATTCCAGAGTCCCAGATACCAGTGCAGGTTGGTTTAAGGCAGCTGATTTTCTGAGATCACAACTGCACCAACTGAGAACAGAAATAAAATATTCAGCTTTGTTTTCTGCCAATTCCTGCTGCCATGGTCCCTATGAAATAACACCTCCAAGAGAACGTTTTGGCTGGACTGACCATTAATCAATTTATGTTCAGAATAGTGAGCATTAATTGTATTCAGGATTTTTATCTTGCTTTATGTGTCCAGGATATCTGAGTCAGGTTTCTCTGACCACTGTGCCCATGGCAGCCTGGCAGCTTTTGGAACATTGCACAGCTGAAATGGTCATAAAGGAGCAGAACCTTGTGTAAAACTGCTTTTACACTTTGCAGAGCTCTTGCTGCTCTGAAGACATCCCTGTCTGCTCCTTGGGAATGTTTTCCATATTTTCTGTCTCATGACTGAAACAATTCAAAATCAAGGGGATGTGCAATAACACCAAACATTCATTTGGGCTTTATCTCTTTTTGCCATGAAACACAATAACCATTTTGGGGTGGTTTTGAAGAACAAGGAGACCCTTTTACTGGGTTGTTTAATTTTTTTTTTAACAGTCAAACATCCACCTCTGAATCCATTAGTATCTCTATTGCTAGACTCATAAATCTTCATCTGGATGAAAATTCCTCCACTGTTTTTTTCCAGCTGGCTCCATTTGCTGGCTTATTTCCATGCTGAACATCTGCACACATGCATGGTATCACTTAAACCTTCAAGACAAAGTTTACTTTGGATTTAAAGAATCTTCTTGATGCCATTCATTGACACTTAACAGCAACATTTTTCACAGCACCAGTACGGTTCCTGATTTTTATTTTTTTTTTCATACATATACAAGAGAAAAATATGTTTTATCTACCTTGCAGAGCTTCAGATTGGCAGGATGTTTAAAAGAAAAAACTGTCTTTGTTCTGATTTATGAGAAATCACAAGTAACACAGATTCCCCCCTTGGGATATTTCTAATGAAGTGGAACCACATCGAGATTGAGCTCCCTCCTCTGTGCCCTGCCTGTCTTGGGGGTGCTGTCACAATTTGAGGCACAGCAGCTCAGGAGCCTGAGCTAAAGCAAGCACAAGGATTTATTGCAGAAGAGAAGTGCAGAATATTTGCTGAGTAAGCCAGGACTTCTTGCATTATGCCAGGGATTTAAAGGGACCTAAAAAAATCCATCCCAGCAGCAAATCCCAGGGCACTCCACATTAACCTCTCTGTATGTCCAGTATTAGATCTTTTTTCTTCTCCTTTGTTTTCCCTGTCTCAGCAATGCCTTTTAATCCATGGCAGAAATTTACCATTTACCCTGCAGTTTTCAAATTTCCCTAATAGGCTTTGGGGATGGATTGGGTCAAAAGCCTTCTAAAACCACCACTGGATGATCTCCTTCAGATTGATTTTATTCTGTAGACCTTCCTGAGAGCACTCAACACATCTGTGGGGCAAGATTCTGAACGAGCCCAAAGGGAGGGCGAGGATTTCCTCCTCTTCCCCCACTTTGTTAAAAATTGGGAGTTTAATATTCACATTTATCAGCCCATCTGAGACTCTGAACTCGACATAGCAGGAGCTGCTTGTCAATAATTCAGACAGGAGGAAATCTGAGAAGGTCCAAGGTATAATTACCCTCTTTGTGAAAGGACAGATTCACACCTCAGTGAAATAGATGGACAGGAGCAGGCTCTGAAGTGCTGCTGTGAATTTCAGGAGCTAAAAATCTTGTTGTATCCTTTGGGAGGCTATTTTAGGAGAGAAAACCCCTGTGCAGCACATAATCTGCTACTGAAGTTGTGCTCTGCAAGCCAGGACAGCCCCAGCTCCCACCTGGGAGCTGAATAACCTGAGTTGTGTTCCTTATGTTCTAACAACTCCTGATCTGCTCTATTCCCACCGAGGTGCATGAAAGAAAAGGATTCTTCCTCCTTTGTCTTTTCAAGCTGAGCTAAAAGCTTTTTTTTTCCTTGGAGTGCTTTAGGGGAAGGTAGGAGATGGTGGGTGTTGCACCAGTTGAGTAGGAAAGCACAAAATGTGGAAAAACTACTCAGCACCAGGGGAAAAGTTCATGAGTAGTTGGGGAAGGATCTTAAAATCTTTGGGAACATTAAGAGGAGAAGAAATAATCAGGTGCTCGTGATGTAAATTTAACTAAATTGTCTCCAAATGTGACTCGCAGTTATTTGCTTTAAATCTAAAGATTTGGGGTCCTGGTTTGTGTTTCTGTGGTGGGATGGTCCCATCTGTCACAAACCCACAAAACTCACTCTCTACAACCTTCCAAAGGGTGATTTTAGTCAGGAGGGGTTGGTCTCTGTCTCCAGGCAGCACTGACAGAACAAGAGGACACATCCTTAAGCTGCACCAAGGGAAAAGCTGATTGAATATAAGGAAAAAGTTTTCATAGAAAGAGAAATAAAGTACTGGAATGATCTGTCTGGGGAGGTGGTGGAGTCACCATCCCTGGATGTGTTTAAAAAAAGATTGGATGTGGCACTGGGTGCCAGGGTTTAGTTGAGGTGTTGGGGCTGGTTTGGACTCAATGACATTGGAGGTCTCTCCCAGCTTGGTGATTCTGTGATTTTGTGAACTGGTCACCACCAATCACCTGTATTTCTGAATCAGGATCCAGCCCTGAATCTTTGCCAGGTTTACTTTTATCCTTTATCACATGGGAGGTGGTGGATTCAAAAGCAAACCAAAAGGAAGTTTTTTCATGGCTTGTGGCATTTTTCACTAACGCAATGGATCTGGCACCAGATGTTCCAGACACCAAATGTTTACAAGGTTCCAAAAAGTGCTCAGATGAATTCAAGGAAGGAAAACCTCTGGGTGGCAATAGGAGACAAAAACATCACCTCTTGCTGAGATGCAGGTCTTTGTTGGCTAGAAAGCTTTACTTGTGTAATTCTGTGCTTGGTCTGCTCTTCTACTTCTGCAAACTTCCCCAACTTTTGGAGAGAGTCCAGAGGAGGCACCAGGATGAGCAGAGGGATGGAGCAGCTCTGCTTGGAGGAAAGGCTGGAGAACTGGGATTGTTCAGCCTGGAAAAGAGAAGGCTCTGGAAAGACTTTATGTGGCCTTTTAGTATATGAAGGAGGGCTTAAAATAAGGATGGGGAGGGAATTTTTGTAAGGACATGGAGTGACAGGACACAGGGGAATGGCTTTAACCAAGAGGGGAGAGGTTTAGATGGGATACTGGGAAGGAATTACTCCCTGTGAGTAGCTGGCACAGGTTGTCCAGAGAAGCTGTTCCTGTAGAAACACATCTGTTCAGTTTAGCTGTGATTTACTTAAAAAACATGCAGTGTAAAAACCTGGAAAGACTGATTTTGTTTAGAAGTTTGCACAAAAAATAATGAGGTTGAGTATAAACCATCAAAAAACCTGCCAGCTTTTTGGGTGAGCTGTGCAGTGTTTACATCCTAAGGCTATGCTGATGGCTGATTTATTTTAAATTATTGTATTTCTATTGTTTTATTTTCATTATTTTAACACTTTTAATTTTACCGTTTAGTTTTATTCTTTTTTTCCTACCCGAATGTCATGGCCAGCAAACACTGCTGGTGGCTTTCAAAGCGAGCCAAAACCCGGGCAAAAATACCGAGCTGTGTAATCACAAGTGAAAATGAGTCTGAGAGAATTGGTTTTCCAGGATTTCAGGGTCTTCCCAGACCAACTGCAGCCAGAAGCCGAGCCCAGCTCTGCGGTGATGTGCATTGCTTAAGGGCAACAGCACAACCTGGTGGTTTGTGGTTATTCCACATTCCCGGTGCATCGGGATCTGCGCAGGAATTTCCCTTCCTCACAACCTGCCTCTGTTGCCTGCACAGAACTGAAGCCTGGTTGTCATTAATGCATTTGTAAGATTCCATTTTACCCGAGGTTTTCAGAATAAATAGAAAACAGCAGGCTGCAAGGGCATATGCAAAAAAGATGAAGTAACAGGTCCTTCCCGACATCCCTGATTCTGAAACCTCAAGGTGCTGGATACGTCTGAATTTTGCTTTCAAGATAATAACTGGAGGGATATAACTGAGAAAAAAACCTCTTGCAATATGTACTATGCAAAATTTGGGGAAAAAAAAAATGGACAAGGAAAGTGTGAGCAGAAAAAATTGTAAGTTTGCTTTGCTTTTTCTATTATGACAAAGTCAAGCAAAGTATATAATGCATTTACATAGACTGAATATTCAGACACCAATAATGATATTTATTCTCTTTCTTGTGTGTCTTCAGGGTAAGTGACGTTGGTCAGAGTGTAACTTCTGAGGTGGCAGTGAAATGAAACGGGTGGCAAATGTGCTCAGAGAGAGTTCTCAAATGAAATTAATTACATTTTCTGTTTTGCTTGGTTGTGAAGCACAGGCTGTGTGATTGCCAGCAATGCAGATGTGGGTGCTCAACAAAATATCTTGTAAACTACATATTCAGTTCATTTTCTGATCATGTAGGATGGGACAAAAGCCACTGACTGTGACAAGAGAAGGGTTTCCAATCCAGTACTGGTGCTGCTCCTGACACTGGGAGAGGCTTTTTCATGGAATAATAGAGGAATAAAATGGTTTGGGTTTGAAGGCAACCTTCAATTTCATCCAGTTCCACCCCTGCCATGGGCAGAAACATCTTCCACCATCTCAGGTTGCTCCAAACCCCATCCAGCCTGGCCTTGGACTTTGCCAGGGACTGGGAGTCCTGTCTGAGTTATTCATCTAAACCAGAGACTGCTCAGTCCTGCCTGCCTCGATACAAAGAACCTTTGATTTCACCTGCGTGGCTTTGGAGCTGAGAGCAAAGGGATTTTCAAAGCCACTGGAGGACTGAAGTACTTTGGGGCAAAAGGCTCATTATTTTTATGCAGTGAATGTGCCTGTAGGATTTTCTCCCCAGGGGAATGCTGAGGTGTCTCATTGCTTCCTCTTTGTCCTTTAGCCCAGTGCCTGGCTGAGGAATGACTCACAATCACTCCCAAGAAAGCACTGGAGTCCAGTGGAGGGGTGACTCATGCACTTAAACTGACTCTTAAGCTTTCCCTTAAGTTTCACTTATCCTATTGTGGCCCAGTGCACATGAATTCCACTGAAATTCATGAAAATACTTGTTATTCTGCTTTGGTTTATTACAGAAGAAACACATTGTTACATAAACAGGACAAAATACTCTCAACACCTGAATATAGTGAGGATATTTCTGAACACTCTGAATACTCTGAGTATAGTGAGGTTAGGATATTTCTGAAATTTTGTACAAAGAGCTTTGGAAAAGTGTAGAATGGGGGGAAAAGAAGGAAGGAAGGAAGGAAGGAAGGAAGGAAGGAAGGAAGGAAGGAAGGAAGGAAGGAAGGAAGGAAGGAAGGAAGGAAGGAAGGAAGGAAGGAAGGAAGGAAGGAAGGAAGGAAGGAAGGAAGGAAGGAAGGAAGGAAGGAAGGAAGGAAGGAAGGAAGGAAGGAAGGAAGGAAGGAAGGAAGGAAGGAAGGAAGGAAAAGAAATTGTCTTCTCTTCCTTGAGTGCTGAATTAGAGGACAAAATGATCAAAGACCAAATGCTGCTATTCACAGCCTTTCCCTGTATCCCACTGAGGCACAGGGAGGTGATGCAGTTCCTGAATCCCTCTGGAGCAGCCATGGGAAGGATGTTGAGTTGTTTCTCAGCTAACCATAACCATGGACAGAAACCAAACCCCCGAGATGGGAGCTGTCCCAGCTTCCCACACATTCTGCTTCAGCCTGGAGAAACCAGAGTGTTTTTCAGCTCTCTAAAAATCCTTGGCAAGCACAGGGATGTCAGGTCTCCCTGCCTGACGTGCTTTGATCACCCTGCAATTATTACCCATCAGTTCAGACACTGATTTGTAATTTTCTCAGGAGCAGGAGACAGTGTTGGTGCCTGGATGGAGGAGCTCAGATCAGCTGGGTTGAGCTGACACCTCCTCCTGCCACGGGTGCTGGGTGATGCCTGGGGCAGCACTGGCAGGGTTAATCCTCTCCTCTCCTTCCTCTGCTGTTTCACAAAGTTATTCCATATTTTCATGTCAGCACAAAAGATTTGTCAGCAATAATTTAATGAACTACCAGGGATATCTTTCTGTCATGGAATCACTAAACTTGGAAAAACCCTTCAAGATCCTCGAGTCCAGCCATTCCCTCTGCACTGCCAAGGCCACCAGACTAAACCATGTGCCCAAGTGCACACCCACTCATTCTTTGAACATTTCCAGGGGTGGTTCCATTGCCTTTCACCCTTTCAGACAGGAAATCTTCCCTGCTATCCAGTCAAACCTCCCCTGGGGCCTCTTGAGGTCCTGCCACTTCCCTCTGGTCCTGCCACTTCTCACCTGAAAGACAAGACCCACCTGGGTGTGACCCCCTTTCAGGTAGTTATAGAGAGAAAAATGTTCACAAATGAGTGTCAAACACCCACTCAGAAAACAATTCCAGTTTTCCTGCTGGGATGAAAGAAAACCCTCCTTTTTCCGTGCCAAATTGAGGGATAACAGAGAGGGTCTGCACTGTGTTTGCCCCCAAAGTGAAAGCTGCTTGCAGAGCACACAGATGGTGAATCATCTTTTACCCAGAGGAGTACAAATTCTGTAGTACAAATTCACTGTGTTCCCATATTTGTCCACCAAATTGTGTTCTTGCTGCTGTAAATTTTGTATTAAATTATTTAGGTCAGCGTAAATTTGGAAAGCAACAAAACGAGCACCATTTTTTGCCTCATTTACATGTCTGTGGTTGTTGTAACACGGTTTGCTTCCCAAATTAAAGTGATGCAAGCAGTCTGCCGTGGAAACGAGCTGCAATATTTTTTGGTTATATTTTTGAAAAGCTGGTTGTAACTCTCAGTCATTAACCCAAGAATAGGTGGACCCGTGGAGAATAAAAATTCAGATTTCTTCCAGCGTGCACTGGATCTGTGGATGCTCTGGTTTGGAGTTTGATAATTTTCCTGTGAATGAGGAGCATTTTGAGTCTTTGCTTAAAGGTTTAAACATATCAATATCAGTGATCCTGTGATTAAGGCCTGCCTAATGGCAGGTATTGTCAGGATCCAGGGGATCACGTTAAAAGCCATTAATAGCTCCATGCTGTGCCTGACATGATGCAGTCCAGCAGCTGCCCCGTGGAGAAACACTCCAGGCATCGTGTCAAGGGGACACAATGCTAATAACTGGGTTAGGATGGGTTTATTTCATCCTGATGGTGCCAGAGCCCTTCCTGTGCCTTTGGAAAGACTCCTCCTCAAGGCCTGCCCTCATCCCACCCCTTGTTTTCACTGCTGCTGAGATTCCAGCTCCTGCCAATAACTCCAGACCCCATTTCTGGCCGGCTCTGTCCCAGGCAAACACCTCTCTGTTCCTCAGTGCTTCCCGTAAACATTTCCACACAACTGTCAGTTCTTTCTGTCTGACATTCCTGTGGGGATACCCTGGATGTGCTGACAAAAGTTGTTTTGTGGGTTTCCCTGGGTGGGTCCCACCTTTCTGCTCCCACCAGAAGCCAATTGTCATAAATGGAAACTTTCTTCCACTGAGGCTGCTCGTAGCTGATCTTCCTTGCATGAATCCAACCATAGGGTGATGACCTAAGCTTTCCAAGCAAAAGGTTCTGGTGGTGTTAGCACTGCAGGCCTTCTGCTTTCTTTTTATTTTTTTTTTTCAATCTGTAATTTTTCTCCCATTCTGGAGAACTTCTGTGTTGATCCCAAAGACTGAATCCCCATTTCTCATGCTCATCACAAACTAAATTCTCCCTGTCCAGGCGCCCATCGTGGTAACACCTGTCCCAGCATTGGCTGAAAATCATTTGCATGGTGGCACTCTGGGATCACCTAAGCCCAGAAGAACAATGATTTGGGAAGCATAAAAAGAGCTGGATCCATTCACTTACATTCCCTTCGGACAAACAACTTCTTTCCTGTCTGTTCTGGTTTAATTATCCAGCGACATTTGATAAATTTTACTCCTTGCCCATCTTCTCTGGAATAGCTTCCAGGTTTCTCTATAAAACACTCAGATTCATGCCCTTTCCTATCTCATGCACCAATATTTAATTTTTGTACAGATTTTTATTGATTGCTTTTCTTGCTGTTATTTTATTTTGCTGTTTTACAGCTGCTGTTAACATTTACTAGAGGAATTACTTTAGACTCTGTACGGAAAGACATCACTGCAGATATCTTGGCAACATGAATAGTGACTGAAATTTAGGGAGGGGGGTGTGGAATAAAAGGAGGATGAAGAGGAGAGGAAAGGCAGCATAGGAGGGTGAGCAAATTGCTTTTCCTTTCTCAATGGTTAAATCCTAACCACTGGTAAATGCCCTTTCAGTGGGGAGGGCAGCTCATTTGTGATAGAGGTACAAATGGGCTCAATCAGAGAAGTAACCCCACAGGCACTTCCAATTCTTCTGTGACATTTAACACCTCCAATGTTTTCAGCAGCTGGTGATGGGATTTACTCTCTTATTTCCTTTTTCTTTTTGTGAGAACATGAAAATTAAAATCACTTGAATGTTTTCACTGAGCAAGTCCTCACCATCGTGCTTTGTTCCTCCCTCCAGGGGCACTGGGAAATAGACTGAGAGTCTTTGCCAGCCTTAATGATGCTGTGGTTCTGTTTTGTGGAAGCTGTGCTCCCACGGGAGGGGTGAGGGGAGGCAATCCATGTGAAACTCAGCAGCACCCACCCGCCCACCCCTGGGCTTTCTCCAGCGTGAGCAAGTTGTTTCTTTGGCAAAAAAAAAGGAAGGACAGGGGTTTGTGCCGTGAGGTTCCATCTGTGCTTTCCAAATCCATTTCCAGACAGAATCCTCACCCCAAGCTTCACTGGGATTGATTATTGTGCACACAAGATTCACAGCTCTGTTGGTGGATCCAACAAGAAGCACTGGCAGTTCCTGGGCAGGCTGATCCCAAGTGGTTTTCCTTCCCCAGGGGGTGGCTGCCAGCTAAGGAGCCTAGGAATATTCTGCATAACATCTTTTGGTTATTGCCTGCAGTGACTTCTAGAAAATGCAGCCTCTGTATCCCAAGGGCTGACTTCTGTTTACTGTGGAGAACGGATGGAAATGATGCTTTTATTCAATATTACCATCAAAAGCGCCTTATTTTTGGTGATATATTGAGCAAAAATCTAGAAAACCGTAGCTATAAAAGTGAAGTATTTAAAACAAACCAAAAAGGATGGTGGTGTCCTGAAGCTCTTGGTGTCTGAATGAAATCCAGTCTTTTCTTCTGGTCTTGGGCACATCTTTCAATTTCCCAGGCTCCTTGGTCTGACAACTTAAACAGAAAGTCTTTCAGGCCCTGGGCTCTCTTCATGCATTTTGTACTGAACCTGCCTCCAGGCAAAAGGGAGAAAATGAGCAGAGAATCAGAACATTCCTCAGCCACTAAAATTCCTCTCCAAAGCCCAGGTCTGTGAGCTCTGCCAGGCTCTCCAACTCTGCACTGAAGTTCTCCTTTCCTGTTTCAACCTCTTGCAACTCCTGCTAAGGGAAAGTTCACTTTATAATTTTTGGAGTTAAAATGGTCTGACATGATAGAGGGCAAGAGAGGGTGGAAAAATTGGTGTTTCAGGCTTGTACGGTTTCCATCATGCAAATGAAAGTGGGAGGAAGGAGAGAGAAGTTTATGGGGTGCATGAACCATCAGGGATCTGCACAGGGCAAGATGATCATGAGCAGGATGTACTGCTATTAAACTGATGAAAGGTAATTTTAACTCCTCTATAATAAAATATTTCCTAACACTTCTACATGGATAAGCTCTGGAATCAATGTGGCCTCAATATTTTCATTTGTACCCTCAAAATTCATGGGTTACTGTAGAAATCTGTGAAATCTAACTTATAATTTAATTAGTTTTGTTTGTTGGTTTTTTTTTTTTCTTGCAAGCTAAACACCAAGATTAAATAGTGGTGTGCAAGTCATATTGAGTACACATTAATAATTTTTTATTTTCTTCATCAAGCCTGATCCCTATATGAGACAAAATACAGAATTATGTAATACCACAAGGAAATAAGAATATGTGAACATTCAAAAAAAAATAATAATACCTTTATCTTTTCATTTGCTGTGTTTTCTCAATGGCTCTGATTTCTCCAAGACATTTATACAAGTACAGACCATAATTGTGCTAATAAAGAGGAAATTATACTGATCTATAATTAGAGTAATAAGGAGAAAGGTACAGCAGATCATAATTGAACCAATAAGGGGAAAATATAATCATGTTTAATAGCTTACATGAGTGTTAGTGTCTTCTGTATACTTAATAAATTGGTATTCATTTTCATGGTGTGTATCTGAACCACCTATCCTGATATTATCAAATTACCCCTCAGATCTACTGTTGGGCACTTCTGCTGGTCCTGGAAGCCCCACTGGGTGAGGCCTTTTGGAATAAGCAGAATAATAGCAAAATTTCAGATGGGTTTGACCATCAGCTACAATCATCTGTAGCTTCATCCCTGCCCGGGATTATTTAGGTTTAAATCCAAGGATATACAGGTGGGCAGCCTCATAACAGGGGTGAGATTTGGAAAAAGAAATACAGAAATGGTTGAGAGGTGTAACCCTTCGGGGTCACTGTGTTTGGGCATGAAAAGATGTTCTGCAAGCACGATATGCTCTCAGGACAAGGCAATGATTTATTTCCTAATATTCACAGCAGAATAACGTGGCTGCAAGCCCCAGAGCTGAGCATCAGTAATTCCCCGCTGCTGCTGCTGAGCTCCCACCTTCTTTAGGCTTTTTTTCTAACCTGAAAATTTCACAGCTCGAAGCTTTGATGTGTTTCCCTGCGAGTCCTTGAGCTGCTAAGTGTCCCCTTCTCAGCAATCTTGCCCCTGTCTGCAGCTTGACCTTTTGGAGCTTGTAGAGCTCGAGTTTACTTGTTTCCCTCACAGCTTTTTCTCACGATGTGCTGGTTTGCTCAGAGGTTCGAGCCAAGGTCACGCAGATGCTCGGTGTGGAAATCCAGCCAGGGATCAGAGAGAGAGAGATGAGCTCTGCCAGGGGACTTTACCAAGGCTGAAGTTTAAAACAGCCTCTGCACATCTTCACATCAAATGCAGTTTTGGAAATAATTTGCCTGTTTGATTTCCCTCTCAGCCATTAAAAAAAATAAGGATGTTTCCTACCTTTACTGTGAGCATGCAAATATCTCCTCAGACAATGCCCACTCTTAGTGTGTGACATCCTTTACTTTGAGGTGACACCTGCAAAGATTTTCAGCCCAATTGTCCTGGCAGGAGCCCAGGTGCTGTTTTTTAAGCTGTGGAAAGCTTGGAAGGGCAGGAGCAAAACTGGTGAATGGGACCTAAATGTGCAAGGTCAGAGAACACCTTGGGAGAGAGGCTCACGTTTTCCACCAGAAACATCTGAGAGATGTATTTTGTCAAATATTTTTAGCTCTCAAAGATTTCTCAGCTCTGCTAAAGCTTGAAGATAAATGGAAAGGGCCCCTCAGCCTCTTCTCTCCATGTCTGGCTGTTGTTGGAGCCTGGCCTGGCCAGGATGGAGCCTCTCATCCTCCTCTCTCCAGGTCTGGCTGTTGTTGGAGCCTGGCCTGGCCAGGATGGAGCCTCTCATCCTCCTCTCTCCAGGTCTGGCTGTTGTTGGAGCCTGGCCTGGCCAGGATGGAGCCTCTCATCCTCCTCTCTCCAGGTCTGGCTGTTGTTGGAGCCCAGCCTGGCCAGGATGGAGCCGTGGGATGCCCCAGGAAGGGCCCTGCCCCTCTCAGGGCCTGCCCGGCCCGGCTGCATGGAGGAGGCCGGCCAGGCCTGTTACCTTTTCCCAGGTCAGAAGAAGAAGAGATTTCCCATGGTTTGCTCCATTTTTAACATTCACAGAAGCATGTTCATCTTCCTAGTGGTTTAACAAGGTGTCAGTATTCAAAACCAGCCACTGATTGGTTTTGTCCAGCACGGAGGAGACTCTTAGCAGCTCCTATTTGAGAAATCATTTCTGTGGGTGCCTTCTTCCCTCCTCACTAAATTTCAGTCACTGCAAAAGACAAAGTTTCTATGTCAATGTGACACTGATTTCACATGTACACGTGAAATAACAAAAAGACGCTTTTATATTTTGTGACTATAATTTTTAAGAGCCTTGCCCTAAATGAAAAAAATGACATGAACTTATAAAACCCAATTAGATAGATGGAGATACTTAAAATAATAAAGACAAAACCCATAAAAGTAAGATTCTAAATACATGTATGTATGTAGGTGTAGAGCATATATATATATATATATA
>WEIU01021979.1:39592-63588 GCA_013389925.1 Aegithalos caudatus
GGCTGGGTAAAGATTTGCAAGGGGGAGGAAACAGGCATTGAAATAGTGTTTCCTCGCTGAATAAGAATGCAAAAGTAGAGTCTGTTTAACTTTTTACCGGGAGAAACTACCACAGCAGCAGCTTTTTAAAATGTGCAAACACACTGCTTGATATAACTCTGCTGGGTTGGTGTTGATGAGCTAAAGCAATCTTCTGGCCCTTTTACTCTCATTGTAATAATCAAGTAATGTTTGTTTTGCTCGGTGTGCTTTACGTTGCTGAGTTTGGTTTAAAGCAGCATTAAAATCCTTATTAAATGTAATATTTGCCAGGCATTCAAGGTGTAATAATAATCCTCTGTCACTTGCTACTTTTGTTAATATTAGCAGAGTGACCTGAGAGTAGATGAGTGCTCTCATTCAGTGGCACAAAACTTCTGTGTTTTTCAAACTTGATCCAACATTTTCTTTGAAATGCCAGAGCTAATTTAAAAGGTACAGAACTGATTTTTTTTTTCTCACTAATAATATGATCTAAAACTGTTGCCTCTATGTTTTGCAATGATATTGTTTTCCTCCCCTCTGCTTTTAATTAACACCAAAGTGCAGGACAAATAATTTTAATTATTTTTAGATGGATTAATCTTGAGGAACTTTAAAGTTTCTTGCTTTTCTTAGCACCTTTTTCTCTTCACAATGACTATTTTAAATATCTTATTATTTCCAGTTTGTGGTTTGCTCATAGTCAAATTCAGTGAAGTAACAGTGTCACAACAACAGAGAAATAACTTCTCCCATCTCATAGAGTTCCTGGGTGCTCCAAAACCCTCATCCATCCCTTCTCCATCATTATCCTCCTCCCAGCTCTGGTGGCTTTTCAGGATTTGGGGTTTGGTTTTGCAGAGGAGCTGAGAGAAGCCCTGGGATGCTCAACACTAATGAATTTTTAAGCACAGATTTACAGAGGAAACCAAATTATTCTTCTCTCCTTCCATAGCTACTCTTAAATCTTCTTGAGAAAGTTTTAAAATGAAGCGTGCTGTGTTAAAAAATAATCCCAAGTCTATGTTGGTTTAGCAGGCTGGAAATATTCAGCAAAATGGGTAAGTTATGCCCAGTTCTCTCAAAGACAGGGGTATTTAGGCTTGAGTGTTTTAGCAAAGTGGGGCAAATACAGGTTCTTGTTTTGGTCTCTGTGGAGGTTTGGGGTGGATTTTAGGAAAACGTTCTTCCCTTAGAGGGTGCTGGGCACTGCCCAGGCTGCCCAGGCAATGAGCACAGCCCTGAGGCTGCCAGAGCTCCAGGAATGTTTGGGCATCACTCCCAAGGATGCCCAGGGTGGGATTGTTGGGGTGTCAGTGCAGGGCCAGGAGCTGGACTGGATGATCCAGGTGGGGCCTTTCCAACTCAGAATATTCTGTGATTCCATGCCTGGCACAGAGAAAGGGGAACCAGAAGCCAGTGAATGTGTGACTGAACCTCCTGCCCATGCCAGGGCAAGTTCTGCTGACCCAAACTCCTTGCTGGACCCCATGAGCTGACAGATCACACCTCTAATATTTAACAAAAAAGGGGACAATTGCAGGTGTCTCACAGTCCAGCTGAAGACTTGGTGGAGTGTGAGACCAACTCTGAAGTCTACTGCTCCCATTTGCCACCTCTTCTCTTTTATTTTAACAAAACAACCAGAGCATAAATGTTTATGTTTTCTAAAATTTATCTATTTTCTCTCTGTCTAGATGAATGCTAAAATATTGTCCCTGAAGGTTCCTCCCTGCTCCTTTGATGCTGTCTCAGAGTTAGGAACCCCTTTGCACAAAGTCTTCCCTTCCTCCCTTCTACTGCATTTTCTTTCCAAGAAAAGGCAAACAAGCAGGAGGAGCTCAAATTAGGCCACAGCTGTATTTTCCAGAGAAATTATCCCCATTGCTTTTAAGGACACGAGTGCTCCTCATTAACAAAGAATGGCCTCTTTAAAGGGACAGGACAGAGCATGCGATGTGTAACAGGGAAACCGGCAAAAAAAAAATCAATGGGAGATTTGTTGAACATTTTCAGATATGTAAACCATAGAAATGGATTTATGTAAGCAGGCTTTTTGTGAATTTTCAGTTTCAAGAGGATGGTGCTGAGGTTTTGTTAGAAAAGGTTGGGGTAAATGAGATTATTAGGGTGCTTAAATGTGATGCATAATCAACATTTATATACTTAGCTTTAAGGTAATACTGATTATCACCTGGAAAAATTCTCAGGAAGGAAAGAGCAGACCATACCCAAATTATTAGGCAGCATCCTCATATATTCAAAAATCCTTGACGTTTTAGCATTTTAATATTAATTCTAAATAGTAGAAGTATGACTGCTTCATATGACTCTGCTGGTTGCAAACTTGGTTAAGATGCTCTAGAAAAACAAGATCTTAGAATAAATTATCCATATAGGTTTTGGTTGGTGGGTGAATCATCTCCAGTGGTCAGAGCTTGCTTTTATGATTTCATCTCTCCTGGTTTGTCTTCCTCAGTTCCATGGCATTTAGCAAGAGAATTTTTCTGAAACCCTGACCAAATACTAAATACTGAATATAATCTTTGCAACACAAATAACCAACAAGAACTTACAGTTAAAAACTTCTGTGCTTTGTGTAGCAGCACCTTCTTATTTTCAGTGCCCCTGGGATGAGAGACACCCTTACTTAACAGACCATTTCAGACCATAACAGACTAATATATTGCAACACTAATTCTGAATTTATGTTTCATCCTGTGTTCCAGGCATCATGATTTGGACAAATGGTCTAAGTCTCACTGCCGGATTCCTGGTGGGGTTTCTTCTCCTGTCCATGTTCACCAGGAAGGTGGTGCCTGAAGAGAACATCATTGCAACCAAGAATGGCAGAGTCAGAGGGACCAGCCTGCAGGTGCTGGGGGGGACAGTCACAGCCTTCCTGGGGATCCCTTACGGGCAGCCCCCCGTCGGGAGGCTGCGGTTCCAAAAGCCACAACCTCGGGAGAAATGGGCGGATGTTTGGGATGCCACCAAACACGCCAACTCCTGTTACCAGCCCATAGACACCACTTACCCGGGGTTTGCTGGCTCAGAGATGTGGAACCCAAAAACCAACCTAAGTGAGGACTGTTTATACCTGAATGTATGGGTTCCTTCTCCCAAGCCCAAGAACGCCACTGTCATGGTGTGGATTTATGGTGGTGGCTTCGAGTCCGGCTGCACTTCCCTGCCTGTCTACGATGGGAAGTTTCTGGCCAGAGTGGAAAGAGTGGTCGTGGTTTCCATGAACTACAGGATTGGTGCACTGGGATTTCTGTCCTTGCCAGGAAACCAGAAAGCTCCTGGAAATGCAGGTTTGTTTGATCAAAGGTTGGCACTACAGTGGGTCCAGGAGAACATAGCAGCCTTTGGAGGCAATCCCAAAAGCGTGACTCTGTTTGGAGAGAGCGCTGGCTCGGCCTCTGTCACGTATCACCTCCTTTCTCCTGAAAGCCACCCTTTATTCACCAGGGCCATCCTGCAGAGTGGGTCTGCAAATGCCCCCTGGGCTGCAATTACAGCCTCTGAGGCCAGGAACAGAGCAGTGGCTTTGGCCAGACAGCTCCAGTGTCCCACCAGCAACGAGTCAGAGCTCATTCTCTGCCTCCAGGACAAGGACCCAAAGGAAATACTGGAAAATGAAATCTTTGTCGTTCCATACGGTCCTCTTTTACAAATATATTTCTCTCCGAGCGTGGATGGTGATTTTCTGGAGGACATGCCAGAAGTATTGATGGAGAATGGTGCTTTCAAACAGACCCAGATCTTGGCGGGTGTCAACAAAGATGAAGGGCTGTCATTTCTGGCATACGGAGTGCCTGGCCTCGACAAGGATAGCGATGGCTTCATCAATAAAACCCAGTTTGAAGCAGCTTTAACTCTGGCCTTCCCAGGAGTGAGCAAACTTGCCATAGAATCCATCATCTTCCACTACACGGACTGGGAAAACGTGGAAAAGCCGGAGCACTACCGGGACGCCATCGATGACGTTATCGGGGACTACAACATCATCTGTCCCACGCTGGAATTCACCACCAGCTTCTCCCAGCTGGGCCACCACGTGTTCTTTTATTTCTTTGAGCATCGCTCCTCCAAGCTGCCCTGGCCAGAGTGGATGGGGGTCATGCACGGCTACGAGATTGAGTTTGTGTTTGGGCTGCCCCTGGAGAGGAGAGTCAATTACACCAAAGCTGAGGAGCTCCTGAGCCGCTCTATGATGAGACACTGGGCAACGTTTGCCAAAACTGGGTGAGTTTACTCTGGAACTTTGGGTGGTTGATTAGTTGGTTGGTTGGATGTTGTCTCACCAGGGGAAAAAAAGCCTGACTGGAATGATGGGAACAGATTAATTGTTCAGTTACCCAGAATTCCTGTTTTAGTTCTGACAAAAGCACGGTTTTAATAAGATAAACTGTTGATGTGTTGCTCCCTGTATTGAGCAAGCTTAAGGGAACAATGTTTATCCCCCCATAAAAGCAAATACAACACATTTCTTTGCCAGGGCAGCAGTTGTTCCAAAGGCACGTAATGGTTTCAAGTGTTAGAAACAAAATATTTCAAACACTAGAAAAGACTTCCAGCAGTAGAAGTAGGAGGGAAAAAAGCCCAGTTTCCTTAAGGATGTAATTTGCTCAGAACATTCAGGTGTATAACAGGCAGGTGTGTTATGTTCACACGATGAAGAGATTGGGATTTCAGAAAGCCTCTCCCTCCCTGGGTGCTGTGAGTGCAAGCCCACAACAAATCACTCTCTAATTCCAGTTCACTCCTCTTGAAGTGAAACATGGCCCAGCCTGCACAAGGAGCAGATAAGAATATTTCATTTGGGTGTTTGGAATGGATTAAATCCAACCCCTCTGCAGCTGGAGTCAGGAGAAGGGAGGCAGCCCTTGCTCCTCTCAGCAGGGATGGAGGCTCTCAATGTGATGCTCAGTTTGAAATGAAAACATTTCAGAGCAGTATCAAAAACAGCCCCTATCACAACAATCATGTAGGATTAGTCCCAAGCCTGGTGGGAAGGGGTGGTATCTTTTTCCAGAAGTTTGGTTTGTGTTCTCTCCTGAGAAGATTATATATACAAAAATCTGTGCCTTGGAGAACACGTGACCAATCAATTCACACTCTAAAAATATTTCTTTAACTTTAATGTTAGAATCCTGCATTAATTCTGTTTCTAAGGTAGACCTTTTGTTTGATTTGTCAAGGATATATAGGTTGGTAAGGGCTGAAATCAACATTGGAACAGGATCTATTTATTTTTTTAATAGATTAGAAACCAGAGGGGACCACTGTGCTCATTTAGTCCACCCAACCTTGTACATAACACAAAACACATGTAGGAATGAAATGTTCCCACTGATTAAAAATGTTTCCACTGATTAAAAATCCAGAACAAACATTGTTAGCTTGTCTTAAATCTTAATTCCACTTAAAATGTTACATTATAAAAATGTTTCTAGACCAAATTTGCCTATCCTAACTCTACATTTTCCAGGTTGTACATTTTGTTTGATAATTTTTAAGATTAATTTTATGATTTTAATTCCATATAGAGGTTGTTTATTAAGGATCTATTAAAGCATTCATTTTATTTTTAATTGCTTGTTAAACAAACACCTTGAGACTTGCACTAATGTGCCTCTTTCTCAAATAATAACTCTTCACCTTTAAACCTGTGATTTATCCACACCTTGTTGGAACTTTCCCTGCCAGAATTAAACACTGTCATCCCCATGGAGCTGTAATTCCAGGTGTCACCTCTCCCTTTCTGTTCAACCTGATATTCCCTTTTTTTATCCATCCAAGGCAAGAGCTGTTTGTGCTTTGTGGTGTTATCTTGGGGCTGCCATTTGCCAAAGGCTCCACCATCCATCCCAAATCCATATCTCCCCCTCCCTGCTTGGGCTCTCTCCAACTCCAGGACACCCCAAATTTGGTGGCTGCCATCCCCCAGCCCTCTATTTTCCCTTCACCTCATCCTCCATGGTGAACTCACTGCTTATTTTTATGTGCATCCCTTTTTTTAACAGATTTACTTATCAATGGGTGTGACTGATTGATTGATTGCCTTGATTTGTAGGAGGATTAATTACCTTAACAACTCCCATCCCCTTTAAATGCTGGAGCATGTAATATTTCTCTTACCAGATGAGATGAGCATATTAAAACTCAGAAAATAACTGTACCAATAGCTGTACTCATCACTGCATAATGCTCTCATACAGGTTTAATTATTGTAAAATTTAATCTAAAATTTAATCCAGGAGCTCTTTCTGCCTCCCTCTCTGCTCAGAGCCTGAGCACACCTCTCCGTGTGAGTTTGGTGGGGAGGGCTGTGATGCAGAGCAAAGCTTTCAGTGGGGTTCAGTCTGTTATTGAGCTGTGAGATCGATTTATCAATGCCAAAAATGCATCTCATAGATTCCCAAGATGAATTCTGGCATTGGGAAAGGCTTGGAACACTTCCTGCACCATGGAGATGTGCTGTGACACCATTCCTTAGGGGCTGGTGTCATCAGGCCCTTGGTGGAGGGCAAATGGAGTGAAAGTTCCTTGTTCCACCCTGCAGCTTCCCATCCTGCCCTAGAGGAGCTTGCAGCCAGGATCTTCCACCAGAGACAGCACATCCTGCCATTAAACACAACTATTGCTGAGTGGAAAAAGAGAAATTCAGGTCTGTGTTTGATTTTGCAGAGCGATGTTTACATTTCTTTGAACTATCAGTTTCCACTGGATTATGTATATATTTAACTTTCATGTATATAACTTTTATGTGTATATATAGATATATATATAAATCTCACTAACCTGCTCTGCAAAACACAGTTCCTGTCATTGCAGCTCCTAAAATTAGACAACATAAGGTACATTCAGGTTTAAATTTGTGGAAGATGGTCCTGTCACCTACTCTGATCATCATTCACACTATAATTAGATTACCCCACAGATTGAATTTCAAGTGGTTTCCACAGCAAACAGCAAATAATCCCTCCCTCTGCTCCCACCACGAGGATCCAAACCATGACTATTGGGAAAAACAAAACAATCCAGCAATTTCTGTGATAGTAGAAGATCAGATCAGGATTAACCCTCTGTGTGACCCTTTATTCATTATCCAGAGCACAGACACCTAAAGCTCTGTATCCCATTATTCAGAGTGTGCAAGGAATGGGGAAAGTAATAAGAATTCCTAATAATTCCAAGATTTATAAGAGATCATTTTTTTTTTTTTTTGCCCGGCACATTTGAGCACAGCAAACATTTATAAGGAGCTGGGGAAGCCCTGTTTTGACATAATGTTTATAGGAAACTCTGGCATGATCAAAGGGCAAACCTCTGAGGGGAAAATTACCAGTGATGTCTCCAGCAGATGAAGAGAAAAAATCAAGCAAAAATGAGAAATATTGTACAGCATATTTTTAGTGAGGGTGTTTGACCTAATATTCTAATGTGCTGAAGTACAAAAGCACAAGGGAGGAGAGAGCAGCCTGCAGAGGAAAAGAGATGAAGTAGAGTCAACAAAACTGGAAGAAATTTTGTTTTTCCTGGTGTTTCCTGGCTGGGAGAGGCTGAGAGGTGCCAGGGCTGCTTCTCATGAGGGGCCTTCAAGCCCAAACTTTGACCTTGGTGATCTCTGGGTTTTATCATCCTGTGAGGAATAAAAATACTGGCAGGAAAATTAAAAATATGCACTTGGAAGCATTTTCTGTTTCTGTCATGGTTTAACCCCAGCCAGCAGCTAAACCGCACAAAACTGTTGCCCTCTTCCCCAAAAAAGAAGGATGGGAGAGAGAACTGGAGGGATAAAAGCAAAGAGAACTTGTGAGAAATCCTCAGTGTCATGTAAGGACAAAAGAAAAGATGTTAGGGACAGAAAGTGACTCCTTCAAAGCATCCCAAGAGGGTGAAATCCTTGATTTCTGCATTTCTCAGGAACTAAAAGGACACTGCCAGCCAACCCAGGGGTTTCCCTGTGCACCACCATCCCCAGCAGGAGTGGGTGCAATTTTCCAAATCTCTGGGCACTTCCTATTGCACATCCTGGCTAAAAATAGACATCAGTGATTAGTGACTCTTTTTCCTGGAAAATTACAGGCATTTCTATTTTTGAATATAAACAGGGAATGGAGATGTGGAGGATTCAGCAGGAGACAGGAACACACATTTCTCCTGTGAGCCCTGGAGTTGGTGCTGCTGTTAGACTCCAATATTTCTCTTCTGGATCCCAGGGAATAGTGTCATTTTTTAGGAATCTGCCATATATTAACACAGTCTGTGAAGATCTTGCTCAAAAGGTCTTTTTCATGACTGAACTTGGGTATCAAATAAATTTGATCAAATATCCCAGCCATTCCTAGTGCTATTAAGATATTCCATTAAACACTTTTTTCACACATTTAAGCCGTGAAAGAGCAAACTCTTTTTCCTCAAACCCTGAAAAATCCTTGTTCTACCAGTGAGGGAAGAAGGAGACTTATTACTCCTGCTGTCTGAATAAATCAAGCCTAATAAAATATTTGGGTTATAAGGAAGAACAGATTTTTCCAAAACCAAAGTTCTGGGTTTACACTTTGAGGTTAAATTCCTCCCTTCACCTTCACCTGGGGTCTCCTCAGCTTATCCTTGCATTTAGGAGTATTGGCAGTTGAATATCAACTCAAAACCTCAAAATCATTTGATAAAATGCCAGATATCATCACAGTTAGACAAAGAAAGATGGGCAGATGGGATTCAGCAGGAAACCGAAGTGTGGTGACATGAAAAGGGCTGGATCAGGTCTGGTATGATTATGTTTGTGTGGAAATAACATTTATTTTAACAATATTGCTAATTTCCAGCGGCCTTTTCCTAAATTCTTTCCAGTCTACTTGATTTTAAGCCACACTCATGAAAAAAATATAAGTGTTATATTTAAATACAAAATACAAATTCTGTTTTTTGCCACACTTTTGTTATTTTTCAGAAAGCTTTTGAAAGCAGGGAGGTGACACTAACAGGTCCTACAAATCCCAAGCCCCTGGATCCTCTGCCAGCTCTGGGAAGGGGAAATCTTATTTATCCTGAAAAACCAGATGGGATCCCAAATCCATGGGTGCCTTTTCCATTCCTTTATCCATTAGATTTGGTAACTGCGCTCTTCAGTGATGAGAGATGCAAAGTGACAAGAGCCAGACAAATCAGATGAGCTGAAAACTCAAGCAAGAATATAATGGAGCACACAAAGATAATATTTTTTAAGGCTTTGTAAAAAATGTTTCAGATAAAAGTGAACGGGCAAAACTTGTCTCCCTGCCAGTTTTACAACTGCAGAAACAAATCTTTGCAGCTTTTTCTATAAAGTGAAGCCTTTGAAATATTTCCTCCTATGTTTTAGGGGGAATTTGTGAGGCTTTGATTGTCCCACTAAAGCTGTGAAGCACTTTGTCTGGTTATTATTGCCTTTCCATGATGTTCCACTGGTAGACACATAATAAATTTCAGTGCTTTTGTTACCAACTTATCACAAGCTGTTTATAGAGAGTCGTTTCAGAGCAGTGAGAACAAAACCAACAGCCTCATATAGAGTCCAGGCAGCACTTGAACTGGGGACCTATATACTCTGGGTATGGGAAGGACTGAATATAGTGGGAAAAAAATAAAAATAAAAAACTCCAGCCACTTTTAATTTCCTTACACTTCAGGAAGTTGGAAGTTTTATGTACCTCTGAGCCATTTCAAAGGAAGAAATTTACTGTGGGCTGTATTTCTGTCAGAGATTCGCTGGTGTTCACAGGGATAGAGGAAAGTTTTTGGGTTGGAGTCACTTTGATCCTTGCAGGGTCTTCAAACACTCCAGAGCTCAGGGTGAGCAAGGGAAGCCTTCCCCTGAGGCTGCTGCTCCTGAGATCTCACACCCTTCCAAAAAAAATTCATTTTATATGTTAATAAGTGATTTTTCCTGATCAGATGAAGAATCCAGAAGAAAAGATTTCTGGATTAAAAAAAAAAAAAAGTGTATGAACACATCAAGACAAGGGTTCCCAAAAATACAAAAATGTATATGGAAAGATTTTCTTCCCCATGTTAGGGAAAATCAAGACTTTCATTATGACCCAAAAGAACACATCTGCTCTCTCATTCACTGTCTTTCATGTGAGTAATTTCTGAGCCATGCAGAAATCATAGTCTTAAAGAAAAATAAAGTTTACTTTTAAAGAAAATTTACTCCAATTTTTCCACCTCCAGTTTTGAGTTCTTAAAAGTGACTCATCATCTTTAGCAGAGTTTACATCCGTTGTTGTATTCAGAAACAGCAATGGAAACACCTTTTTAGCAAACTAATAGGAAAGAGTGGATCATGGAAAATATCAGCAACCAGAGACTCACCTTGGCAGGCATCCCTCTCTCTCCCCAACTTGCAAGCTGTCATTGAATTTCAAAACTGAAAACAGGACTATTTGATTCAGATATCTTTTGAAAATAAGCCTGGGATATGAATTGTTGAGATTGGTTTAATTTTATTACAAATATTGCAAATTACGAGAAGATGCCTCGTTCCTTTCCATATGTGCAGCAAACGCAATTCTGTCCACAGGGATTTTACTCCCTCCAACAGATGAGTCAAAGCATTATTTTCAAACAGGAGATCAGAACATCTCTGAAGGAAATGTCCAAATATTGTAGGAGTCTTTGAGTGAGAATAAAACTAAAACCTAGAGCTGAAATGCAGAGGATTGCCTGGGAGGGAGCACTGGCAGTGCTTTGTGGAGCAGGGTGAGCTCCAGTTCAATTGTCAAAGGCTGAGAGATCAAAACCACCAGTGGTGATTCACAGGCCTGGGGCTGAGCAGGGTGAACTCCTGAGCCCTGGAAAAAAGGAAGATCTGAGGGGATGGAGAAAGAAATGGAGGTGGGAAAGGGGCTGGAGCCCCAGGAGGGGCTGAGGGAGCTGGGGAAGGGGCTCAGCCTGGAGAAAAGGGGGATCAGGAGGAAATTCTGGCTCTGCACAAGTCCCTGACAAGAGGGGACAGCCAGGGTTTAGGTGCAATATTAGGGGAAATCTCTCATGAAAAGGGATGTCCTGCCAAGGTAAAATCTGCCCAGGACTGTGGAGCAATCCCCTCCCCTTGAGGGATTTAAAATCCCTATGGATGTGGCACTTGGAGACGTGGGACAGTGGTGGCCTTGGCACTGCTGTCTCAGCAGCTGGATTTAAAAATCCTGGAGGTCTTTTCCAACCTAATTCAGTGATTTTATGGATCCAATCTTGGATGTGGCTCTACCTTTCCTCACCACTGAGAGAGGTTGAAGAGCCTGTACTGGGACAGAGTTCCCTTCTGTCCCAAGAGCCTGGCAAAGAGTACACAGACACATTCTAGGGAGAGGAGAGGCATGAAGAGAAACAAATGTTTCAAGAGTGAAATAAAACCACAGTGTGATTGCCACCTCAGATTCGGGAGTGGGTGTAAGAAGGCTGGATGGAAATAATTTAATGTTTGGGGGGAAGTAAGGAAAATGGAAAAGCAAGAGAGGGAAATGTAACTGCTGCAAGACATCAGGTGACCAAGAAATGCACAAAGAAGAAAGAACAAAAAGAGAGATTGAAATATGACAGAAGAAGATTTCTGTAAAGCTTGCAGGGGAAGAACAAACCTGTGAACAGAGAAATGAAGGAAGGGCACACATGGACTTTTTACGAGTTGTGTCTGAGGCAGGTTCACATATAAAGCCAGGCACTTCAGAGAGAATGTAACGTAAACATGTAAACACATGGTTCCAAAAGGCACTGAGAAATTCTAATCAACATTCACCCACAGTTAATTCCCTTTTTAAGGGCCACTCTTCTTCGTGCTGCTTTTCTGCAGCCTAGTCCTTGTTTCATCATCAGAAGGCAGAAATGCAAGCTGGAAAGGTCTGCAAACCCCATTTTTCCAGGTTGTTCTGGAACACTAATCTGAAGTGATGCTGAGAAGTTCAGCAGAGGAGGAATGGAAACCTTTCAGTGCACATTTTAATTTACTCCCCAACACCAGAGATTGGCTGTTCCAGGGAAGTGGCAAAGGCGAGAGGAGAAGAAATGAGGAGCAGCAGAGGTTACCTAACAGCACATTTTTGAAGGGAGCTCAATATGGTGTTTAATTCTGTTTTCAATCAGCTGCAGGGAAAGGCAGTGGTGGGGAAATGTAGTCAGAAATTCAGTGTTGGGATTTGGGAGATCCTGTCCCCAAGAATATGAAGCCGTGTTGGTAGAAATTGGGCATTTTGTGCTTATAGTTGCTGATGTTACACACTTCTATAAGAATATAAAATTGAAAGCTGCCATTCTCTGCTTTTCCAGACACCTCTGGCCACCATCTGTGTCCTCAACCTTTCCTTGCAGGAACATAAGAGAACTTCTTAATTGCATAAAATACAAACCCTAAAGAGAATTATCTCAAATTTACACCTGAAAGATCCTTTTCCCACAGAAACAGCTGTTTAAATACAGGGATTTTTTTTAATTCTAATGAAGTTTTCCTTTTAATGAACTTTTAAATATCTGCCTCTCATGAATCTTATTCACTGTGCAAACTCCAAGTAAATTTTCTGTACAACTGGAAAAGCTCAGATGTTTAACCTCTGTTTTTTTCCTAGTAATAAGGCAATCTGCATACAATAATTTCCACAAAACTCTCTCAATTTTGAAAGAGAAGAACTTTAAACAGGTTCCTCCTCTCTTTTCATATTCTTTCTTCCTTCCATGGCTCCCAGTCCACCTGCTGGTATCTGGAGGTCTCCCTCTTGTTGCAGTTCAAAAGAAAGGCTGAGAAGAAGTTACAAAAATGGGACATAAATCAAATTTCTTTATCAAAGGAAGTCAGATGTAGATTCCACTTGTAAATGTCAAACCTACAATGAATTTATACCATAACAAAATACTATTATTATTATTATTATTATTATTATTATTATTATTATTATATATTTGGGGAGGGGGTTGAGAGCACACTTCTTGTTTACATTTCCCAGCATGAAGCTGCAGTGGTTCTGTTTCTGATGAAGCCGTAACACAAATTCCCCCTCCTGAAAGCTACCCAATAGTTTCAATTTTTAGGAGTGCTCAATTTGGCCTAGATTACATGGTCGTGAAAGTTTGTGACTCATGCACTTCCTCCCACTCACAGAAATAAAACAGTAGTAGAAAATCTAAAGAAAAATGCCACTGTGATGAAATCCATCAGGACACGACGAATCCAGAGGATTTTGGTTGGTGCAGGGCTCTGTGGAGCATCCATCCTGAAAATAAATCATGATTAGGGCAATTTCCATGGAAAACAAATCTCAGATATTATATCCTGGCGTAGTATCAACCACGCAGTCTCAATTGCAAATTTAGTCTCTAGAGATAAGAAAAGCGTTGAACACATTTATCCAACAATTTCTGAGTGCCTGGGATGAACTTTATTAATGGCAGAGAAAAGGAGGAATGGAACCAGCAATAACATCCATGAGCACAGTATTTACTCTTCCTCAGAACCAGCTGGGCTGACAAATTTTACCAAAGACACTGGGAATTTAAAACCACTGTATTAATAGCTTTATGGCTATAAAACCATTTTTCTCTCCCTTCACGCCCTCTTTTTTGTTTCTGATGAAGCCCTGGTTTGTTGCAGGGAGTAATCCTGGTTAAGATATTGTGTAAGTCTGTGCTTTTCCAGGTCATGGGGAGGAAGAGGGGTTGCAGAGGAGATAAAACAGCCTCAGAGGATGACTAAAAGGGCAAGTGCCATGTGCCTTCCTTATTCTTTTACTTATTCTACTTATTCTTTTACTTACTTGTTATGGAAGGCACTTCCTCCTTCAAGGTCTCAGTGGGGTTCAGGAACTTCATCCATTTCCAAATATCCCTCTTCAACCTTTACAAGTTAAGACCAAAAGTTACAGTTCCATTTGAGTTCCTCCTGCAGCCAAGAGTGCTAAGAAATAACAGCTCTGAAAAGTGGCCCTTGAAAGCTGAAATTGACACCACACCAAAGGGCAGAAAGATCTTACAAAATACTTTACAGGAACATCGGAACAAAAAAAGGTAAAATTGTTCCTTCAGCATGAAGAAGGACTAAGCTGCAGTGTTTTCAGCAGGAAGCTGCAGTGTTTTCTCTCTCATGTCTATCCAAAAGCAGTGTAAATATGAAATGTGAATATTCACAGCAGAACCTGAGTGCTGGAGAAGGGGTGAAATCATCACTGTGACTCTGACACAGAACAGTGGGACAGTTCCAGACCCTGTGTGATAAAATCCCATCTCATCCATGCTCTGTGTGGAGTTTGGGGTTCCTGAAGAAGCCCCAAATCTGGCTGGAACATTTCAGAGTGAAGGAGACCCACATGCAGCACGGCCCAGAGGGTCAGAAATGCAGGCTGGTGTTGAAGGGCTGGTTGGCTTTGGCTCCAGCTCATAATTTCTCCTGTCCAGGAGCCAGGGGTTGGAAGCACCCAGCTCCTAAATGCTCAGCAAAGAGCTGAGGCAGAACATCCTGCATCTAAATATCTCAAATGCTCCTTTATTTATGACCAATACCTTGAGGCCTGCCTTGTACTCACAGGAATTTCTGACATGCACAAGCAAGAATTGTCTCAGCTCAATGGGTGCTCCATGAGGCTTTTGGAGCAGAACACAAGACAAAAATCATGAGAACAAATAGCACAAATAACACAAATAACACCCAAATAAAAAAGGAATAACAGCTCGTTGCTTCATTTCCTGAAACTGATATTGGTCATAATAGCACATCCCACGATAATTTATAGTTAAAGGCATTTAAACAGGCAGCTGCTGTGTCCAGGCTGGAATCTGGAAGGAATATCCTGAGCTTTATTTAGCCTGTGAAGGTGTAAGAAAACCTGGCTGCAAAGGTTCTTCTCCAGTTTCTCTCAGTTAAGGACTTTGCCAGCTGGATCCTGCTGCTTTCTTCAGGGATCAGCAGAAGGAATAATATTTACCCAGGCTAGAACTTGCAAAGCAGTTTCCCTTCACTCTGGCTCGGGGACACTTTGCAGTCACTGGATTATGGACTCGTGTGTGTGATCTGGGAGTGAGAACTGAGCACAGCAGGGTATAATGAACTTCCCAGAACCAGCTGATTAAAGAGGGAGTTTGAAGGATTTGAGTCTGCACATCCCTCAGACTCGTAGTGCTCATCAGAGAAACCTTTTCCTTCCTTACTGTGGGAATCTCAGTAAGGCTCAAATACCACAAAATCAGGATTTTTGCACCTCATTAAGGAACAATTATATGAGATTTTAGATTTTTTTTTTTACTTATATGATAATTGAAATCAATTATGTGAGCAATGTTTAATTACTTATATTTTCAGAAACTGATCACTATTTTCTCACATCCATGGAGCCATTCAAGCAAAGCCTTACAAAACCTTCTGCTGCTGCTACCCCATCATCCCCCCCAGGGACCACACCAGCACCCCTGATTGAGAATAACCTGGCAGCCAGTGTGCTGCAATGAGAAAATGAGTTTAGGGATAAATATTAAATATATATAAAAATATAAATATAAAAATAAATATAAAAATGTGTAAATATATAAATATATAAATTCCTGGCCTTCAGGAATCATGTGGGACATCTGGCTGTGCTGGCCTGACTAATGCCACAGACACTTCCATCCTTCTGGGGCAGCACAGGAGGGCCTGGAGCTCCTCATCAGCATTCCTGCTAATTAGGAGCGTCCTCCTGTCCAAGTGGGAAAGAAGAAAAACAACAAAATGTTTTCTTCCAAAATGTGAAGGAGGGGAAAAAAAGAAATGGTTCATCTGTGTGGTCTAGACCTTCAAGATCATCCAACCATCAGACACTTGCAGAGGCACTCCTTACTCCCAGAGCTACCCTTGGGGTGAAACTTTTAGGTTGTCCTTCTTGTTTGATGCTATTTCCATAATTCTCAGAGGTTTTGTACTGCAGCTGCAGGAAACCTGCAAGAGTTGGGGTTGTTTTTGCTGTTTCATTCCCTCCAAGGCCATTCCCCATCCTGTTTTCTTGTCCCCAAGGTAACACTCCATAAAATACCATCCAACAGAAACCAGCTGATGGCCAGTGCTGCCCAACAGGCACCAGAGATCACAAAAGCCAATAAAAGGGATTCACATTCCCTCTCTCCTGCCTTTAAACCAGCTTTTGAAAGAAAAGAGGCCAAACTGGAAACCAGCATCAGCAGTTCCAACCAGGGTGAAGTCAATCCACTCACACTGAGAGGGACAGGTCTCCCTTGGATTTCAATTCCTCCTGCACAGGGGAAGCAGAGGGTGCAGCAGAATGACCATTAACCTCCACTCATCCTGGTGGGCACTGAGATGTGGGATTGTTTTTCTTGTCCTCTGGAGAAACACAAAACATGAGTGACAAACAGAGCAGCTAAACAGGGACGTGGTGGTGAAAGCTTGGGACAGCCTAAGCTGGACTGTAGGACACTTGTTTTAAAAAGGTAAATCCTAAAGCACCCTAAACATGTTTTCAGGAGGGTTACCAGAGAATATTTTCCATTCTGGACTTCTTTAAAATACAACTTAACACTGCAAAAGAGTAACCTCTGTGGTAATGATGGAATTCACTCTTGAGTTTTCACTCTGCTGTTCAGAACTTGCTCACAAAAATAAAGGGAACATTTTCCAGATACTTTATATCCTACTGTTTACCAAAACCAGTCAGATGATGAATTGCATTTTTTTGTGTATCTGTATGATAAACCATTTGTAAAGGTAATGCTGTGTGAATATTAATAAAAATGCAGTGAGCTGCTCATGTTTCTCAGGCTATATTGATCATATTAATGAGAATGGTAATGTATGTATGTTTATTATGATTAACAGAGGTCTGTTCATGTTGCATTTTCCATTTGAATGAAATTAACTTTCTCTTTCTAAAGTTGCTGAAGATGATTATTAAATACAGAAAAATGATTGGTTAATAAGCTCTTCCAAAACCCTCTTCACGCCTGTATCAAATTTAGTACACTTGCTATAAATTAATCTTGAAAACTAAAAGTTATTGGCAATTGTGGATGGAAAAACCCAAAGGAGAAGAACCTGATCTAAGTACCAACAAGTACAACCAAGAAACTTCCAATTAAAAACATATCTTAGCAAATAATTTACTATAAATGAGCTGCTGTGCCTCTATCAGAGTAGAGAGAATCCAACCCATGATTTCAGGGCATATGCAGAGAGAAAATATAGCTGCAGGAGTGAGAGAAATTCTGTTTACACTGGAGTTTAAACACAGGTGGTTTGAGTTTGTGTTTTGCTTTGTGTTGTTTGTTTTGTTTTATTTTGGTTTGGTTTCCATTTGCTTTGCTTTGTTGTTTTTTTTTTTCTGTCTTGCATTTAATTTCTGGGAGCAATTCAAAGACTTGAATTTCTTCATTGCCTTAAGACTTGTTCCTGCAAAAGGTAAAAAGGGTAGAAAAGGAAAAAGATTCCTTCTAGGATCTTCAGTGAGGCTCATATTCCTGGTCTAGCTGAGGATGTCCCTGCTCATTTCATGAGGTTGGATCTTCCAAGTTTCTTTCCGAGCCACACTCCCTGATGATTTTCTCCAAACAAAACTCAGGCCTTCCCTGAATGAATCCTGTCTAAGAAAGGTGATTTGACAAGATAAAATCATGAAATAAAAGGCTGTCCTGAAGATGCACAGCCCAAACCCTTTTCAGGACACACCATCAGGCCCCAGTGCCAGCCCTGAAATGGCAAAACTGGAATTACTGAAGCAGAGATGATTAAGCAGTACCAAAAGATGAAAGAGCAAAGGTTTAAGGAATTGATAAAAGATGATAGAATGGAGGTTTCTGTGCAAAGAGAACTTTCTTTTTTCAGTACAAACAAGTTACTGTAATCAATATCCAAAGACTGTCCATCCAAACCTAAATGGGCAGCGACAAGTTTGTGCAGGGTATTGGATTCCTGTCTGCTCACTGAAGATATTCCCACCGTACTTCTACTGTTCTGTATGGATATTATTGGACTTTGATTTTGGTGCAAAGAACAGGGAATTTTACAGCTTATTCTGGGCACTGCAATTCTCATCATGAAGTTATTAGTAAGAAGGAATGAACAGTAATTGTGAGGGAACAACAAGGTTATAATCATAACTTGTTCTAAATTATACTCCTGTGATCTCCCTTTTGCTCCGACTGGGGAGCTGCTTTTTTACTTGGGAAATTTTCAGTAATAAAGTTAAGAAGGAAATTACTGGGCATTTCTTTGAACAGTAAACTTCCTAGAAATGCAGAGATTGTCATAATCAGCAGCTTCATGGGCTTCAAAGTGCTGTGTTCACCTGACAGTTCTTTCAATCATTTTTCAGTAAAATACATCTGTAGCTATCGAGGCATTGTGTAATCCCCCCACACACCTGTAAATTATAATGTGGGATGTCATGATTTATTTCATAGCATAAAAGCTGTTAAATGAATACTGACAGCACCATTAGCGTCCTGATCTTGAACTGAAGTGCAAGTCAGCTCTGCTTAAGTCATCATTCTCAGGAGCCGCAAATAAATGTGCACTTGAAAAAGGTGCTGTGGGTTAATCAGAGCTGAATTAGTCAAGAAAAATCAGTGAAGAAGGGAACAGTTCAGGAAATGACAGCCTGAAGCTCCTATTCCAACACTGCTTCTTGAAGCAGCCAATGCCAAAGACCCCAGAACAGAAAAACATGGGGTGAAAACTTGATTAATTCAGAATTAACTGAGAGGTTAAATTGCTTCAGCATTTTGCACTCTGAGTGCTCCTACCCTTGTTCCCTCTCTTGGGAAGCAGAACCCAAATGGGCTCTACTCTCTGGACTCCTCTTTGTCTTCTGCCTTCCAGGAAGAGTCCTGGTGAAAAGTAAAGTAGGGAGAACCAAATGAGTTCAGCTCAGAGTTAATTTATCCCACCAAGCATCATCAATTACTGTTGCTCAGCCTTAAATCCCAGATTCCTTGTGATCAGCTTCTAGGAAAGAACATGGCATGTCGTGCTTGCACTGAAATAAAATGTTTAATGTCTATTCTCAACCTCTTCGGAGCTAATGGTGACCTGTGACTGTTTGAAATACAAATCTACTTATTTTCCTAAAATTCATGCTCTGTTTTGTTTGTTCCCTAATGTAAAACTGCCCATTTTGTTGTACTCCTACACATTTAAACCACTTTTTTTCCCCTCATGCCGATACTGTCATTTGTGGAGGTGAAATCTGGCTGCCTGTCCTTAGAGCCTGACGAACTCTGTGATATTATAAATATTTATCACAACTCTTTTAATACCAACAGCTGTGCTCCTTTCACATGCAGAGCTGGTTTTATAAAGGGTCAAGGCCTCTGTACGTCTTCCCAGTTTCCACAAGACTTTAGAGTGTTCCCATTTGGCCCTCCACAAACAGGACTCAACAGGATGAATGTTCCTTCTTAATGAGGAATAATTGTTCTCTCTCCCAGTGCAGATCTTATCCCAGTTTGGACATTATTTCTCCTTTTACTTGCATGTTTATCCCAGTCATTTATTCTAATCTGTTTGTCCATCTAAAGGGATCAAAGATGTTCAGACTAAAACACAAACCACTCATCCTCTCAGACTGGCAGGCTGGTTAGTTCTAGTGTCATCCCTAATAATTCACAGCTTCTGTGAGAAACTCCAGATTCAAAACATTCTTTGAAAATGATGATTTATTAAGTTTTTCCCTTTGATGAACCCAGAACACCTCAAAAGGAGAATTTTTTCTTTTCTTCAAAAGGGGATAAATGAAATTTATCTGGCTTTTTTCCCCTGTTACTTCCAAAAGGACGCATCAATCATTCCAAACTAACACACTTAAGCTGAACAACTATTAAATAAACCCAAATCATGCTTTATTGTGTGCTGAGGTGGTTTCTCATTCTAAATGAAGTGTTTATTTTCTCATTTAGAGCTCCAAATGGGACCCTGAGTAATGGAATAAGATGGCCAGTCTTCACTAGTACAGACCAAAAGTATTTGACACTGAGCACCAACACTTCTGAGGTGCTGACAAAACTCCGAGCTCAGCACTGCCGGTTCTGGAAACACTTCTTCCCCAAAGTGGTGGAAATGACAGGTAACAGTTCTTTTCTAGGTGCTTTAATATAAAACTTTTATGCAAGGATCATTTGCTGGATGTTAATGTGATAATTGAGTCCAGATCTTTGTAGTCCTGTTCGTAACTGAGATGTTCGGTTGGGTAAAACTGAATTGGTGTTGGATGAAATTGTCCATGGTGTGTTGAGGGTGGACCCCAGAATGTGCCCAGTGCTTCTGGCTTTGGGGTCACCACCCTGTTTTGTACCAGGACAAAACCTGGGGACACATCAAGGGCCAGCACTTCATGATATGGAGTTCTTGTGCCCCAAAATTCAGGTGCAGCCACAATGTGAGACACTGAGTGCTGAAGGCTCTGTTCCTTGGTACCCCCTGAAAGAGCCTTGGTGCCACCAGGGTCCCTGGGTGCTGGGGAGAGCAGGAAAATCAGTGCTAAAGGAGAGTTTGCACCGGGAATTCTGGAGGCTTGAGATGTTCTGTGTGAACTGTAGGGCATTACAGGATATTTGGCTTATATTATCTATTATTTATGGGATTCTATTTTATGCAACTGATCCCCCAAGGACAGGAAATGCAGTGCCACTGCCAAGAGGGGATTCTGGTTTCCAGCTCACGTGAGAGCCCTGTGTTTTATTTCTGGAGTGTCACTGCTGACAGCCCACAGGATTTGCCTATAGAAAACAGGCCTGATTTGTGCTTGGCCATGTACACAATAGATTTATGAGATTTCACTGCCAAGAAAAGTATAATTGTTTGAAACTTTAAGGTCAGTTGAACACAGGAGACCCAAATTTTTTAAGACCGATGGCACTGTTTTACCAAAGCCCAGCAGCAGATGAAGCCTCTGTGCTCTGGGTTTCAAAAGGAATTGATTTTATAAAGTGATTTTGCAGATCTGGAATCACATTCTGCAGCTTGACTGAGGGAAAGTCTCATTTCAAAAATGAGATACACTTTTAAGATGTTAATTAGTAATTTAAAATCTTTCTCTAAGACTCAGTTTGAATGCTCGTCTTAAAAAACACGTAAGCCTTAAAAATATGTAAACTGTCATGGTGCACAGATGATTCCTTCTGAAATAATTTATTCCTTGCTCATTTGAGTCTGTGACTGTATTACGGCTCAACTTTTATCCCCTCTCAATTCAACAGATGTTTTTCAATTAAATCAAGAGTCGTGAAATCAGTAGGTGAAATGAATAATTTATGAGGCCTACTGTGTGATTTTAAAATCACAGCGTTCCCAATTACGGGTGGATTTCAGGGAGGTTACAGAGATTCTGACAACTTTGTGCTGAGCCAGGAGAACTGAGCTCTTTTACATATTCCTTTAACCTGGCTGGGAAAGCCTAGGGAAAAACGTGGATCCTACAAATGGGCTGAGCATCCCTGAGCCCGCGTGGAGCAGGAGGGAGCAGATCACCAGAGCCTGGAGGAGAGGAGAGCTGCTCTGCCTGCTCCTGTGGGGTGAGGGATGATGAAGCAACAACTCAGGATCTGCCAGCAGACAGAAATGCATCACCGTGCCACATTTGGTAATTCGCAACATAAATTTACATAATTTAATTAAAAGAAATCCACGAGCGTATTCTTAGCAAAAAAGAGAAGAATCGTGGTGTCTGGATCCCAAAATAGAACAGAGGCAAGAATGTTGTCAACAAGTGGCACTGCCTTGTCTTGTATCATCTGTCAGTCCTTGAAACATTGCAATAATAAAAACAGAGTATTTCCATTATGTTCCCCTTACAATATTATCCACTCATGACAGAAAACCCTTTAAAATCCCGTGTACAAACGTGATATAAGAGCTTATATGTCAATAATTCTCCTCACTGAAATATTATTTTGCATTTTCTCTCTCTCCTTTTATGCCCAAAGGACAGTGCACAGCATTAATGCAGAGATTTCCTCTTGTTCTGAGGGTCTCTCGTTTCTATTACTTCTTTTATTGAAATATTCTTAGGAAAAGAAGGTTGGTTTAACATGAGGTGATGTAAGATGAGAGGGAACAAGTAAGGAATTTTTTATGTTCTCATTGTTACAAGTTCAAGTACGGTTCAGATAGGCAAAGTAGAATTCTATCAAAGAGGATAATCAAAACAACTTATTTTGCAGAAATTACAATTTTTCAGCATCAAGTAATCAGGATTTGCCACGGATGTGGTTGGTAACCCCTTGCTTAATTCCTGACCCATTCCTAGCCTTGCCACCCACTGAGGGATTTTAAAGCCTTTAAAGGCCAGCTCCAAATGTGTCCTGGAACTGAACCAGCCTGCTCCCATCACAGGCTGGGTAACACAAGTTCCCTGAGGCAGTTAAATATATGAGAAATATATATCTTTACTGTTAGATAATTCACATTTTCCTCAAGCAATCATATCAGATATATTTTTTAAAAATTATTATGGTTGTGGGGTAGGAAAATAATAAGGAAAAAAAAGTAAGGTTCTCACAGTAACACAAGAGCAACAGCCATATATAACGTATGGCTTTAATACCTCTAAAGTAATTTGTATGATTTTGGAAGGTTTCTCAATGTCCTCGAGTTTCAACCCAAAAATCCATCAATAAAGACGCAATTCAGAACCTTTTGTGTCCATCTTGATAACAAACACTGGACAAGCAGGCCTGGGCTCAGACACAATTCCTCCAGGGATTTTCAGCCCTTTTCCTGCACCCTGCCCAGCCCAGGACAAGCTGGGAGCACTCAGCATTTCCCATTGCTTTTGGAAACCAGGAGGGTTCCTGCTGGCTGCTGCTGAGAGAATCACACTGGAGGGACAGTAAACAGCAAGTGACTTCTAAGTAGCTTTTAGAGCAATCATATGTTAATTATAAAAGCATCTGTGTTAGACTTTACCTCCTCAACACAACCTTTAATGCATCTAAAGCCCTTCCTATTTATATGAGCCCGTTTCCTCTCGTTTGTAGAACGCTGCAGGCAGCCAAACTTTCCATTTACTCTTCCATTACTATTTTAGTCTGCCTAATACATATTTTTCTGTTTTATTTGATATTACTGCATCATGGATCACCTATGAGGGAATGAAGCTTGGTCATTTAAATACATTAGTTTTTAAAACCACCCTAAAAACATTTTTATTTTTAAGGGGAGGCAGAGAAATGTTCAACCTCTTGACCAGTGAGCAACAAGAGTTGTTGTATTTGCTGTGATCCTCCAACCAGTATCTGGATTCTACAGAGATAAATACTCAGGGTGGTAAAAATATTTAAAAATTGACTAAATAAAAAAATCACCATCATAATTAAATTAAATTACCACAGAGTTAAATACATGAAAAAATGTGAATTAATCACAAGTAACCTCTCCAATACTACCACACCTCCCAACAGAGACTTTACTCATTGCACCTATGAGAATAAATTTCTGTACCTAAACCCTCTGATTTCTTCCCAACATTTCATTCCATCTCATTGGAAAGATATCAGCCCTTAGAATAATTCATCTCCCAGAGAGCTCTGCTGACTTCTGGAAGAACTAAAAAAATAAAAGAAAGGATTTTGTAGTCCTTAAAAACATGTGAAAAGGAATATACTGCTGTGGCTAACAAAGCTTTGATATACAGAGAGAGTGATTAAAGAATATTCATATATATAATATAATAANGAGACTCTACAGCATAAAGCCTGTGGCATTTATCATACTATTGAACCCAGAAACTTGCAGGTACCTGCAATCATGAGCTGCTGAGGATGGAAAAAATTAATTCTAACTTGTCATCCCTTATTAATTAACAGCTATATGGCCTTTATCCCAATCCTAAATGGATTTTTGTGTGTTAACATTAAGATTAGCACTTTATTGGCACATCCAGTAGTTCAAAGGATGGGATGGTGATAAATTTGACTTTGCTGTAACACCATTAAAGCAAGAACTGGATGGAATGAAAGGA
>WEIU01021979.1:66343-131931 GCA_013389925.1 Aegithalos caudatus
AAATATATATATATATATATACATATATAAGGCACCCACACCCTTTGAAGCTTCCCTGGGTTAAGTAGGACTGTAGAGATTAAAGGCTGGAGATTAATGATGTACATATTATTATAAATACTGGCTGCTTAAATTCACCCTTCAAAGACACAATGTAATCTGTTAGAGGGAAATGGATCTTTTTTTTTTTAAACAGAAATAGCAGTTTAACAGCACTGCCATGCAGAACACAATCAGATTTAATCTTTAACTGCAATGCCACCTCACTCAAGCCTTGTTTCAGACATAATTTCATCGACATAAACATAAAGATNTATTGAACCAAAGGAATATTTTGAAGACTAAAAAAAAAAAAAAAGTGACTTTAAAATGATGATTTTGATGGACAGAAGAATTATCCAAAATATATATTAAAAATATACATATTTTTAAAAATCCAAAGTATATTTATTACCCTGCCAGAATGCTATCTTTGCACTCCTTCCTTTCTGATGTAAAGACAAAATGCTAATCACTGAATTTTCAGTCATTCCAGGTTTAAGAAAAGAAGTAAAAGACCATCCCATAATGTATTTGGAGCAGATGACATTGATAATCAAAATTATTTTTCAATTAGCATACAAAGAGATTCAAATTTAGATTAATGTAACCCATTTCATGTTTTACAGGAAATATTGATGAAGCAGAACGAGAGTGGAAAGCAGGATTCCATCGCTGGAACAATTACATGTCAGACTGGAAAAATCAATTTAATGATTACACCAGCAAGAAGGAGCTGTGCAGTCTCTAATTAATATGTTTACTCTTTCCAGTTTGTCCCTAGAACTGTTCATCAGGCAGATATCCAGGTAGCTTCCCAACATGTCAGGCATTAAATATGTTATGCAGATTAAAAGGAAAACGTTACAGATACAGTTTTGATTTCAGATCTTTCATTTATATTTTGCCTCCTCTCTCAATTAAAAAAAAAAATAATAAAAAAAAATAACTAATTTTCCTGTTCTCCCCAAAATTTCCCAAATTTTCCACCTCAAATCCCCCAAATTCCCAAATTTTCTCCNTAGGACTGTAGAGATTAAAGGCTGGAGATTAATGATGTACATATTATTATAAATACTGGCTGCTTAAATTCACCCTTCAAAGACACAATGTAATCTGTTAGAGGGAAATGGATCTTTTTTTTTTAAACAGAAATAGCAGTTTAACAGCACTGCCATGCAGAACACAATCAGATTTAATCTTTAACTGCAATGCCACCTCACTCAAGCCTTGTTTCAGACATAATTTCATCGACATAAACATAAAGATACAATAACTTTGCTGCACACACCAGGCAATATTGCCTTGTTAGACCAAAAAATTTTAATACTGCCATAAAAGTGTGAATCTGTGCTTCTTCCTGGCCAAATCTGGAGGACAAAGCCACGGTAGGAGAGAATTTGAAAGCCTAAATCAAGTCCTACAGTAAAATAAACTGGAAAATCTGATGCCTTTCCCACAATCCTCATTTTTCAAGGAGTAAAGAAATATCAAATAATGAAAGGTGTGAACCTTTCCAGCTCAAGCACCCTGGGGAATGTCCCTCCTATGGAGACAAGCTCCAATTATGATTTATTTTTGTCCACTCAGTTGCCTCCTGGTTGAGGGACACCCCACATTTACTGGAACACGAGGAGAAGGTTTTTACACCTGCAGAAGAGCCTCAGCCTCTGTGTCAGCAGATCCCCAGCCCCAAAACCTGTCAGGAGAATGGGGCAGAAATCTCCAGGATGGAAGGTTGGGCAGGGGATCCTTGCACAGGGACGTTGTGACCTTGGTGGGAAGGACCCAAAGGACTTTTTGCCATGGCCAGGGGAGCTCCCTGCCCTGTGAGCTGGCATCTCCCACCCTCCTTTCCACCTGCTTGAGCTGAACCTATTAAAAACTCCTCAAGAAACCCGTGGATAATTCTTCCTACTTCCCTGCTTCTGGATGGGGCTGGAATTTTTCTGCCTGAGCACCACCTTAATTGGTTGCTTTTCACTGGCCCAACTGGGAAGAATAAATGCCAAGAATTTGATGAATGTAAGGAGTATGTAAGAGCAACAAGCCATCTCGTAAATGAATTATCCTGAAGCTTTCTGTAAATGCAAGAGCATCTCAGTGCATCTATTTTCTGTGCTAGTGATTGCAAAATGCCTCCTTGGATTGAGCTGAAGAACTCCAGATAATGAACTGAGAGTGTTCTCTTCCTGGCAATCAGTTTGACCACACAGGATCCCTGCACTGAAAGGATTTATTTATACAGGAAGGCCAAATTCTGCAAGAGAGGATGGCTTATCATCTTTCCAGTTATTTCTAAGAGAACACAATTATTTCCCTGACTACATTATGAAAAACCACCTTTTAGCACAGGACTCTCAAAGGCTGCTGTCAAACCTGCACAGAGAAAAAGAAAAAATCTGATCAGTTTTCATCAAAACTTGAAATGATCTGGGATCCAAAAGCCCTTTTTATGTAGCACTACATGTTTATACCACAGGCAGACAGCCCATTACATAGATTAGCACAGTATTTATTAAATATTCTTCAGGCTAACCATGGGATACTGAAAATAAACACAGAATTTTTGTCCATCCCCAAGCTGGTCTGGCAGTCCTTATTTTATTTTTGGGCTGTTCTTCACGGGTATGTTGGGTGCTGCTCTGCCACAGTGAGCCTTGACAGCACCATCAGAGCAGCTTTTATTTCTTTAGCCATCCTCTTCACAGCAATATTTCCTTATCCATCTGTCTGATCAGCCTAACCAATGGGAGAAAAAGATCTGAGCCAGTTAAAATGTTAAAAAAAAAACAAAAAAAACAAAAAAAAACACCTTTGGAAAGGTTTATAAAATATTTGATTGCAAAGGTGTTTTTTGTTTGAGTTAAAACAAAGGTTAAACCACTTTTGGAAGGTGTTATTGATTTTCTTGGTGTGACTTGCTAGCTTTGTATTTATTCACTTTTTGGGAAATAATATCTGCATTTATGATTCAAATGAAATCAATATATCATGTAGTCATTCATTGTTCATATCTGAAAAAAAAATATGAAAGCCTGGAGAACTTGGGTGTAAATGGTTAAGGTAATGAAGAGTGGAAAAAAGGACTGTGATTGCTGAAAATGATGATTATATATTAGAGGGATATCTCACCCAGACCTTCCTGAAGATGGAAGGTTGTTAATTGATGGTTTATTTTTGCTCCTGAGAGCCAAGAAACACAGGTTTCTCTGTGAAACCTGAGAAAATGTGTTCATTCTTTCTTCCCATCCTTGATACCCAAAGCAAGAATTCTGAATTTAGTCACAGAGTTGATGAAAGATCGGAACAAAATCAACTGCAGTGCCAACAAAAACGTTGGCATCAAACCAGTTGTCATTGGCTTTATAATCTCTCAGGTTTAATGACAGATATTTCACACTTATTTTAGATATTGGCATTGGAGGACTGAAGTCAGACATTTCCTAGCAATTAAATTCACCTTTTTTTTTTTTTTTCCCACACCCATTTTAAATGTTTTATCTGAAGAAATTTTTGTTAGAGAAGCTTTCAGTAAAGTTAAACATGATTTGTGTGAAAACCAATCTGTTCTCCTGTTGGAGTCTCAAACTCAGAAGGAGTTGAGATGTTCATGGTACCTGATCCAGGCCCGGTCTGCAAAGCTGGACCAACCAATGCTGAAGATTCCTGGCTTTCAACAGAGTCCAAAATTGTCTCTAACAAAACTTAGACCCTCCCAAAATTTCCAGGCTTCCTCCCAGCTACAGAAATCACCCTCATAACTTGTACCCCCTCAGAGATTTTAACCCCTCGTAGCTGGGATTTTTGGGATGGAAGTTCAGGCCTTGCCATCCCAAACCTTGGCTGTCACTCCAACATTCTCACACTAAAAAAGGCAAATTGCAGGCTGGGGTTTGGCCTTCTTTGGTCAGGAGAGGCTCAGTCTATTTATACAGCAGAGATTTCTGCTCTATAAACACATGGATTTATGTACCCAGTTAAATCTTCATGAAGAGACAGCTCATCCCCACCAGCTCAGAGCTGGAAAGGTGTCTTTTCAACAGAAGGAATTTAAGTTTTTGGGTTTTTTTTTAAACAGAAAAATTATTATTTGAATTAGAGTTTTGGAAAGAAATTTCATTTATAGAAGAGTATGTGTTTCTAATATTCCTGTCCCAGCAGATCATTTCCAAGTGGTTTGGCTTCTATAACACACAGATACCAAATGGATTAATCTGAACATAACATGGGATATAAATTTCTCTCTATCAACATCACAACGTCATCTTCTGGGGCTTGATTATGTTTTATCATTTCTCCTGGCTCAGCACCAGTTCTGCACCATCAGCAGAGCTATTTAGAGGGACATTACAAACGTCACCCTGCTTGAGTTACACCTGCAGCGTGTCCAGGGAGTGGGGAGCAGCCTGGGCTGCCACTGCCCCTGACACTGTCACTGTCCTCCTCACATGGAGGGGGAAAAATGCACCAGGGAGAAAATAAACCTCCTCAAAAACAACCCCAAAACGAGAGGAAAATATATAGGAGAGGGGGGGGAAAAAAAAGAAAGAAGGAAAAATAAAAATTAAAAAACTGAACATAACCCACACCAAACCAACAAAATAAAAAGCCCTCCCCCAAAAAAAAAAACAAAATGAACAAAAACATCCACTCCCCCCCCAAAAAAAATACCAAGGAGGGGAATTAAAAAAAGAAAAATAAACACAAAAGATAGAAACAAACTAGGAGGAAAAAATATATGCACAAAAAATGGGGGAAGGAAGGAAGGAAGGAAGGAAGGAAGGAAGGAAGGAAGGAAGGATCCACAACCAAGGGGGGGAGCAAGTGTGGCAAAAAACGGGAGTGATAAAAAATAAGGTGTGGAAAGGGCCCAAATGAATAAGGGGAAAGGAATTAAAAGGACCTCACACAAGAGCATCTGCCCCAGAATGATCACTCATGGAAGGGTTTAACACCATCCACTGAGGCACTAAAAATCCCCAGTGTCTCTCCAATAACTCCAGCCAAAAATTCCTGCCCCTGCACTGCCAAATAAGTTTAGGAATTTGACAGTGATTCAGAGCTCAGGGTGAGGAATGAGCCAGGCAGGTTTGGCTCAGGCTTGGGGGCTGCTCTGGAAGATGCTGCTGCCAGCTGACTCCTTTCTCCCTGTCTTTTCTCCTCCAGCCCCTGGAATTTTGGGCATTTGCCAAAGCTTCAGTGCCCTTGGCCAGGCAGAGCCTGAACCCAACACCTGGGTAGCAGATCTGTGCAGCTGGAGGTGTTTGCCATGCCTGCTCCATCTGTTCCACATGCCACAGGTGTGCTGATATACTCCGGGCGAATTGGGAGCAAGAATCCTTCAGGAAAAAAATATAAAAAATAGTTCCTGGCTGAACTACAAGTATTTCTCTCTTTCTCCATGCTCTGTTTTTATTTATCCTCATCTAGAGCTCTAGGTGGAGCATAAAGAAACTTCTTAAAAAAAAAAAATCTCTGGTAAAATACAGAATTTTAGACTGTTTGGATACTGCAGCTTTGGGATCTACAGCAGGAATTTGGCAACAGGGCTAATATTTAACAACCTTGGCTCTGTGAGGTGGGAGGACCACGCTGAGTGTGTGTGTTTCTTAGGGAATATGCATCCATGCACACAGATATCCAGAGAAATACAGGTCCAGCAGCAGCTGCCTCCCAGCCTCTGTCAGCAGCACGGAGACAGAATTTCATCTGCTGCACTTTGAAAACACAGCCCCAGCATCTTGGGTTTTGCTGAAGAATAAAACACTCACAGAACCTCCTGATATAAATCAGCACCTCAGCCAAATGAGTTCTTCTCAGTGCAAAGTTCCAAAGCTTTTCCCTCGGATTTCGGTTGTTTTAGGTCCAACTTTTATGAACAAACATAATTAGGCGTTTTGAAATGCTTGGCGAGACAAGATAATTCCTGCCTGACCCCCGCTGATTATCCTGGTTTAGCACGGGAACCTTGCAGCACTTTGTTGATAAACCAGATTAGCTGCACTCATCAAAACTTTAACTCGTGGACTTAATGACTGCGAAGCAGTGATGTGAATCTGCAATTAGTGCAGGTGCAAAGTTTTAAGAGGCTTTTAATTGGATTGCAGGTGAGATTAACTAAGGCTTCCAGGCATGCTGCAAGAAGGGAAGGGCTGGGGAGGATTTAGCACGTGATGGTTTGGGGAGAAGCAGGAGAAAAAAAAAAAAAATGAAGTTTAATTCCTGCACAGGGTCTTCTACATGGTGTGAACAATGATAAAAATTCCTTCCCTGACAGCTTGAGGACAATTCCAGGTGCTGTGGGTGCTGTTTTTTTGGGATTTACTGAGTTTGGTCATTACATGTATCACTTTTTAAAAACCCTGGCATTCTTTTCAGGGTTCTGGAGCTAGCCAGGAAATTATTATAGTACTAAATCATCCTTGTATTGCAAATTATCCATCTATTCCTTCCAAATCCACAGAGTTGCCTGGAAAAGAACACCAGCTCCTGATCTTTCCAACTCTGTTCCATTTTGATATATGCCCTGGTGGCAGGAGTTAATGTTTTATCCACTCTTAATAGAACCATGTGTGAAAGGTGTAAGTCTGGGAGTGCTGGGGTTAATTTTTTATTTTTTTTTTATTTATAAACCCTTTATAAGTCCTCAGTTAGAGTGAGAAGTGGTAAAAGTGTGTAGGCAGAGAGGAGTTCTCATCACAGCTCTCAATCTTCCAAATGAAATTCCTGCTAGCATGATGTTTAATCACCTCATCAGCCTCTCCCCAGCACAGCCTGTGCAGCACCTTTTCTTACAAAATAGGTTACATTTCAACTGCATTTTAATACTGATCTGGTTTTGTCATCTCACATGTGAGAAAATTAAGGTTTTAACCCAGAAAAAGCAACAAAAGGTGTATCTGAGCATTTATCCAGAATTGTTTAGAAAGTAATTCAAAGGTTCTGATTCAGGACTGTGAGAACCAGCTGAAATTACACATCCAAAGAGATTCTTCTGAAATATTCAACTTTTCTCACTCACTAATTACAGAGATATAAATTTTATAGGTACTGTTAGCAGAAGTTACATCAGTCATTAAATAACCCTAACCATGCCTCATTTTTCATGACCTGAAGGGAATATACTTAAATTATTTTATTTTTTAATTAAGAGTTATAACAGAAAAAAAAAAAAAACAAAACAAAACAACAAAACTCCTATTTTATTTTTCAGCATGTTTTTATCTAGACCTTCATCCCATTTCATGTCTCATTTTCAGTGTTAGAGTGATGAGCACAGTTAGAATTTTCCCCATCTCTGCTCTTAAAAAGATCTTCACCCTGGAGCTCTCACTGCAGGCAGAATTCTGGGTTGCAAAAATGATTATTACAAACCAAAATCACAATTTTACCCACAAACACTCACTGTTGCCTCCATTCCATAAAACTCCTGTATCCATCCATCTCTGGGAATGATACAGGACTTCCACTTCTTGATCATTGGGTGACTTTAATTAAAATTTTGTCATTGCCTTCAGCAGAAGCTCCTCTGAGTGACATTTTCAATCTTCCCTATCACTTCATAATCTGGGAGGTATTTACTACTTAACAAAGAAAATTCCACTCCTCAGAACGTGCATTTTTTTCCCACAGATCTGTCTTAATGAGATGAGTTAAATGGGAGAGTAGAGATGTGGACAAATTTTGGTTATTTGCTCCTCTTTGCAGAGGAAAATCCATCAGGTGCTAACTACAAATGCCATTTCCTTTGCATATTCCATGCTGCTGCTATTTGTGAGTAAATAGACTCTTAAAAATGGAAGCAGAAATCAAAATTATCTTCTGCCAATCCTTGGAAAAAGTGGCAGTGTCTGCAGCCCACCTGAGGATCCTCTGCTCACCAAGGCTCTCGACAGATTTTTGTCATTGTCCCATAAACCTGATCCACTGTGGCACTTCCCATCCTTACCCACACTCAGGGTAGCTATTATTTCAAATATTGAGACCAACACATCCAAAAATCCCTTTTTAGAGAGGGGTCTTGACAACAAATCTCTCCAGCAGCTCCAGAGCCTGGGACTCGTTAGTCCAGAGTGCAAAAAGGGATCTCAGACAAAACTCAGCCTGCAGGGAAAGGAATAAAACTCAGGGCAGTGGAGGCTTTAACCCAACATTTCCCCCGCTGCAGAGTAAACTCTGAAATTGCTTTTGATTCAAGAAAAATGCCCAAATCCCTGAAAACCTCACTCTGTGTTATTTCTCAGTTTAAAGGAAGAGTCCTTGGCCACATGTCCAACCCTGCAGCCCGAATTCCTTTTCTTTCCCACTGGTGACAGACTCCTAAAAGCCAGATTACAGTCAGAGCTCTGCAGTGAATTCATGGCATTTGACACTCATAACTCCACTCTTATAAAAACAGATTAGTGCATTAAAAACCTCCTTAATAACAGCTCTATCAGAGCAGACATTGCCCAAAGCAATACAATCATTGGTCAATAATTCCTCTTTAGCTGTTTCTATTACCACCACTTTATTTCAGCACTTGCCTTCTTACCCTTTGATCTGCTAATTATCTTTTTACCCTCTGATCCTCTCTACAATTCCCTGGCAATTTGATCCATTAATTACAGTGCCCACATTCCCCATTTTCCACAAAATGTACAGTTTTGTGACCTTCTTCACCTTCCTTCATGCAAACACTTGCCATCTTTCTCCAGGGTATAGCTGCTTCTGTAAATATATAGATAATGGTACAAAATGCTGTAATTAAAAGTATTTTTTACATTTTCCTTGTAATCCTTTGAACTTCATGAGAACATCTTAATAATTTGTCATTGAGTTAAATTTCCATTGAAATGGGCAGTCTGGTAAATTCTTTTGACTCCATCTTTAATATCATAAACACTTGGATTCTTTCCCCAATATTAAACATTGATTGTATTTCCATGATAGAGATTCTATTAAAAACACAGTTTCTGCTCTCTTTTGGGTAAATATTATGAAAAGTATTTTCTGATTTAAAGCTTTTCTCACTTTATGAGCACACGACCGAATATTCTGCATTGCCAATTTCCCACTCCCTTCTAAGCCAGATTCAGACTTTCAGTGCAACCTCAATAAGTTCCAGAGTGGAAGAATTTTAGGGAGATAAACTCAAGCTTTTTACTTGTACAATCCAGAAATGATGGTGCTATGGAATGGGGGCATTTTGGGGACTGGGGAGCAAAAGTTTGGCAGCTGGAACAGAACCTTGGTGTTTAAAAGCTGGATTTAGTGAATTTATTGTGACCAGGATATCCCATAAGAATTCCAAAAAGGCTCTTATTCTACCAGGAACTCTCTGACACTGTTGGGTTTCTCCAGAATTTGTGCAAAAGGACACTCTCATTTAAACCTCCAGTGCCTCAGTTGGTGATGTGGAAATTCTGCTGTTAATATTTACATTTCTAACCACGGATTTAGTTCAGAACTGAGGACTTGGTAAATCCCCATCAATAAAATGCAGCCAAACACAGGCATTGCAGTTAATTTTATTCAGTTTTTTCTGTGCAAATGCTCACTTAGTCCTTTGGCCAAAGTCAGCAGCTGCCTAAAGTAATGGCTTTGTGCTGTGTCCACTCAAATGAACTCAACAACTTCTCATTCCAGAGAAACCTGTGCAGAGTTGCCAAAGAATGATCATTAATGCAAGGTTTTTCTTTTTGACAGCTTTTCTGCTTGGAAAATGATTGATTGGGCACTTCTTGTATAAATAATCTTTGCAGTTTTTAATATAGGGAATCCATTTTAATATCTACATCATAAAAAACAAGAAATTCTCGTTTCTGCACAGCCAGTTCTTTTCCATCAGGTAATTCTAATAAATGTGAGGGTTGGAAAAGCAAAATGTGTCTTGCAGAGCAGAGGTATCTTCTATAACCCAAAGGAAAACCTGCAAAGGAATAAAATTCTTCTTGCACAATTTCAAACCAAAATTGTGCTTATTGAATATAGTCCTGTCTAATCATATTGACTTATTCCTCCTTTTTTTTTTTTTCCCTTTCAGACCTAGCTGGTAGCATCTAATTTGCCATTTTTCACATTAGTTCTTAAATAGCTCACACTTCCTTGCATCACGAGGCACTTAACAGCTCCTCGGTAATCTGATTGTTCAATTGTCTGACACAGAAAAGCCAAGTACAGGATCAGCCTGAAACACTCTGAAATACAGGAGGCCATTTCAACATAACCGAAGCAAAGTAAGGGAGAATTTGTAAAATAAAACACAAAGGAACGAGTAGTGCTCGGCAATAAATGCGTGCTCTGCTCCAAGGGTGTTTCTGTTTGAGTTATGGAAGTCCTCAGGAGCTGTTTGGGGATCAGGGCTGGTCTGCCTGGCTTCACTTGATGGTTCCCCAGCCAGGTATCCCAGCTGCCTGGGAGAGCTGGAGAGGCTCAGGAGGTGCTGATGGATGGCACCTCTCAGACACCCCCACAGAGCTGCAGAGCTGCTGACACTGCAGGTTTCCTTCTCTTCCACCTCCTTGATGCAGAAAAACTTTCTGCTGCTTCCTTCCCTGGTCCTGTCAAATATTCCAGCCTGGGATGCACCAACACCTGCATCCAAGACCTGAACTCCAGACCTGCATTTGTCACTAACCTGGAATGTGCCAGAGGAAAAGAAAAAAAAACCTGTTTATCTATAAAATCTTTGGAGGGAAGGACCATCCCCTTGAATCAGCCTTTCTTTGTGTGTGTGTGTGTGTGTGTGTATAACACTTATCCTGGTCAATATTTAGATTATTAAAATTCAGCAAGCTACACAATATGAACACCTACAGTTTTTTTCTACATCAGAATCCAGAGTTCAGCTGATTGTGGCACTTTTTAATCTCCAGTTTCAATCCAAATTCACATAAGAAACTTAGGTAATTTTCTTACCTTAGGTAATTTTCTTTTGCCATTCACTAATATCTCTCACTAACCACTAAGTAATCTCTGTTTCTCTTATGAATCCCTTTAGCAAATTGCATCAGGTAGGCTTCAGTTAGTCATATATTTTTTACCCTTTCCTTTCTGTTTCTTGTTTTTCCTGTTTTTCTGTGTTGCCTGGACTGTTATTCAGTATTATGGAATTTTGAAAAATCAATTCTTCTCTATCCTTTTGCTTTATGATGAAAAAAACAAACAACAGGTGACTTTCCACAGAGGTTGCTAAGGAGGGTGTTCCCATACACAGGATTAAGCTGCAATAATTCCTTCATTCTTTCTTCATTCTACCTTTCCCACAACTCCAAGTATTTTATAACGCTTAAAGCTTCAGCCTAGAAGAACCTTCCCTTTCCCCAGCTCTTGTGTTTGTCCTTTGAGCTCTCAATAACCATGAAACCCCAAGATTAAAGAAAACTTTACTGTTTTATTTTCAGTCATCTTCTGATTTCATTCCCTAAGAATTTTTGCTGCCAACTTCTTCAATATTTTGCACTACAAACCTCATGTAAAGGTGACTGAGGCCTGCAAGCCTTGCAGTTGGGGTCTGTGGGCTCTAAAATGAACCCTAATTTACAGCTGAGCCAGCCCCTGCTTCCAGCAGTGGCTCCACGGGCTGGACTCAGTCACACACAAACTCCAGAACAATTAAGCATTTATTTATAGCTGAAGTTGAACGTATGAGTAAGTCACACATGCTCAGGAATTGCAATGCTTTGTTGACCATAACATTCCCCAGGAAGATTTAGAGAGAGGTGAGGTGCCAAGCTCACTTTTGCAGCAGTTGCCTCTCCTGTTTGTGCTGGGAGAGGCACAGCCTTTAAAGCTGCTTTAGCACTGAAATATTTACCTAGCTTTCCTCTCCTCTTTTCTCCCTGTGATATTTAAGCAAGAGGCTTTATTTGAACAAGAGCTCTTTAACCTCATCACAGGGAGGGTTGGGTTTGTTTTTTTTTTCCCTCATTTCAAAGTTGTGATTAATTAATACAAACCCCAGCAATCCTGCTGGCCCTGCCTGCAGAGGAGCTGACAGTTTGCCTTTTGATGAGGAGGAAGCAGTCTCCAAACAGAGCTGGGGCTGCTCAGCCTGGAGGAGGGAAGGCTGAGGTGTCATCAGTTTGTAAATCACTGCAGGCAGGGTGCAAAGGTGACACAGCCAGGCTGGTTCCAGTGGTGCTCCAGGACAGGAGTCTGTGGGCAAAACCTGAAACCCAGGAACATCTGGAAACACAAATTCACTGTGAGCATGGTCAAACACACATTTCCTGTGAGGGTGGCCAAAGCAGGGAGGTTTTGGAGTCTCCATTCTTGTAATTATTCAAAAGGTGTCTGGACACAGTCACAGAATTATGGAATGTTTTGGGTTGGAGGGCACCTTAAAGATGAACTCGTTCCAACCCCACTGCCCTGGGCTGGGGTGTTGTTCACTAGACCCAGTTTCCTAAATTCACATCCAGGTTGGCTCTGGGTGGTCCTGGGTGGTCCTGCTTGAGCAGAAGGGTTGGACCAAGTGATCTGTGGAGGCTCCTTCCAACCTGAACCATCCTGAGCTGCTGTGAATGTGCCCATTAATCCAGAGCCTCAAGTAAAGCACATCAGACATGAAATGTGAGGATGTCAGGTGCCCCCGGGGCCACTCTGGAATGAAGATGCACTGCCAAGAGCAGTAAAAAAAAAAAAAATAAATAAGTCAGATTAAGTTCCCCACATCCAATAAGGTTCCTAAGCTGCATAACACCCCAAATATCATAATATTTAGATCAGTTTTTTTGGATGTCTTTGCTCACTTATGAAGCCTCTTGGCTCATTCTTCTTTGCTCTATTTCTGTAATAAGAAATAAATGTTTCTTCGCCTGGCCAATTTTTTTGAACTGAAAAATAAACCTGTAACTTGGGGCGTGCTTGGAAGTGTTTACAGATGCTCAGTAACCCCGTGAAGACTCTCCTGTCCCTTTGAATTTAATGGAAGCTGACACTGAATTCAATGAAGTGCAAATTTCCCTCTCGATTTTGGGAGCTCTCTCTCTGGATTTATTGTGCCTGTGATTCCACACAGTGTCTGCAAATGGTGTTATAATACAGCCACCAACTCAGCCAGGGTATTCCAGATGAGAACTTAGAGACCAAAATGTTTTGCCATCAGCTGCCTCCAGTCCTCATCTGGGGTGGATAACCTGGATTTAACACTCTTGAGAGCTGCCTTTTATTATTAATTGGGTTCATTTATTTTGGAGCAGTTTCTTATTAGAAAAGGTAAGGCCCTTCCTTTTTGGGACACCCCAAATTCTTCATGCCACACTCCTGGAAGTGTCCAAGGACAGGCTGGAAGGGGCTTAGAACAACCTGGTCTAGTGAAAGGTGCCACAGTAGGGGTGGAATGAGATGATTAAAGCCCCTTCCAACCCAAATCATCCTCTGATATCAATAATGTATTATAAGATGCTGCAGAAGGGTCTCAGAAACCAGAGAGACCTCAGCAGTTCCATCCTCCTCCCGAGGATTTGTGTCAGGAGTGCTGGGTGGCAATGAACCCCATGGGGGGACAACCCAAACTTCTCCCCATGTCACAAACAAGGAGGGATGTGTGACACTGCCCAGTGTGCCAGCTGGGGAGCCTGTGGAGATCACCTGCTGGGCTGTGACTTCAAAATATGGGGTTTTGTTTAACCATTTTTTCTTTTATTTTTATCTTATGTGTGTGAGTGAATTGCCATCTGCAGCATCACTGCAATCCTGGATCGTGTGTGGGACAGGATATTTGTCCTGCGAGTTCCTCTTGCAGACCTGGCAGGGGAAGGCTTAGCTTGTTATCCTTCTAATCCTGCTTCCAGCAGGTGCCTGGAAGGAAAAGGAATCAGAGATCTGATTTCTATCCTCACTGTGCTCTGAGGAGGGATGACAGAGTTATCCTGGGACGGGGGTGAGCGGGAAATGCAAGGGAATGGCAGAAATGCCACGCCTGGGTCACGTCCCACAGAATTTCCCTGGCAGAAACATCTCCTCCCCAGGCTGGGACAGGGACAGAGCTGTCCCCTGGCCAGCAAATGAGCTGGGCTCAGGGAGAGGCAGAGGTGCTGTGCTGGCAGGGAGCAGGATCTCATCCCTGCCCCAGGGCATGGAGAGAGGCAGGAATGTGAGAGCTGATGTCTCTGCCAGGAGAACTGGGTGGCCTTTGCTAAACTCTTCTCCTGGTTTTGGTTTCAACAAACATCTAAGCAGCAAAGCCCTCTTAAAATCAGCTGAGAGCTACCCACAGAAATAAGTGCTTTGCTGGGAAAGGCTGGGCTTGAGCTGCACAAAGTTCTGAGTCACTATTTTAGCTGGGCTGTGCGATTTGCCATCGTTTAATTGGAGGCACCTCCTCGTGCCTTCAGTTCCAAGCAGTCCTGCACACATCAGGAATGCTGGGCTCATCCTATGCCTTGTAATGAAATTATAATGCCACTCTCTAACCTTGCTGGAGGGAGAGTTCTGAGCTGAGGCAGGAGAGCTGGCTTCCCATACTGATGAACAGAGATTTTAGAGGAGATATCCCTGAATCTCCACCTTGGTGCAGACAGCTGCAGTGGATTTCTCTTGGTTATCTTAAGAGAGCTGGAGTTCATAGCTTTAAATATCACCAGGCCCAAAGGCTGCTCAGAATATTAGGAAGTTAATTCTTGGGGGTTTTATCTTATATGGCATTCCTTATGTTGTCTAATCACATTGTTTGCACATTTCAGCCCCAAAATGATATAAAATTATGGACGTTCCAGAAGGCTCTGGGAAATATTTTGCCTCTTTGTTTGCTTCTGATAAAAATCTGTTGAAAAACTCCCTTCACACCCCCAGTCAAAAAGCATCAAAATATAAAATTTAAGAATCAGGGCTTTTGAAAATCCTGATCTGGCCTGAGCTGTTGGAGGCAGAACTTCCCCAGTGCAATAAACAGTGGGAACATTCCCTGTGAGCCTGGTAAAACCTGCTGATGTCTGCAGGGAGCTGTGCTGCTGGAGAAATATTGTAACTGCTCCATCACTGCTCGTGTTGCATACACAGAGCTGGAGCCAGCTTGGAAATGTTCAGGCAAGTTATTCCCAGTCTCGTTGACAATAACCACTTGTCTCATGTAAAATATCCACTCCTGTAGGCACAGCAGTTGCTTTTCCTAGGCTGGGATATTCAGGATGTCGTGTTGCCTGAGTGATTTCCAAACATGTGCAAGTGGAGGGAGAAGGGAAATCTATGGAAAGCTGTAAAAACATTGAGTGCAGTCCCTGAAGTCGCCAAAATAATTCTGTGAGAATTATTCCCCCTTTCTTCGTGCAGTCCCAACCTTTCTATTTCAGTACCAAAAAAAAAAAAAAAAAAAAAAAAAAAAATTTTGGAAAAGCAACACNGAAAGCAGACTGGCATAATTACAGCACAGAGCAACTTGTGAGAAAAGGCAAAATAGCACTAAAAAAAGCCACTGGGAATAATGAGCAAAGGCAAAAAAAAAAAAAAAGTATATTTGGAAAGCAGACTGGCATAATCACAGCACAGAGCAACTTGTGAGAAAAGGCAAAATAGCACTAAAAAAAGCCCCTGGGAATAATGAGCAAAGGCAAAAAAAAAAAACAAAAACAAAACCCAAACAAGCATGAAAATAATGTTATTTGTGCAAAGTCTCTGTGTAACAAATGTAGGAAGGAGAAAACTCTGCTGAGTAAACTCAGAATTGTCCTGCTGGCCTGTGCTGTGTATCAGGCAGAGTTTAGTGAGGACTCTCACAATGTGGTCCATGCTCTGTAACTGCACTCTGAGTGTGCAAAATTTATGAAAGGTTTTAGATTTTGCCCAGAAATTGGTTAAAATAATCTGTTATAATAATAATCTGTTAAATATAATAATCTGATTTTCTTCAGAAGTTGATTAAAATCTGATAAATATAATCTGTTAAAATACTCTGGGTTATTTGCAGGGATGAGGACAGTGTCAGGTTTGGACATGGCAGAGTTGTTGGAAAGGTGCTCCCCAGAGCAGATCAGCAAATGGGCTTTAAAATCCTTGGATTTGTACAGCTCCAGCTCTCATTCCATACTTCCCCCTACTTAAGCAGTAGGAAACACCAGAGAAGAGGAGAGGAAATATTTTCCAGTGCTGGTAATGTGTGTACCTGAGTAATTCCCACCCCGTTTTCCAAGGATTTACCTTGGCATGGAGCAGGGGAGCCTCTCTCCTCTCGTCACCACTGACCCAGTAACTCGAGCCCTTGTGAGTTTTCTCTAAGTCCTTTCAAGTGGAGCTCATTTCTCCTCACACCTCATTTCTGGAGTGGCTCCTGCTCCTTCCATGTGCCCCTGGGAAGCAGCTGCAGCATTCCTGCTCCTCTCCCAGGGATTCCCTCAGTGCCCTCCCTCTGTCCCAGGGTGTTCCTCAGGGGACACTGAGGCACAGGAAGGGCACGTCCAGGCTGCAGCAGGGACTCTGGGCGTGCTGAGGCTCCTGTTTGATCTGTCACACCATCCCCATTGACTCCCCCCTGCTCTGACCCAGGGGGAGGAGCAGAAGGAATAAAAATCCCATTTATTCCTGCGGGCAGGAATGCTGTGCACACAGCTGGAGCACAGCAGGTTCAGCCCCAGCCTCCTGAATTTCAGCATCAGAGGGAACAGTGAGCTGAACGAGTTCATTATTGGAGATGTTGTAAGCTGGGCTTTGCAATTAATTTTGCCTTTCTCTCACACAAACCCTGGCTTACTTGACCTGTGTTGCACTGCATTTTCTCTGACAGAAACACCACAGATAAGACTCTCATCACCAGTGGCCTTGGTTATCTGGGTCTGTTTGGGAACAGAAATGTGCTATCAGGACCTAAAAAAAAAGGTCTGCTTAATGTCAGGGTCTATGCCAAATTATGGCATGAAAAAAATAGGAGAACATTTCTGATATGAATTTCCTTTCTTTGAATAAACTAAGGCAGGAGAGATAAAAAGCTGTTTCATGAAGATAAATGCAGAAACAAAATCTTGCCAGCCACAAAGATCACAGAATAACAGAATCATTAAGGGTGGAAAAGCCCTCCAAGATCATGGAGTGCAAGCTGTGCCCAAAATCCACCCTGTCCCCAGCCCAGGGCACTGAGAGACGCATCCAGCCCTTCCTTGGACACCTCCAGGGATGAGCACTCCAAGCCTCCCTGGCCAGTCTGTTCCAATGTTTACCAATCCTTCCCAAGGGGAAATTCCTACTGGTGTCCACCCTGACCTCCCCTGGCCCAGCCTGAGGTTGTTCCCTCTCCTCCTGTCCCTGTTCCCTGGGATAAAATCCCAAATCCTGGCTGTTCCCTCCTGGCAGGGACTTGTACAGAGCCAGAATTTCCCCCGGAGCCTCCTTTTCTCCTGGAGGCTGAGCCCCTTTCCCAGCTCGTCAGCCCCTCCTGGAGCTCCAAACCCTTCCCAGCTGCCTCAACCACTGCCCATGGGACCATGAGTGGTCTGAGGCCAAGGCCTGATGTCTCTTTTGTCCTTGTGCTCTGACAGGGTTGGTTTTGAGAGGGCCAATATTGACCAAGCTGCAGAGAGAGGGGAGCAGAACAAGGAGGGCTTTGCCTCTCAGATGGGCACCAAACTGAACCCTGTGTAACATTTTCCTGACAGGCAGAGTCTTCGTCCTTCACAAATTATCCCTGTGTTTTCTGGGCCCAATTCCCCTGAAAAATTCCTGTTTCCATGCACCCTGAGAGATCTGTTCCTGTCTCCCCTTCACGCATTTCAATTTCTATATTTTTACATTACATATGAGATAACTGTAATCGGTGAAGGGATAGGGAGATCAAGAGAAGAATGAGATTATTCTCTTTGCTTGTCAAAACAAACAGAAATAGCATTTCTTCTTCTACTGCAATGGCTGATGGAAACAGAAACACAGCAAATATATTCATTTTTCTGCCTCTTGAAGCTGGATGTGGCTCTTTTGAAAAGTTCTCAGTGGGTTCTAGCTGGTAGAAGAGTTTGGCTTAAAATATATTAGAGTCACTTGTAACCATTAAAAGGAAAGAAAGAAAAAGCAGTGGCAGCAATAAAAATGCTGACAATAACATAGTGTCTTAGTCCATGGAGATTTGGCAATAATCAATACATGATGCCCTCTCTAAAAATACTTTGGCTTTTGGCAGCTTTAAAAGTTTTCCTCCCCATAGGCGGAGATCAGGCAAGTTAAAAAAAAAAAAAAAAACAACGCAGGGAAACTTTGAGAAATTACTGAAAGAGCAATAAATATTTAAATCTTGGAAATTCACTGAACACCTCCAGCTGGGCAGGGGCAGACAATATTCCCCATCTGCAGCAGCATGGAAAATCAATAGGATAGAGGCTGTGGCTGGTCCTGCTGCAGATGTAACACTGACTGCTTTATCTGCAGGAAATAAAGCAAAGTTTATTGCAAACACCGTGGGCCTTCCTTTGTTTCAAGTTAATGAATAAAGAGTGTCTCCACTGAACCTGGGGAAATGATCCCAGTTAGTGGGAAAACAGCTCCTGTTTGTGCAGGAATGAGGTGTCTCCAATTTGTGTGTTCAACTCCAGCAACTCCATTGAAGGAGAACACGACATTGGTTTTGTCCTTCCCGTTGGGTACAAAGGGTCAGAGAGCACCAGAGACACGTCTGAAGTCCTCCAGTAAGAGAAACTACCAAGAAAAATCAAATATTTGGTTTCTTTCCTTACTGCAATTTAATCAGTGTCTACAAAGCAGGGTTGTTTGAAGCATTTAGAATAATTTGTTGAAAAATGCCTCTCTTCTTCCTGCAGAACCTCAATATAATCCTCGCTTCTGGAGCACCAGAATGTTTTCCTCACAGTGTTTTTCCTATGGCTTTTCAACTTAAGACTTCAATTATCACAAGAATCATCATAAGGCTCTCAGTCCATCTAAAATCAAACCCTGTGCCAGAGGCTGGAGTCCAAGTCCAAATCTTTGACAACTTGGGGCTCATTTTCTTCAGAATTATGATTCCCAAAATACCATGTTCATTCATGCCTGTGTTTGTTTAGCTGTAGTTAACTTTGCCATCTTAACCAGCTCAGAAAAAATCATTTTCTGTAGCTCATGGAGCATCCAACATTTGGGATCTCTCTTCCTTTAAGGAACACAGTATTTTTAGGAATTCCCCTGCACCCTAAAAGAGCAGTAAGAGAAAAATTACATTGCAGGGAAGTTACAAAGTGTTTATGAGAATGTTTTGTTTCACAGCCTCAACTGGGCTTCAGGAATTGCCCAAAAAATAGAGTTTGGTGCAGGGCTTACAAGTGAAGGGATGGCTTTGTGTCTTCCTGTGTTTAAGAAATAAATATCATGTTTAAGTCAATAATGAGGATGAAAAAGAGGAAATTAAGGAAATTAATTAGGAAATTAAGACAAACATTTCTTGGTGTGATTGGATTTTAGATTCCAAAACGATGGCCGTAGGAAAGACGTGACTGTTTGTTCCCATTATATTTGTCAATCTTTTTCATGGTAAGGTGGAGCAGGAAAAGTTTTTAATATTCAGCAAATCTCTTGGTGGCTGTAGAGCATTCATGACTAATCAAAAGTTCCTTAATGAAGCTTTTGTGTGGTGCTCTTTAGTGCGTGCTTAGTCACAAAAACACAAAATCTGAGGGGAAAGCAGGGTGTGTTGGCAATAACTGCTGGAAATGGTTCCACTGTGGGCCAGGCACCAGCACTCCTGCTTCAGATCCTGTTGTTTTACACCTACAGCCAGTGTTTGTTTCCATCAGGTAAATGTAAGTAACACAATCACGAAGCAGTGAAGGCAGCAGCTTGGAATTTTCCACTTTTTTTTTTTTTTTTTTTTTAATTATTATTGCAACAGATTTTTACCCTTTTTTTCTGTCTCAGAGAGTCAGCTCGGGAATTCTGACTGTGAGGAGTTTTCTCTTCTCCCTGACTAATGGAACTAGTGGTTTATAAAGATCTGAAAAGCTTTTATTAATGAAATATCTTTTATTGCGCAGCTTTTATTCATTTTTCATGCACACATAAAAGACAGCCAGGAGGGGAAAAGCCACCAAAACCTACAAGCACACAGAAATAACCAGCAAAGCCTTAAAAAAAAAGATTGTTGAGGTAATAGAGATAACATTTTTAGACTGCAGGGATGGAAGGTGAAGAAACATAGATCCTTTGGGAAAGCAAAGATCCCTTTAAACCTTTTCCCACACTTCCTGTAGCACAATGAACTTTGGGTTGTAACATTATTAAGCTCTAACATAACTTACCCTGGCAGAAACACCAGCTCTGCTGTCTCAGGGGCCATATAATTCCTGGGATACTACATCCAATAAATGTTTTGGGCCAGGTGTAGTTGTACCAGGCACAGAAGAGGAACCATATGGATGCTCTGCAATCATCCTCTACATGGCTGAGGTACAAGAAAAGAGCTCCTTGTTCATATCTTGATGTGTCCCCTATTTATAAAGGTGACCTGACATCACTTGGAATTAATACAAATCCTGGAGGATTCTGGGAAAGAGCACATCAAAAAATCATGGAGTGCTTTGGGTTGGAAGGGAGTTTAAAAATCATCTCATTCCAGCCTCCTGACACAGGCAGGGAACGTGGGTGAGCTTCCCTTTTCCAAACACAAGTTCTTTGCAAGGATTCTCCCTCGTGGCTCCATCCCAGTGCCTTTAGGAGGAATTTTGGATTGCATCCTGCCTGCAGCCCACCTCTCCTGAACAGCTTGGGAGATTTACAGCTGCACTGGGTACCTGAAGTGCCTGCAGCTCATCTGGGGAAGCAAACGAGGAGGGCAAGCAATGCATTACTCCTTTGGGGACTGTGTGCTCCTGCTCAGGCAAGTTAATGTAAAGGAAAATTAATTGGCCTGCAGTTAGGCAAAGCAGAGTGAACAGTATCAGGGTTTATGAGGCCAAAAACACCGAGTGGCAACGGCTGTGTGTAGACATTTCCCAAAAACTTCCACAATCAGGTGTTTTATTGCAAGCTGAAGTGCAGGAGATACAATAATTGCTGCTTTTAAAAGAGATATGGGAATCGTTTTTGCCACCACTTTGTCAGAAATGTGGGCTGTAAAGCTCTGCAGCTCCATGGTTTCCATGGGCACCATCTTTGCAGGGATGTTGGATGTTCTTGGGCTCTGGATGAAGGAGAGGGACAAGCTGCCTGTGGGAAACAATTCCCCATCCCCAAACACCTGTGATGGAGCAGGGACATCATCTGTGAGGTGCAGGTAATGGGGTCACGGTGCCCATGGGCATTGGAGGAGCTGAAATTTGGGATCTGCACGTGTCCTGGAGGTTGAGCATCTCCTGCAGGTCCTTTGGAGTGCACCCCCAGCCTGGATAACCTCCACTCAAGCCTCTTTTGGTGTATTCACATATTAAATAGTTGAGTTTTTTATGCTTAATTGCATTCAACTCAATGTTTTGGTCGTTTCTTGCATCTTTATTGGGTATAAAACATCCCCTGCCCTTGAGATGCTGTAAAATCTTGCAGCTGTCCACTTACCAACCTTCTTTTCCTTCTCCTGCTCCTCAATTTTCCTGTGGGTGTGCACCTATGGATCTGATGTAGCATTCCACACGTTTTAAAAACCATAATAAATCACAAAGGATTCCATAAATACATCCAACCTCCTTCTGAAAAAGTGATGGGAATGAAGAGTGAGAAAAATAAGGTTGTGCAAACAACCCTGAGCAAGAGGGAATAAATGAGGGCATAATCTCCTCCTGAATTTGAAAGTTCAACAAGAGGAACTGGTGCAAGAAATAGAAAAGAAATAGAAGGAGTAGAAGTAGGTCTCATTTAAAAAGCACATTCCAGTCAAAAATACCTCCCAAGTCTCATGTCAGCCTTGTAGTTTTCCTCTAAAAAAAGAAATCAAGCAAGCAATAGTTATTTAATAACAAAGAGTGACCTATTTTGGAAGGAAAATTAATATGGAAGCATTCTTCTGAGAATAGGAGCAGCTTTTGTGAAATTTTCTCCACTATTTTATGGACCAATTCTGTGATGAGTGTTTAATAATTCTTATTTTGAATCTCTTTGTGTATCTTAGAATCCAAACTACATTTCTGGTACTTGGGCTGAAATCCACTTGCTTATGTACTAAGCATTAAATTTCTATGAAAAAAAAAAATTCCATATAACTTACATTATTTTTTGAATTAATTTCTGCATGCACTTCCCTTTAAGAACTTCAGAACTCAAGAAATTCTTGGTTTTAATAAAAAAATGGTGCAGCTCCAATGGATTCAGTCAGGCAGACTGAGGAGAGCTCCTGATTTAGCACACCCAGATTTTGAGTGGTGACATCAGAGAGCCTGTCCAGTGAAAAATAGAAAAAAAAAAATTAATAATGACTGACTTCTATAACAGGATGGCCTCCTGGACTCTCCTAGGAGATTAATGACTGATTGGCTTTGTCAGATAATTAGCTGCTACCAAATTATTTGTAAGCTTTGCAGGAGAGACGCCAGCACCAAATGTTATTCTCATCCATTGCTGGAGGTCGGCTGTTTTCCAAAATAGAAGTGCAATTAATCATTATTAACATAAAGAAGCTGCTGGTATTGTTCATTAATAATTTGATTTTAATGTTAATAAAACAATCACTGCAGTGTTGATCTACTGAGTGCAGTGTGGGGGATATGTTGTGCCTCACATAAGCAATGGATGTGATTCACCAATCTCTGTGTACAGAAAGGTGTTTGGGGATCAAGCTTACATGGTTAGAGAATGGAAAATGTTTTCCTGAGGTGAAATTTCCAGAATTTCCTTTACCTGCTTTCAGAAAACAAAGAACAGACAAAGATTCAGCTTTTTTGGTACTAAAGCAACAGGAAAAAGTGCAGCTGTGTTCTGTCTTTGCTGTCCAGTAATGCAGCGTTTCTCATAGTAACTTTAAAAATGTACCTAGGACTGTTTATAAGGAAGATCCTGAATACAATGACTATTTGGGGATTGTTTGCCTTTATCTCTGCCTTTTTCTAGCAGTTGTATCCTTCCTCCTGATTAGCCTGAGTACACAAATGCATCTCATCCCTGGACAATCCCTCTTTTTACCTCCACAAAACCTCAGGTTTCCTGAACACCGGTCATCTAAAAAATTCTTTCTGTGCCCATTTGTCTTAATAAAACACCTGGGAGCTGAAACACCTCCAGCCCCACTCCTAAAAGGATGAGTGCCAGGCACAAAGTGATCCTGTGTGACTCCAGCAGCTCTCAGAACATCTCCCACCCATTTACCAGCGTTTGCAGGGGCTGTGGTTCCCTGGCACTGCCCTGGCTCATGGGTACCACCTGTGGGGATTAATGAGAGCTCATGGGGATGGAGCTTTGCCTTGGACACGGGTCCTTCATCAAATTCAGGTTCAAGAGGAGGCACAGATGGGGCTGGAGATGTGGGAGGAGGGAGGGAACAGCAGACATTGAACTTTAATTGACTCTAAGTTTTGCTAAGTAGTTTCATTAAGTCTTATATTTAAAACAGTTTGGTTTTTTTTCTCTTCTTCTCCCCAACTCATGCTTATTTCAGGTAATTATGGAATGGTTTGGGTTGGAAGGAACTTTAAATCCCATCCAGTGCCATCCCCATCCATGGGCAGGGACACCTTCCACGATCCCAGGTGAATCCAAGCCCCATTCAGCCTGGCCTTGGGCACTTCCAAGGATCCAGGGGCAGCCACAGCTGCTCTGGGCACCCTGTGCCAGGGCTTGCCCATGCTCAAAAGGAAGAATTTCCCCCCAATAATCCCATCTAAACCTCCTCTCTCTCTGTTTGAAGCCATTCCCCCTTGATGTGTCACTCCACGCTCTCATTAATTGTCTCTCTAAATGACTATATAATAAAGATAATATAGGAAAACTGCATATCCTAAAAACCCAGAACAAGGAGAAAAAAAAAAAAAAAAAAGTGGGTGGGCTTTGTTTCAGCAGTTTATCCTTTGCTGATAAGGGTGAGAAACAGGATTTACCAGATAAGCTGTGGGAGGCCCACATTTGATTGCTGTGCTGCACATGACGTGGAAAGATTTGATCATTTTTTTAGTAATCAGGTTTGTCAGAATCATTGGGGGGGTGATCTGCAGTCTGCAGCCCAATTCTGGTGGGTGCCAGAGATGCCAAAGGGCTCTGGCTTTGCATCTGTTACACTCAGAGACAATTGTTTGGGTTCAAAATAATTTCTGTGCTTCGTGCATAATCTCTTGACATGGAGAGGATTGGAAGTTGAAAAGCTTCCATTCTCTTGCATTGTTTAGCCAAAAGATTCCTTAAAGCATGGTGGAGTCAGTGGATAAAAACACCATGACAAACCCATCAATATTCTCCAAAGTTTTATAACACTCTTCTAAAATAGAAAATTAAAAAAAAAAAAAAATTAATTAGCTGATGGGCCAGATGAGGAATGCCACATAAATATGTCTGTTTAAATCTCAGTGCTTGGACAGCAGTAGTTTCTGCTGCAAAATACAATCATATGTCACCCCACGACATTTTGAGGAGTGTGGGATGGAAAGCAGCCTCTGTGTTTGTGCCAGACTTTATTTCATGTGGGCCCATTTCTGAGGGTGCTGACTATGGATTAAGCAGTGTTGACAGATAAATACTGATGTTTTATTTTCGTGGAGATTGGAGAGTGGCATGCTCCAAAATCTGGTGGAGTAGATTACTTAATACACTATTACTTCTCATGGATTTTGATTATTATTTGGATTTTCCAGAGTCATCATCTTGAGTCTGCTGTTCTCACCCTTCTGACAGCTCTGGCAAAAACTGATAGCCAGGTGATTTGTCTGAATAAAATAATTTTTTTACTTCCTAGGGTATCATTTCACTCCAGCCCCATGCTTATGAAAAGCTGAGGAGTTTGGGTCATGGTTTTGGGCCATGGAAGCTGTTCTGGGCTTTTTCAAGAATGTGTAGTGAAGAGAGGCAATTTACAAGAGCATGTTGTGCTTTTTTAGTAGAATAGTTCAGGTTGGAAGGGACCTTTGCATCCCTCAATTCCAACCCCCCTTCAGTGAACACCTTCAACTACTGCAGGTTCTCAGTGGCATCATTACATTTTGGTTGGGTTTTCCCTTTCTGGCCCCACCTGAAAAGATTAAAAAAATGCCAAAATAGTGTGATAAAAGTATTTCCTGTGTTCTCCTTGATGGAAATGTTCACATTCTGAAGAAACTCTCCAGCTGAGATCCAGCTTTCAACCAAATGGATAAACATTGGTAATATTTTTATCTAGTTAAGGAAACATTGATATAAATTTCCATGAGGAAAAAGATAAAGCTCTGAATCTGTGCTTGTCTCTTTGTTGTCATCACAAAAAACAATTTTCCTTTCAGGTCTGGGGGAACCAAGGCTGTGCAGCCACCTCTGTGTGTAACAGGCCCAAGATCTCACAGGTGGCTGAGGAGGTGTTTTGCTCTTTTACTTTCCCTGAGCTCAGTTAAGTTGATGGTTTGTGACCATATTGTCCCTTCCATCCAAGACTTAGCATTCAAGGACTGTGCTGAAGGACTTGCCTCCAAACCAGAGAGTTATAGAGAGCCAAAAAAACTGGTAAATACAATAGCAGATGGTTTATATCAGCTTGACAGCATCGTTCTTGGCCAGCACCCAAAGCTACAAACTTCTGAGCTGGAAGTTTGAGCTTGTGTTTGAAGTTGGGAGCGGAGGCTCAGGAATGCTCCAAAGCTGATCCACACGTACGTGGCTCTCCATGAGGTCAGAACAGTGCTCCAGGCAGGTTAGGGCCAGAAAAAAGGTGAAGAACGACCCAACAAAGCAAAATCTAATCACCCAAAGTGGTGGGAGTGATCCTGAAAATTAAATAACGGTGTGCAAAACAAAAGGAGTGGGCTGATCATGCAGAAATGCCATGAGAACCTTCATTTACACAGATCTCCCGAGGCAAGATGGTGAGAGACTCCAGCTCTAATCACACTTCTGCAGAGATGATTTTCCCTTGCTCCCAAAGGAATAAAATACTTTAGACAGGCAACAAGTGTGAGTTTTTGGGGTTAGGAGTTTGTACAGGCACAGCTGTGAGAGCGTTAGGTTGTTATGATTTATTGATGAGCTGTCTGATGGAGACCTGAAATTCTGACATTTCAGCTCGCCACAAATATAAAAGCTAAACCCAGAATGCTCAATAAGAACATAGGTCAAGGAAAAACAACCCCCTCTTCCAGCTGTCTGCTCAGGCAGGTCTTGTAAAGGCATTTAAAGGTTCTGAATCAGGCCCATGCCAGCAATTCAGATTTACTGGGGGTTGTTACTGCAGCAGTGACAAACACAGCCTGGCTTTAGTGGCTTGCACATTTGTCATGCCCAGACTGAAAAATGTCCCTGAAACTCCTCAGCTGCCACAGGAGCACCATCTATCCCTTCCCTCCAGAAAGACAAGGCCATTAGAAACTAATGGGGCCTTCAGGAATTGGAGATTCCCCCCTTCCCCAACGTGTTCCTTCATCCCCCCCCCCAAAGGCGTTTTTCTCTGCTCTGCAAATTCGTAATGTCCTTGCAAATGGCATTTTTCTGCACAGCTGAAGCAAGCCACCTCAAGGAAAAGCAAAGATAGAAAAAGGGGTGTGATTTTCTTTTCCTGGTGCAAGTCCCTCAGAGCAGTCAGTCACAGCAGAAATCCTGGGAAATGAGGATCCATCAGGTTCCCCACTCAGGAGGAACTTTGGAGTTACCTTTTAATTGTCCTGTGGGCTCCACATTGCAGCCATGGGCTGGACAAATTCTGCACTTGATTTAAATTACGAGGGATTAAGAGTCCTTTGGATGATGTGGTCAAAAGACAAAGACATTTTATGCTAAGCACAGAATATTTTAGTATTTAACTTAGGAACTGATGGGCTTTAATCATAGAGTGCTGCTCATCTCTAAGTGGACCTTTGGCTTTTTTTTGACTGTTAAATATGAAAAATATTGAATTTGGAATATGGGCAGCCTCCAAGGATTCCTTGGTATCCTGGTGTCCAAAGTTAGATTCAGTTTCCAGATCCTTTTGTGGGATACAGATACTCACACCCTCTGGAGAGAAGGGAATTTCCCCTTCTGCCAGGTTTGATCTTTGTCTTTGGACAGTGCATGGTACCAGAGGGGGATTGTCTTTCACTTAAATTCTCCTCCAGAACTCTTTTATCAGGGTGGATGGTAAAACCATAGAGAAGAAATCCAGGTTCAAAGGAATATATACAGAAAGGCAGTGGTTAATCTCAAATATATGAGCAAAGTGATTTTCCAGTGGAAAATTAGGAATTCGTCTTCAATTCTGAGAGCCTCTGTTGCTGAGTTACCTCATAGAAACCTCATCAAAAGTGAAGTCTATACTGAAGCTTCACTGAAGATGGAGGGGCCAAAAAAGGGCTGAACTGTAATTCTGAAGAAATATCTCTGCTTAATCCTTAAATCTCAGTGTTTATGTCTGATTAGAAAATATCAGTTTTCTGAATTCCTGTGAAAATTCCAAATTTCAAAATCCTCTAACCAAAAAAAAAAAAATCTTTTCTGCTTCTCTTTAGATTTCATCTACTATTTCACCTGATTTCACCTACTATTTCACCTGATTTCACCTAGTTTTAATTTTTTTGGAAGTGCCTTAGGGTATAAATAAATAAGAATTCACTTGGGATTTTAAAATTTCCATATCTTTCATTCCAGGTATTGTTTTGTTCCCATTTCCTCCCCTGCAGCATTTGAGGACTTGTGTAAAACACAGCCAACACAGTTGTATTCCTTTCCATTTATTTATTTTTTTAAAGAGATCAGTGAGTCAGGGAGTTTCTAACAAACATCTGCTTAAATTTATCATGTATACAACTCACCAGGAACTGAGCAGCATTTCTTCCTGTTGGGTTTGGAGCAGCACATGCTCCAGGCTGCAGTGAAATCCATTGTTTTCCCAGGGAAACAAAATGGTATTAAAGTTCCTAACTGGGCCCAATATCAGCTTTGAGCAAGATAATCTCCAAACCTTTCTCTGAAGTCCACTCTGGAGCTTGGTTTGTACTTCACTCCTCTCTGGTGAGCAGTGAGGTGCTGAACTCTGAGCTAATACCAATTAAGAGGCATGGTCATCAGGGGAGCAAAGAATTAAAAACAAATTGAGCTTTCCCAAGCAGCAAAATTTTTCTTGGGTGAACCAGAAGAAACCAAACTTGTCTTCCACTGCTCAGTAAGAGACACAAACCAGTAAATTAACATTTACAGGCCCACAGCAGAAATGTAACATTATTTTTTTTTTCAATTTCAAATGTAAATAAAGAACAAATTAGCTCTAACTGTTTGAAACAGGAACGTGTCTGGACTTGTTGCCATTGACAGGGTTTATTGATCCATGCTCTGGAGCTGGAGTGGGAAATGACTGTTCAGGCTGTTACAATAAATTCTACACTGAAGGATTTGGGAATTCATTGTGTTCCAATGCATTCCAGCTCTGTAAAAACCTCTTTTCTTTGTTTGCTTTATCCTTTCCTTCTTATTTTTATTTTTATAGTGAGCCAGCAATTAATTTTTTAATCAAAATTCAGATAGAGTGTCATTACTGCTTCAGGTCTAATAATGAGCACTCTGTGATTCTCAGGGAAGGTGGGTGTTTGCTCAGCTTTTTGTTCTTTCCCATTCACACTTGCCAGGTTAATATTGTGTTTGCAGATTTGCATTTGGACCATATTAGTGTGCAGTCTTGAAGTTAAAGAGCCAGAATATTTTGAATTCCAGTAATCCTCGACAGCCCCAAACACAATAGGCTTTCTCCTTCTACTTTAACTAATTACCTCTGTGCAGCACTCCAGGTGAATTTCAACACAAGCACTCTAATAATGTAATTAAAAATGTATAAAGGAATTAAAAATGAATTAAAAGGATAAAACTTTCAAACCTGGGCTAAATTAAATGGCAAGACTTAAGTCCCTCTGTTTTAAAGGGCCTGCAGTTGGCAGATTAAGAATGCTGGGGTACCACCAGGACCTCATGCAAAACAACATGGACTTCAAACTGAGCAGGAATAAAGGAATCTTCCAATCTCCTGGGTCTCATTCCCTCAAAGGCCACCTGTACTCTGCAAATAGAAAAGTTGTGCCACAAAATCTTGCAACCAACAACAACATTTCCTAATTAACAAGCACTCAAAGGTGCTAAGAGAGAAGCTGAGCTCCTGGTCTGTGGAAGGTGTCCCTGCTCATGGCAGGGGCTGGAAGAAGATGAGTTTTAAGGTTTCTTCCAACCCAAACCCATGATTCCATTATTCTCTGCTTCCTGAAGCTGTGTGTGAGTCCTGGGGCAGGACAGGATTCAGCTGAAGTTCTGCCCCAGTTTTGGGGGGATTTGGGGCACATTCAGGCAGGACCTGCTGACTCTGGCTCTCTCCCATGCAGCCAGCAGGGTGCTGAGCTCCATGAGCAAATCCAGCCCTGTCCCTCCCTCCCATCATTTCCAGCTCTCCTCAAGACATGCTCCAGCCCAGGCGTGCCCCAAGCTGGAGCAAAACATCAGCATTAAAATCATCAAATCACTAAGGTTGGAAAAGGCCTCCAGGATTCACTAAGTCCAACCTTTGCCTTAATCCCCACTTCCCACTAAACCATATCACCAAAAAACTCAACCAGCCATTCCATTAAGGCAAACAACAAATCCACTGAGAGATGGATTTGATGATCCTGGTGGGTCCTTTTCCACTCAGAACCTTCTGTGCTCTGTGACTTTTCTTTTACCACTTCCACCTCTGCCCTGAGGAGACTCCTCCAAAGCTGAACTGGTCCTCCAGTGAAGAAATGAAGCTTTAGTTCATCCTGCCACCTGTACGGACTTCCAGGCAGTTTTCAGGAGCTGAGGCAATCCTGGCTCATCCTGTGTCCTTTGGGAAGGGCAGGCAGAGCATCCCAGGCCCTGCACATCCATGGATGGAGGCAGGGGGGCCACTGGAGGCACATTTGGTGCCAGGGGAGGCCAACAGGAGCCTGGTACCTGACACTGATTGCTGAGGACACCTGGCTGCCCAGCAAAGGCTCTGCACAGTAAAATAATTAAATCAGGACAGGTCAACTAAGCTAAAGTGTCTGTTCCTATAATCACAGCATTGTCAAATGTATTCCTGAAGTAAACACAGCAACCAGCCCCAATTAAGGCTCCTTTAGTCTGCAATAAGTCAGACAAGGCTATTTTGGACAAAACCCTAGCGAGCTGTCTCTGAGTTGTGCCAGACTTCTGTCTCAGGGCTGTGCACTTCCCATCAGTGCTGTGAGGGACTGGTTTCTGAACTGGGGACAGTAAATGACCCCGTGCAGCATCATCACAGAGAAACCAAGTGTGCAGGCACTGCAATGTACCAGGAGACTGGTAGTGATCACAAGCAAAGAGCTGTAGTAAAACATCAAAGTCAAAATGCACTTGAAGTGATGTGTGCATGGAGAGCAGCGTGGCTAATACTGAATGATATTTATCACATTGGACATCTTCAATTTTCTGTTATTTCTCCCTTCCTTCAGGTATTTCCATGGATCCAGCTGTAAATGTTGGTTTGTTTTTTTTTTCTCAGGATTTTTATTTCTGCAGCAAATTATTTCCTCTTCCTTTTGAGAATATTAATACATGAAATATCTCTCTGAAACTCATATTCCAGAAGAAATAACCCAAGCATCATGCCAACAGGAGGGACTTGAAATATCCCAAGTCCAGAAATTCCTTTTGAAGCCACTCAAGCTGTTTAAAGATGATGATAGAAATTGCAATATTGTATAGAGGCATACACACATATAAATTGAAAGCCTTTCTTTAGGCTGTTTGTTTCAATTTGTTTATTTTAGTTTATAGATTAGTGGTTATGAGGATGTTGGTTTTGGAGCGCAGGGTGATATCCAAGCAGGGTTTTTCTAGATAAAAGCACTGCAAGGAAAATGCTTTCCCCAGGTTCCCATGAAACGGAGGCCAGTCCCTGTCACCTCTGAAAAGTGGGAGCAGAAACCCTGTTAAATTCAGGGCAAGTTCTCTCAAAACAAAAAAGTGGCTTGCCACCAACTCCTTCTTTTTATCTCCTGGGGGTTTGATTCAGTGCAGGGTTCCCTTCACAAACTGAACTCCAGGGTTTTCTAAAGGAAAAAGAAAGCATTAAAAAAACATGCCAAAACAGGCTTTGGGCAAGAATTTTAAGAGGCAAGTGCTTAAAGCCAACAGAAATTAATGGTGCTGCAGAGGGCAATTAATTGCCTTGGACTTTGGATCCCAATTTATTCAGGACCTGCATAGAGTCAGATCCTGATTTCTCTCCTTTTGTTTCTCCTCTCACCTCTGTGTGCCTGCTCAGAGAGCCTTGCTCCAGAGTCTTCCTGTGGTTTTGGGGTTGGAACCTGGTTAGATTTGGAACACTGAGATACATTTAATCATAATCTCCTTTGGAGCAAGAGGATTAAGGAATATACAGAGATACCAGCTTTAAATTCCTGCAAATCAACGCTCTATGGTGAGTGTGTTGTGTGGAGTGATCCCAGCGTGGAGTCACAACTCTCTCTTACAGCATTCCTGGCCTGGAAGATGATAGTTGGCCCTTTCCCCATAGCTTTTCTTGGTTGTCCCTTTGGATTCTCCATCTCTTCTTCTATACTTCCAATCTGGATCCCTGCATAAACATCATAAAATTAATTTAATAGACTGCAGGTTCTTCACCTGAGAGAGACCACCCCAGTCACTCAAGAGGAGCCATTCCTCAGATTCAATCCTTCCTGAGGGGAAAAATCCCACAAGTACCCCTAGAACTCTCCCTGATCTGATAAAATGCTCCTGTCTCAGACTCAAGTTTACATTTTAGCCAGGAAAGAGAGCTCCAGATGGGAAAGCATCGCTAAATTGCCTTTCTTAGATTAATGATAGGGATAATGAGGCCTGGCCTCACCTGGAGGAGAATGCCCCACTGCAGAGATGTCAGACAAGCAGCAGGGAGATCTTGGAGCAGTTTTAGGTTATCTACACACACACAGTGACCTTTGAAGGCTTTGCCCACCGGGGAGAAGTTATGGAGCTAAACAAGCAGGGAGAGCAGGTGAAGCTGGAGAATGATTTCCCCTGGAAGGAGCTCATCCATTACTGGCAAAATAGACCCAGCACTCTCCAGAACATAATTCTGAGCGTGTTCACAGTTGCCAGGGAAGTTAAAAGTCAGCCTGCCACATGTTAAAACAAAGTGTGGCACAGGTTTCCACCAGGAAAAGGATGTGATTGTGCAGGCAGAACTGAACCTGCTTTGAAGATGGAGCACAGGGTGGTTGGACAAGGTTTTACATAACCTTCTGTCCAGGTGTAAGAGCTGGGATAAACCCTGGAAGATCAAAAAGGGGTTGTGCACCGAGGGTTTTTCCTGAAAATTCTATGAGGGATCCCCTGCCTTTGCTATCTCTCATCTGATTTGGTGCAGAAACAGCAATTTTTTCGTGCCTTGGTATTTCTACCATAAAGCCAAGGACAAATATTTATTGGTGGATGAGCTGAAAAGAGAGAAAAGCTCGTAGGGGGGAAATCCCACTAAGGCTCTATCTCACCAAACTTCCCCCAGTGACAGTGCAGACATCTGCATTTGAGCTGATCACTGAAATTAATGACTACTAAGTGCTGCAACTTACAATTCCTTGACCTATTTAAAGTGTCTGGTTTAGGCTGACTGAACTGATCCTGCAAAAAATATGTTTCTTCCTGTCATCTCCAAAGGTGCTGATAACAGAACATGCTGTGATACAGCACATGCTGGAGCTTTACAGCCTTGTTACAACACTCACCAGCCACAGACAGTTCAAGGTCAGGATTTTCCCAGAATATCTGTAAATTTCTCTAATTTGCTTGGTTTTAATGTAGGTGTTCCTCGCTGATGTGCATTTAGAGCCTGCATCTGGGTGCTACACATCATTTTGCTCCCATAAAAGCCTAATCTGCCCAAATATTGTTGTCTATGTTAAATGAAGAAAAAAAAAAGGTTTTGAGGAAGATGTGCAGAATATCTCTGCAGTTAAAAAATAATTAGACCTGCAAAAGGATGTAAAGGGTGTAAGAACTAGAATATTTGTGTAAAAGAAGATATTTGGATGTTCTAGAGAGGATGAGGGAAGAATATGTTCTTGCTTTACAAGGAAACAAAACAATTTCAAGCATGAAATAGCAGAGAGACACGTGGAGTTATCACAAATATCTCCACAGACATACAGAGTGTGGAGATGTGAAAAGCTGAGCTAGAGAGAGACCTGAGAGTGATCAGAAGTAGAAATGTGAGTGGGATCTCTGTTCTTATCTGTGATCAAATCTGGGCAAGGTGTCTGGGCAAAGGAGCAGCTGAGGCTGCAGGAGCTGGCTCAGCTTAACCAGAAGGAAGGATAAACCCAAAAAACAATCAGAGATGGAAGAAATCAGACTCAAGTAGAATTTCTAAGACAAAAAAAAAAAAAAAAAAAAAAAAAAAATTGTGAATATCTGTAATTTCTCTTTATTTTTTAATCTGCATGTTGAATTTGAGGGTGTAATTTCTGGATGAGTTTAGATATCTGTGGAGTTGGTGGCAGACATGATTCCAGCATGGAGAACTTTTTCCTTTCTCATAGAGAACTTCTTCCTTTCTCTTATGGAGCAACATTCCATGGTTTCCCCTCCCTGCTCACAGAGATCTCAGATGAGTCACGATTATGCAAAGATACAGCCCTTGCTGCTTGCAACTTTTATTTGTACACCAGGCATCATTTGAACTTTATTGCTGCCATTTCCTTTCTATCTCCAACACCAGGCCTGCCCTCAAACCCCCCAGAACCCTTTAAAACACACAGTTCATTAGTTCTGTTTTGAAAAGCATTGTAAACACCGAAAATACATCTCAGACAGGGATGTCTGGAATTGATAATGAAATTATGGCTCCTTCTGGGGCAGAGGGAACCATAAAACAGATATTAATGTGGAACTGGAGCCCTTGGATCCTGCAATATGAAGAAAGCTCTCGGATAAAGTGCCATTAACAGCATTAATGTGTGGCTTCTATTTTAATTTCTCTGTAGAAGATCCTCCGAGTCATTCTGTTTATCCCACATCAGGATGTTTTGTGATATTGTTTATCCCACATTAGGATGTTTTTTTCCCCCTGTTTCAGCTTTGGAAGCCCTGCAGTTTGTGTTGGATTACAACCCCAGAAGAGTGGTACCGCCCTGGTGGAGCACCAGGAATTTAATTTCTACCCTTTGCTGCATAATTTTCTGAAGGTTTCTACAGGCTGCTATGTGTTTGGTGCATATGCTTCTGGCTTGGGGTACAAGGGAGGTACAGAATTAATTTATGCCATGCTGGGTGAGCAAACCAGGAGGGGATTCTCTCATTACCTGAACACATAATTTCCAAACTGCTGGTGCTTCACCTGTACCAAATGCAGGCTTTGTGCTTTGTCATTTGGAGAATGAGGCTGAGACAAAATTAGCTTTAATTGCACTTGCTGCTAAGTGAGGGTTTTACTTTCCAGTGTTCCTGGAGAAGTAGGAAAAGATTGGTGATGTGGCCAAGGTGAAATTTATTTTTAGAGACGATTGAGCTACAGATATAAACTATATTTATAAATATAAGATTGCACATTTGTGTTTGTTTACCTCCCCAGGTATCTGTACCAATGGGTTTTTAGGCCATGAAGTATTTATAATGAAATTTAACAAAGAAATAGAGATCATGGAGAGATGAAATTCCTGCCATTTTTGTAACAGCCAGAAGTTGGAGAAGAGGGAGGATTTTAGTGCTGGCATTGATCATAAAAAACCCACCCTTTATTGGACACCTGAGAATTCAGTTGGGTATCCCTGGGGTACTGCTGCAGGCCTGGGCTGTGCTCCAGGAGAATTCCCACTCAGGAATGTTGGGAGGGAGAATGTGACCTAGATTGGCCTTGGTTGACTGAGGAATTTCTCTAAATTCAAGTATTAAAGCAACTTTAAAATTCTACACATTTTATTGTGTTTGGCTGTTTTCTGCCTTGAAATAACCCTAAGTAAAGCAGTTAAATTAACATAATTTCAGTACTAAAATGGTGTCAAAAATCTGGCTGGAGCACTTTGGAGGCTGCTGCTTGCTTTTCCATGCACTTTTCCAGTGGAATGTGTCTGTACTTCAGTGAGAAGTGCTTCATGCCCCTCTTCACATCAGCACATTCACATCTACTCTCCATAGAGATCCACAGAAAGAAGTGGCTGGTCTCTATCCATGTTATTTAGTGCTATATTCCAAATATTTTTTTCCCAGTTAATCAATGTGTCTTACAACAGTGAGACCAGCCCAACTGGACGTGTCTGCCTTTGTGGGATGAGCAGTCCATGAGCCTGGACTCCCATTAACCTCCCAGGAATATCCAAATTTTCCTGCAGAGCCTTGCCAAATGGGAGAAACAATTACCTTTGCTTGATCCTTTGGTTATTATCTTGCTCTCTGCACGGAGTAATTAACTCTAAGGTATCATCCAAATAAATACATTTCACGAGGCTTTCTGGAAAATCTCTCATTAGAAAAATGAGTTTGGTTGTCTCAGCTCATATGGCATCGATCAATGCTCTGCTTAGCAAAATAAATACAACTTGGGGAAAGTTGGGATCAATCTCTGCCCAGAAAAGATAAATGAGGCAGCAGCAGGGAGAGCCACTGTGAGCACATTTAAGTAATAAGACCCAGCAGGACCTGCCATTGTTAGGGCAGACATCCTGAAGTGTCTTAATGTGATTATAATGTGGCTTCCTGAAAGAAACCAATTATAACTATCTTAGATAAAACATTATTATCAATATTCTGCGGGGTGAACCGCAAGCCAAACAATTAAAAATTTATTTTTCAACTTCTACACACAGTTTTGAAAAGCGTTTCCAAAGACACTTTGCCAAAAGCACCTTTTTTTTGGGTGGTGACAGTGAAAAGTAGAGCTGGTCCCTGGGCTTAGCACAGGCACAGAGGTCAACACGACCCAGATTTAATTTCCAAACTCATTGTTAAAAATTTGTATGTAAATTCTTTTTTGCTCGGTTAGTTGGCCAACAAATTGAATGTTCCTTCCTGATAGCTTAAAAAGAGATTGAATGTATTTTAAAGTATATTTAGAGCTTGTTTTCAAGATGCAAAACCCTTATTTGAATATATTAATTTTGTTTCTGAAGGTGCACTTGTGTCTGTAGTGCCAGTGAGGAGGAAAATGGAGAAAAGTTGTGCATCGCTTTCATTTAATGAGCACTTATCTCATGTAGAAATCTAATTTATTATATCTGAGGGTACAGCAGGTTCTTCCCTTGGTACAGGCATTATTTAACCTCCTTGTTAGCCACTTTGGAGGGGGAAAAATGCAACCTCAGCAGGCCTGCAGGTGACACAGGAACTGGGAGGAGTGGCTGCCACCCAGCAGGGCCTGGAAATGCTGGAGAAACCAACTGGAACCTCACAAAGTCCATCAAAGGTCCAGTGCTGGTCTGCCCAGTATGAGAAAGGCAAGGACACACTGGAGCACTTCCAGCAAAGGGCCATGAGGGTGATTCAGGGATTGGAGCAGGGAGCTGAGTGAGCTGGGATGGTCCAAAGGTGATGGCCAAGTGATGGTCCCAGTGATGGCCAAGAGCACAAGGTGAGACATGGAGCTGTGTCTCAGCCCAAGAGAAGGGGGTCAGGGCCAGGATCAGCTCCAAGGTGGGATTTTCAAAGCCCTTGCTCCAGCAGGGATTGGGCTGGATGATCTCCAGAGGTGCCTCCAAACCTCAGCCCCTCTGGGACTCTGATGCATCAAAGAGAATGAACCCCCACAGTGACCTCATTTCCACAGCAGGGACTGGGAAAATATTTTGTGTGAAATGTTCCCCCTATTTTTTTCCTCGTGTCTGATGGCTTTGCACTCAGTATTTGCAATGAAACGACAGCCTGTGACTTACTGAGCCTTCTGCTTCCCTTGTAGTCTGAGTAGCTTTGCCTTTTTCTCCCTTCAAGGTTAATTTGGCCTATTTAAGATCTTGTCTATTTTGAAATACTTTTTTTTATCTCTGTTGCTGAACAGATCATATATTCTTAAAAGAATAACAAAGTCAGGAATTCAATATCCACAAGCTTTATTCTGATAATTTTGTTTAAACTTTATATTAAAACCTGTCACAAAATCTTTAAAAATGCATCTGTGAATCATTTTTAGTTGAATATTTACTCTATGTGTTTATACATTTAAAGATCTTTTCATTAAAGAAACCCAGGATGACTAAACTTGCTGGACTATTTTTTTTTTTTATTATTAATTAATTTTTAGAGCTTACGTTCCACGGAATTGCTGGGAGCCTTAACTCCTCCATCACCAGCAACAGGGACCAGCTGAGCATTCATTTTCCCAGCCTGTGCAGATAAATTCAATCCACACCTGGTATTTCAGGTATAAATATCTGCCCAAGGATGTTCTTGAAGTTGGCAGGCTCACAGCAGCAAAATGAAGCTGACACGAGTTCCAAATGACCAGTGATTTAAAATTTGGAGGAAATAATAAGACAACTTATTTGCAGAGCCCGTGCAGGCTGCTGGTGAGGTTTTTCACAGCAGGTTACTTATCAGCCTAATAGAAATGCTGACATGCACAACCTTAACTCCTGGATGGCCCAGGCACGGCTCTAATCCAATTGATTTGTGGTTGTTTCCTTGGATGAAGACATAAAGTGGATGTGTTTTCCAAAATATCCTCACTTTTTCTTCAGGACAAAGAGGCTGTCCCAGAGGTAGCCGTGATTACATGATTCAGTGGGATTTTTATGATTTTTTTGGCTCCTGGTAAATGACAGTGGGTCATATTTTACCCCGGCTGAACTGCAGCCCTGGGAATAATGACAGGATTTTCAGCTGGTAATACCCTGCCCTGACCTCTCAGCAAAAAAGGAATTCCCAAATGTAAGCACTTTTTAAGTTTACACAGCAATAATGGTGTTTTTTTTTTTAAATGAACTATGTCAGATAATTATGTTGTCTTGCAATTTTCAATGATCAAAATTAACACACAGCCTTTGCAGCAATGGCTGTGTCACACTGCATTTCCTCCTCAAGTTCCTGTTTTCCAAACCATAAAAAAATATTGAGAGATGTTAAAATTCTTCCCTTTTTATTTGACTTCATTATGCTGAGTAAAACAATCTGTTATATTGCAGAGTAAAAACGGAAGAGAAGAGTAAATCTAACAGTAAGTATTTAAATATACAAGGTTTTGCCTTTACTAAGATTTGTTCATCAGTACCTGGCTGGGTGGGGCTTGCAGCAACCTGGGATAGTGGAAGATTCCCTGCCTATGGAAAGGGGTTGGAACAAGGTGATCTTTGAGGTTCCTTTCCAATCCAAACCATTCCATGATTCCAGGGATGTAAGGACAATTTTGGGGATGCTCTGTCAGTCTTGGCTTCATTCAAGATCTGTTTCACCTGGGCTCTGGGCAGGCAGCTCTGCAGCTCTTTTGTTTTTCCCTGGGGGAGAAGAGTGGTAGCTCTACATTATTCCAATTATCCAGAGAGATTTCGGCTGCAGGACATCTACAGACACTTATTAATAGATATTGTTCTGATAAATATTTTTTAAATTTATCTTTTAATTAGGATCTCCTCCACTTTTCCTAACCTGAGCTGTACTAACCAGCAACTGATCCTGCACCACAACCACGACAGGATTCCTCTTCCCTACCCAGGAAGGCTGGGATGGGGGAATTTTCAGCAAGACCACGGGGATTTCTTGTAGCATTCTCAGCCCCTCACAAGCTGCTGATGCTGGTATTGACTTTTGGGCCAAGTCCTATCAGGATCTATAATTCCAAAATCTGAAAAACACCGGATGCAGGAATTGGTATGGAAACATGGGCCTGGCAGGAATTCAGGCTCATGATGTGTATTTACAACCCAGGTAGCAAAAAAAAGAAACAAAAAAAAAAGCTTCTGCATTGGGTTCATGCTGTCATTTTGGGTTTCCTGAATTAAATGTACGATTTGAAGCAGAGACATATTTTATAGGCAGCGTTGCTTTCTATAGCAAAGAGAGATTTTATAGTCGGTGTTACTTTCTGTAGCAAACATTTATGGGAGTCTGAAACTTGATACACAAATATTTGAACATTTTCCCACATCCGTATGGTGAATCGCTTATATAAATACATTCTGCAGCCTTAGCAAGTGAGGATCCATTTCAGTAAATCTCCCTTTTAGAAAATCTCTGTCATTCTCTAATCAGCTTTCTCTTCTTAGTTTTCATCCATATGTACATTGGGAAGTTCAGTCAATAACGAGTCCAGGAATGTAACTCGAAAATTAGTTTCCAAAATAATTTCGAAATATTCTTCATCAAAACCGTACCAGATTCATAATCAATTTGTCTTATGGACTTTTTTCATTAAACTGATTTTTATTTGTAAATTACATTCTTGTTTGCTTCCCCTTTGAAACAGCTTGAAATGAGATGCTTAAGGGCAATCAATAATTTAAAGCTGCAAAAAAATTGTTCCACTCATCACTTTTCTAGGAATAAGGTTATTAATTTCTTTTTTTACTTGATTTGATTTGATTTTTGTGAGTGAAGGTTGTTGAAACTGATGGGTCTGGGCTGACTGCAGCTCAGAGATGTTTCTGTTTGACGAGATCTGTGCTGAGGAGAGGATTCACATTTCAAGTGTTTGGGGATCAAAGGGAGGGAAGGCAATCACGTAAGCCCCAAATTGGATTGCTCTGGCATATTTTATTTATGTAAACATTGCTCAAGGAATCGAATCACTGGCGTTGAAATACCTGACTCAAAGGGCTACCTTGCGGAAATAACAGCAGATTATAGGCTTGGCAGAGGATGAAACTCCACACCTGCTCATTTGGTGTCGGTGAGGGAAGGAAAGGAGTAATACTCCAGGCTGAAAAGCAGTTCTCCAAAGATAGGAGTCATCAGTGGAAAGAAATGCACCTCTCAATTACCATGATCAAGGATGATTTGCTCTGAGAGAGCACAGAGGTTTGCTGTGATCCCCTTGTCAAAATAATCACAATTTCCCCCGGCCTCTGCACTTCGGAGCTCCTTGGTGAGGAGGTGAGGGGATCCAGGCTCTGATTTAGAGCTGGTGGAGAAGGCAGCAGACGACAGTGGGTCTGACTAAACAGCCTGGCAGCTGGAGCTGGGGGAGGCTGCATCAGCCTGGAACAACTTCACAGCCACGGGATGGCTGCTGGTGCCAGCTCCCTCCTCATCCAGCGGGGAATTTCTGCCACGCGCCCACAGCAGTCTCGCCCCAAAAGGATGGGAATTAGCACCAACAGCTTGAAAATAACAAACTTACTAAATTACAACACACTGGGGTTGTGTTCTTTAACAATAAACTCAAAAACCTGCAAGAAATGATGATTTTTTCCTGCCCTTGAGAGCAAATCTTCCCTCAGCACTGTTGTTTTCGAGACCCTGGGAGCACAGGTTACCCCAAAGCAGAGGTTCTCTGTGTTGAGAGGTGGGACAGTGTCAGAAAAGCCCTGATCTCACCATCAGCTCAGTTCCCACAGCACTCAGTTTTAGGGCTTTCTGCATCTGTTTGCTGCAGTGATGCTGAATTTCATGGATAACAACACCTGAGTATAGCCAGCATCAGTGCCCTGCTCCAGAGGAACACCAGGAAATACAGCCTCATTTTGCTGTTGGAACTTGGCAAGAGCACATTTGGTGTTTTCATTGATGGCAGATTTATCTTTTCAGCAGAGACAAAATATCTCTGTCCTAGGTACAGCCAACACCTTCAATTAGTCCATGAATTTCCCTCTTGGATCTCCGATGCTTTTTGGATTAAAAAAAAATGGAAGATTTTTGGTGACGGCCAATTCATTGCTTACATTGCTATCAGAAAGATGTGTGCAGCCTGGCACTATTTCAAAAAACACCTGGGGCAGGGGTGAAGCAGGTCTCAGTGCCCCAGATGTGTGTGCCACAAAATCAGGTTTCCCAATAATTCCTTGTACCCCTCAGAATGTCACAAATTATCTATTAGTGACTGTAGGAACCCTTGGCCAGTTAAAGATTCTCTGGTCTGTTGCAAGACTGGATGTCCTCGTCCTGTTTTCAGGATGGTCTTTCTGTAAATGTGGGTCTTGCTTAGATAAGATAATTTAATTTATCTCTTTCCCTTTTTGTTGGTCTTGGCCTGTGGCACAACAAAGGCCTGGTGAGGCCAGGACAAACAGGTCCCTGTGTGATGGGATTCCCCTTTTTATTCCCTTTTTCTCTCTCCCAAAAAACAAGAGAAGCACTAAATATGCACTAAAATGTTTTAAAGGGGCAACATTTCAGCATTTAGGCTGCACCACTGAGGCAGGGGGAGGAGGAGGGCACTCCCTGTGCAGGGTGACAGTGCCAGGCAGGCGGTGGCAGGACGGTGTCACAGATTAGGATCTGGCTCTGACCCCTCCTGACAGTGCTGGACTCTGCTGAGGAGTTTCCCCCTGGAATCTAAGCACCAATTTGTCTGGAAATCTATCACTGTCACCAAGGAATTGCAAAGCAGCAGCAGCCACTGTTAGAGCTGACCCTGCAGGATTTTGTTCTTGCTGCTGGTGGAGGCAGATGTCTGACACACAGAGAGCACATCAGCTGGCAAACAGCAGCCTCCAGCTCAGAAATCCTCCCTCAAAATTCCTGTGACAGTTCCCAATTTTTGTGTTTAGCTTTATTAAACAATTTCATGTATTCATAGAGAATGGATGAGCAGCAGGTTGGGCGGTCGTTGGCCTGCACAACAGAAAAATCTGAATTTATTTCTCAATTAAAAAAAAAAAAAAAAGGGGCAGAAGAAATGAGGTAACAACAGGTTCTTTAGTCTGCTCTGCTTGATTTGCAAATATTTGGGGTGAGGAACTGTACTTCAGGTATAAATGCAGTGCTTTAACTCCTAGGGAAACCTCCCAGTGTGACAGCACGGCATCTCCCAGGGGACAGCAGTGGCAAAGGAAAATCCAGCGCTATTTGAATTGATGGTTTGGAGCTTTTCCTGTCAGAATCAAAAGCAAGGAGCACAACCACTGTTTTTGTCAACAAGAAGTCCTTTTTTTCCTCAAATGATTTCCAGGCTGTTTTTGCAGATTTGAGGTTTTGATAGTTCAAACAAAGTTTTGATCCACACCAAGGAGGAGGTTTCCAGAGGAGAGCAAAACCAGCCTGGCTCTTCCACGTGTTCCTGTTGACTCCCAAAATCCCACCTGCCTTTCCCACATTCCTGATGGTCATTGATGTCTAAGAAGAACTTCAAAAAAACCTTAAAATTATGTCTAGGAGCTTCACATGGGAATACAGAACACTGATAGGGATGATGGTAAACTGAAATAAGCTCATTTTAATGGTTCTAGAACCAGCTAAAGGCCTCACTCTTGTTTTAGGATATTCCTTTATCAATTACCCATTCACCTTCACACCCAGATTTAACTTAATTGAACCTAAATATTCTAGTTTAACCTCATAAAATGCTTATGAATACTTGTAACTTTCCTACATTTTAAATATCTCTATTGCCAACTCTAATGCAGCCTCAAGTATTTAAACTCTGCAGGAGTAAATTTGGACAGTCAGCAACATCAATATATCGACTAATAGTTACATTTTAATAACATTGGATGCATTAATATTGTCTTTAATGATAACAATGTGGCCAAGAATAACATTTTTATTCCTTGCATGAAGCTTGGGAGTGTATATATAACACCACTCTCTTTTCTGATCTTTTTTCAAAGCCAAGCTTGCAAAATCCTAATTACAGACCTGGGGAAGGCAGAAGAGGCTTTTCTAATTTCAAGGCAACACCTGCAAAATTAACTGCACACCCTAAAATATTCTTTCTTTCAACAACATGGATATTTACCATTGATTCATATAAAACTGAAGAGTGATAATCATATTCAAAGTATTTGTAGTTGTCCATCCATCCATCCATCCATCCATCCATCCATCTATCCATCCATCCATCCATCCATCCTTTGCTAACTCATTTTCTTCTCTATTCTACATCAGTTACCAGCGGCTAAGAGGAAAAAAATTCCTAGGCATTGCCAAGCAATTCAGAAAGGGTGGTCAACACATTTACCATCTGGAGGCTTTTTTTCATGTTAAAAAGATAGCAAAGGAGGCAATTTGGAATGTATTTAATGCTTGAAATTAGTAAAAAATATAGGAAATTTATATATGTTTTTTGTTTCAATGAGGCTTAAAGTAAAAGCATTAAATTGGGACCAAAGTTCTGCTGTGAACCTTGGGTTGGGACCTTTTATAGTTTACTCTGGGGGCTGATCCTGAAAGCTCAGGTTGGGTGATTCATGTGGGCCTGTGAGGGATAAAACAATGAACACAGAAAAATAGTGATGAAAGCAAATGTTGGTTTCTGGTCAATCTCCTGCCAGGGGCCTGGGGCTGGAATTAGCAGTGAAATGCAGCCTGGTTGAATTTCAAATTTGAAAATTTCGAATTTTGAATTCAAACCCAGAGTGTTTCTGCCCACACTGAGTAACAAAACCAACCAACCCAAACCCTCTCAATATTTAGTCACCTACAATGACTAAAGGGAAGTGAGGGAAAGTGATGGATTTTCCCAACAAATGGCACCAGGAGCAGGTGCTCCGTGTGCAGCAATCTGGGACACCAGCACCAACTCCAGCTCCAGGATTTTGGAGTGGAATAAATGCAGGATTCCTTCTTTCCCTCTGCTGCTCAGACTTTGAAATTTGAGGCAAGCAGGGCTGGCAGTTTTGGGACAATATTTCCTGTGTTAGGTGGCCTTGAGCCCTTCAGCCTCGGGGTTTGAGATCCACCTGGATGCTCTCTGTCACTCATTCCCACATCTTGTCTCCATCTGCATTCACCCACCTTCTTCCATCAGACAAAAAAGAGACTTTCTCATCCCTACAATGCAATATTGCCTTTCTCATTTTGCAAGGTTCTCCCCAAAACCCAGGATTTACAGGGTTCTGTAAATTAGCAGGAGGGAGGTAACAGTTTCTGTACATTTTCTCTGAAGCTGAAGTTTTTAAAGATTTTTTCTTCCCCCCCCATATGTTAAAAAGATTCCAGAAAAGTCTAGCTTAGCCCAAGCAATCTCTAATTAATGTGCAGTGGGTTAACTTCAAGTAATTCTGGGTTTAACAGTGCCTATGAGCAATGCTGAGAAATTACAGTGGTGTTTCTTTTTTCCAGTAGAAATGTGAAATAATAGCTGCTCTATAAAACCCCCTCATCTCCACCACTTCCCACCTCATTTGTTTAAAGCCTGGTGGTTTTATGGCTTGTCTGCACCTCTCCTGGAATGGGACTAATAAGAGGAAATGATGTGACTTGTCCACTGCTTCCAGCATTAAAAAAATCCCCTTGTGCTCCTGCTACAACATCCACAACGAGCACACGCCTTTAAAAAATACAACAGCAAATTAATCAAGAGCAAACACAAGTCTCTTCTGCCTAAGGGGTCTGTGGGAGATGGTAAATAATCAAAAGGAAGTCTACAGCTGATTTATATTTCTTTATGATGATCAAAGGCAAATGGACTCCAATTCAGCAAGGAATATAAATTCTGTGTGAAAACTCACTTTTTCTGCTGCATATAAAATTGAAAAGCCTTCTCCACTGGGCTACATCTAGTTTAATATCCATTAGCTAATACTGCATGCCCTAAGGTTAGAGAAGGAGCAAAAATCCAGTGGTGGACTAGACATTGCAGAGAGGTTTTTATGCATTCTCCATGTTTTATGCGTCTTTCTTGCTTCCTAACTGGAGTTTATTAGATTTTGACAAATCTGACTTATTTAAACAATTGTTATTATCACAAAGTTTCTTATCTACAACCAGCTAATGAAACGTTCTTCTCTATTAAAAAATAAAAATCAGCATTCAAAAAACCCAAACCCAACAACCCAACAACCCTACCCTGGAATGTGTGGTGGCTTTGGTGATTTTTGGACGTTGACAGAGAAGAGGGCAGCCCTGAGCCCCCATAGGATGCAGGGATTTGGGGATGGATCCCTAGGCAGGATGGTGTGATCTTGTTCATGCACTGTTCACTGGGATGGAGGATTCTAGATTAAACAGCCTGGAACAGCCAGCACAGCTCCAGAGAAGCCAAAGAATTCTTTTTTAGACCTCAGTGATTTTATGATTTTTAGATTTTGGGGGCAGTGGAAGGATGCTACTAAACCTGATGATTAGAGAAAAATAAAACTGGTGAAATGGAAAGGTGCATCCTCCTCCACTGCTGGATGTTGGTTTGGTTTAAAACTTTTATGACCAGGAAAACAAAGCCAAAATATTCCATAAAAGTTTCTAAAACAGTTTCAAAAAGTAAAATAGTCTGTCCAATCTTTCACTATGTTACACTTCCTGTATTTAATCTTCTCTTCTCTTCTCTTCTCTTCTCTTCTCTTCTCTTCTCTTCTCTTCTCTTCTCTTCTCTTCTCTTCTCTTCTCTTCTCTTCCCCCTTCCCTCTTCCCCCTTCCTCCTTCCCCATTCCCTCTTCTCTCTTCCCTCTTTTTCTCCATATTCTATTTTCTATTTGAAAACCGTATTTTCTACCCTTTTAATTCTTTTCTGCTCTACTTAACTTTAAACATCCAAACACCAAAATTTTCTACCAACGTTTGTTTTCTAGGACCTCAAAGTCTCCTTGCCAGCTTTACACCTTGCACTACCCTGCAACGTCTTGCAAGGCAGTGTTATATTCCAAAATATTTCAGCAGCTTTTGAATGACATAATTCTTAAATGGTACAAAAACTACTTGAAGGGGGATAAGAATCAGAGGAATGTTTTTATTTAGCTTTTAAGCTCTTTAGCTACAGAATCACTCTTCTCTAATTTTGTTTCACCACCAATAAAGGGATTATTTTGGTTTAGAAAGAAGAGGGTTGTGAGGTTGTATGAGGCAACCTGGTTGAAGGGGATTCAGATTTTGATTATTTTTCACCATACACTGAAAATTGTGTGTTTGAGAATTAAAGGTCCAGGAAATTCACTGGACAAGATATTATGCTGAATGAGGTCAAGGGACCTTCAAAATTAGAGTTTCACATTCTAAGATGTGAATGTTTTTGTCATGAAACTCTCCCCAGTTAACTCTAACTGTTGTCAGTCCGTCCTTTTTAAGAGGGTGACATTATCAGAAGTCGCTGCAGTGCCCTCATTCTGCTCACACCAAAATCAATTGTTTTTTCACTTGGATTGGAAACAGACTGAGGAAAATTCTAGATGCTCCCAGAAAATCTCATCTGCAACACTTATGGGGGTTTCCAAGCATTTATCAGAGGATCAGAGACTTGATTTGGTTTGAAACCTTCAAGCAAAGCATCACCAAGCGAAATCCTTCGAGTAGAAGGTTCCCTACCCACAGTAGAGGTTTGGAATCAGATGATCTTTGAGGTGCCTTCAAACCCAAACTGTTCCGTGCTTCTGTGAAATTTATGAGCACAAATGCATTACATGTTTAAAATTCCTGTGCAGGAAAATCATGGAAGCCATCCAGGCTGGACAACCACAGCCTTCAGCTCCAGGGTTCAGTTGCCAATTGCACTGTGCATATTTAATCAAGTGAGCTATTGTTTCTAGTGCCTCATTTAAATTCCTCAATTAATTAAAAAAAATCATAAATAACTCTTATAGAATTGTTCTGTCTCTGCCAAGGATAATTAAAACAATTTAGCAGAATGAACCTCCTAATTGTTCGTGTTCAGCATTCCTAATTCACCATAAAGCTGGATGCTCCTGCAGGGAGCAAGTCACTGACATATCTCCTGTAGTTCATATTTTTTGGGATGAAACTCGGACCACTTTGCTCACATCTTCTCTGAGCTTTCTGGGATTGTTTCACACACTTTTTCAACAAATTAAAGACTTCATTTTTGCCCAATCTGTGCTTATATCCATTTCTTCACAAGATATTAGTTGGTTCATCTTCTCCCTCTTTCATTTTTCATGCTTTAGGAACAATGAAAATGGGAACAGTGACTGAATGTGGAGAAAAAAACCTCCTTTAGTTAATGTGTTACCATAAAGAGACAAATATCCCAAAAAATGAGATATCCAGAATGCTGGTCTCACTTTCAAAATGCAAGATATTGTCTAATTTTTACCAGGATCCCTGGAATGCAGATCCATGACTGCTTGGGATATGCAGAGGGTGTTGAAGGTGGCATCTGCCAGTGCCTTGGAGGAGCAATATCTGCAGGAATGGTGACCAATCCCCAAGGAGAGCATTTGCCATAAAACTGGAGCTATTTTAACTTCCTTTAAACCTGTGCCTTCTCAAATGGCTCCTGACAAATCTGCAACTGCACCTGTAAATAAAACATGAACTACCTGAGGTCAAAGAGGAAAATTATTGATTGCAGGGACTTTGTGTCTGATCCTCATCCTGCTCCTTTCCAACCCCTTCCAAAAATGGTTCAAGCCATAAATCCCAGGAGCAGGAGTTGTGGTCAGCAAAGGGAAGCCATTCAAAGAGAAAAGTAGAGGAGAATTCACCATCCTCTGAGGATTTTGGACATATTTCCACCTTGTTTGCCCTACCCAGGGCAAAACTTCATATTGCCTTCATTGGCAATAATTCTGCTGTTCTAAAACAATCTAAATATAATAATATTTTTAAAAAGACATACAAACCACATTGTAAAGAACACAGGACCTTGTCCCTTTATAAAACTTTGCTGCTTACAGACAACAATTTATTGACTACCCAAGATTTAATTTGTGTTTTTTCCTTTTCTGACCTATTTTGTCCCCTCTCCATAGGACATCTTAAAATTAGCAGACTTTATCAGTGTAATCTTTCAACAATTTCCATGGTACAGAGAAATCCCTTAGCAAAATGGCAAAAAAAGACCTCAAAATGTTATTTTGTATCTTGATCATAAAATCAGTTTTTCTTTGGTTTCCATTTTTATTGCCCTTTTCTAATGATGACCTGGACATTTCTGCCTTCAGCTTCCTCGAGGTAATTTGGCATCACATTTTGGAAAAAAAAAAAAAGTGGGTTCAAGGGCATCATTTAGGAAAATGTCACGCAATCAAGAGTCATCAAGTTCATCTCTCTTCCTAAGACCTGATCATCTAAATATCCTTCCTTGTTTATGGAACTCCTACTTCCCAAAAATTCTGTAATGCCTGAGCAGAATCATCCTCCCCATGATTTAATCTCGATACCTCTTGTCCTTACACAACAAACAAGGGGTTTTTTTTCCTTCTTTCCGAGAGCATAAAAAAATAGTGATTCAGCATGGCTGTTTCTTTTAAAGGTTTTTTATTTTTTGCCTGCTTTAGGAAAGGGTAATGCAGATGATGAATGGGAACACTCAGTGGTAGAAGAGAAATGATTTGCACTTAGTGCTTGAAATGTGTGAGTCGTAGCACTGTATAAACACCAAAGAAAAAAATTTAGATGAAATATAAAACACTGAGCCAGTGTTGCTGCTTTAGCCTCAGTCAGACATCCCCCATATTTTTTGCTACTCGTGAAGCATTTGCAAACAGGTTTTCTGTGCACTAAGACCACCTTTGTTTTAAAACCTATATTACAAATTAATTGTTTTGGAAAAAAGTGACCTTATGACTTAAATCCTGAGTGTTGTTTCATGATGGGAATGTCAAATTCAGAGGAGATTTAAGCTATTTTTTTTTTTTTTTTTTTTTTATTCCAAAGTCCATCCTCAAGGTTAAGCAAAACTTAAACCTTGACCTATGCCAGGCTTTGGATCGGGATTGGAGATGTTTAAATGGTTTTAAACTGAAAGAGAGGAGGTTTAGGTGGGATATTGGGAAGGAATTCCTCCCTGTGAAGGTGGAGAGGCCCTGGAATAGAATTCCCAGAGCAGCTGTGGCTGCCCCTGGATCCCTGAAAGTGTCAAAGACCAGGCTGGAGCAGCCTGGGACAGTGGAAGGTGTCCTTGCCATGGCAGGGGTGGAATGGGATGGGATTTCAGGTCCCTTCCAGCCCAAACCATTCCATGATTCCATGATTCCATGATTCCATACAAATGTGCTGCACACTCAGCAATGTGGAGATTCTACCAGCCTTTTCCAAGACAAACTACCCCCCCAAACAGCACTCCCCACAAAGGAGCAGCAGGCAGGTTAGATGAAGGTGTGTTCCAGTGGGAAACACCTCCAGGAACACCGTGCAGGAGTTTTATCCTTGTACTTGGGAATGCAGAGAGATCCTGAGCCCATCTCCTCCTGCAGCAAGCACTGTAAGCCCCAGCCACAACCCCCCAGGCATTAATCCTTTCATTTATTCCCTGATAATGTACAACCAGCTCCCTTCCTCCCAGCACAAATCTCTCTTTATATATTAAGATGCCCTGAAATACGTTTTGGTGTTGATTTCTTGTTCATGCAGCTTTTGATAATATCATTTATCACGTGTTTGTGAGGAACAGCCACCTGCTCCAACTGGGGTGCATGGATCCCACTGCTGCATGGGTGACAGATCCTGGAGAAAATCTTGGAGAAGAAAAAAGCAGCAGCAGCTTCCCATGTATTTCTGGCTGCTTCTTGTTCCCAGTAAGATGCTGTGACTCTGGGGCCAGGACTCAGAACCTCACTGATTTTTATCCTCATTTCCCCAGTTGGCACATTTTTTCTCCAAAATCCCAATCCAGTATCTTCTCGAGGGCTTTAACAGAGTGGATCCACCTGGGAAACATTGTAGGGAGAGAATTTAATGGCTCAGCCTTCAAACCAGGCTGCCTTTGTGTTGGGAGGGGGAGATGCAGATGTGCACACAGATACAGCTTCACAAAGGGATATAACCACTAAACAGAAAACCAGGAATGTTTCTAACAAAGCTCTTTCTGTGCCTATCATTCAATTCTCAGTGAGGAGAATTTTTTGTTATCTATATGTGTTGTGTTTCATTCCCCTAATGATTAAAATGTATTTTTTCCTTCTTCTTCTACTCCCTTTTTTTTTTTTTTTTATATATTTTATTTGAAAATGGGCCTCTAATACTTGCAAATTCTTAAACATTTATGGATAAATCCATGAATCTGCAAACACTTGCAGATTTCCCCTGACAGCTTGAATTCCTATATTAAACCTCATCTGGTAACTGCAAGCGTCAAAATTATTCCTGGTGTGCTGAATCAGCCTAACTTTGTCATTGCATCCAAGAGAAGTGGAAAATTAAAGTGAATTTTATTGCTTCGTAGCTTGATACATGAAAACTCATGTACAAATGAACAGCACATACAAAATTATGATTTTAAATTACATTAATATATGTCCTCTGGAGGATTTTGTGTGTCACCAGGCAGGTAGAGACAGCCTTCCTCAGTAACTATTATTTATTGATTTTTTTTAATACCTTGAAAAAAATAATACCTGCAGTGATAAGTCCAGGAATCAAGTTGAATGTTTCCTAAAATTTCTTTTGGGAAATAGTGAAATGTCAGAAAAAGAGTGAAAGATGGGGAATTTCCTTTTCATGCCATAATGTGAATATTGGTGATTCCTCTCTCCCAAGCTGTTAAAATTCCTCAAAATCTGACATGAGTGAAAGCTATTAATGTACATTTAATTAATGCAAATAAAATGCTTTTGGGGAATCACAAAGCTCAAAACAGTCAAATATCAGATATTCCATTATTTGTGCTTCTGACGTGTATATGTTAATATTTTATTCCCCAAAACATTTCATCTGTCTCCTTATCTCTTTCTCCCAGTCTCTCAGATGAATGTCAGTGAAATAAAAAGCATTTTAAAGCATTGTGAAGTTTCCACAATAATCTTCCTCCGACCGTCCCTTGGGAACCTTTTTTGTTGTTGTTGTTGTTGGTGCATTCAGCATTAGGAGTAGGAAAGGAAAAAAAAAAAAAAAAAAAAAAAAAAAACCATTTTTAAATATTATTTTTCAACAACCTTTTTTNTTTTGAGCTTCTTTTCCCTTCCCCGCTCCCTGGGGCCAGCTTGTACTTTGCCCTCTCTGTTCTTTCTCACTTGGCCTGAATCTCCTGCCATTTATCTTGGCTTCCACCAGCGCAACGAGGCTGTCCTCTGATTCCAGCAGATTTGCTTCAGATCCAGGGAAATGGGGAAATCTTTGCACCAGAACTCGGGGCTTGATGAGATTTAGGAATATTATTTATGTCAGCCCACGTTCTTCTCATGTAGAACAGATATCGGTCTCTTGCACCGAGGGTACTCCTGTGGTTTTAGAGGGGGAAAAAAACCTTCCATAAGCCTTTGTTATTGTTTATCAACCAGTTGTTTGTGTGGAAAATGGTTTGGGGAAGATTCTGATCGTTTTATTTTTTCCCTTGGTGCCTCACAGAATAATCTCTGCTGGGTCTCTGCAGGCCCCAGGCCTCAGAGAGAGCCTGAAGGCCTGAGTCAAGCAACCCAGGTCCCCCTGGTTGTTTCTTTTTCACTCCCAACAAGTGTAAAACACCAAACAGTGCTGCTCAAACCTCGCTTTTCTTGAGGTGAGCCATTCAGGATGAGCTCCTGCTGGAAAGGAATTGTGCTTTGGGCTCTCCATCAAAACCTCCTTGTCGGCTTTGTCAGGATAATGTGCTTTTACATCCCTACAGCCCTGGGAGTGAGGGAGCTTTACAGAGAGGTCTGGTCCCACCAAGCAATCAAAGCTTTTTGAGGCAACTTTTTGGGGGATGATTGCCTCAATTTCCACTCCTCAGAAAGCCCTGGTGTGGCTCATTGAGTGCTCTCATTAAGGCCTCAAGAGCATGTCAGCATGACACTGAATTAGGCCTCTTGTTTGGGTGTTTGGAGGTAGACACAAAGTTCTCCCCGAAAAAAAAAGGATTTCCCGAAGCCCAGGTTTCAGCAGTCCTGGGAATGATGGCAATCTGAAGGCAAAATTTCTCACAGAGAGCTTGCACAGTCCTGAAAATTCCCAGGACACACCAGCTGAGATTGGAGGGAGGCTTGACTTCCAGCCAGAGAGGGAAAAAAAACCAAAAAACAAACCAAAACCCCCACATTTTTCAAGTATTATAAAAGCAAAAGGACAGTAAAGAGACTGCATTAAGATGTTTTCAGAAGACCAAGTCATGCTGCTTTATATCTCCCCTCATTTTAGTGCAGGAACACAGAGAACTTGAGTCTCCTTCCCTTAAATTGGGCTCTTTTTCGCTTGTCTTGCCTGGAAGTTTAGAAGAGGAAGAGTACATTTGCTTGAAAATGCCATTTAAATATGTAAGAGTTTTATCAGCAGAAAGCCTTCATTATTGGAAAAAACACGAATATGAGCCACTAAAGAGACTCGGAGCAAATGCAGGAGGCAGGAGGTGAGGATTACTGTTGCTCTGCTATCAGTGATGCTGAAAGGCTGGGGAGCCTGGAGGAAATTTAAATCACGTTCTATCTTTGGCAGCAGACGTGCTGGGTAGGGCTGGAGCAAAGGTGTGCAGCTTAAAAGCTCTACAAACCGGCACAGAAATGAAACCACCTTTCCTCCTCGGTGTTTTATTGCTGCTTCTTTCCACTTAATTTTATAGCCTGGCAAGGAAGATAATTCCTTGGATCTTCCTTGTCATCTCCTACAAACATTTTGGTTTTGTTTAAACTCATCCTCGTCTAACACCACTTACCCCAGGTTTTGCCTCAGGGCTTTAGAGGAGTTTAGTTTTTATTGTTCTCCTGTTGTAATCGGAAGCACAAACACATCTTAGATCATGGCAGGCTGTGTTTGACAGGGATTCACACATCCATGAATTAGTTTGGAGCATTACAAGGAGAAAAGTGAGATTTAGAGCAGAGGGATGAGCAGGAACAGAGACTTTCTGTCCCCTACCTCTTACAGACCTCAAACAATTCCTTTAAAATCTGCAACTGTGATTTTCTCTGTGTGGAGAAAAAAAAAACTCAAAGCAATTACACCTACAGACTATAAAGGTTCTAGATTCCATTATTACCAATATTTAGATGTGGTGTAGCATTAAACTTACAAATGGGACTTTTTTTTTCATAAAGTATGAATAATTAGCATTGCTTTATTTCAACTACAACATCTGTTAGTTCTATTTTGCTGTGGTTTTTTTCTGGTTTTTAAGATGCAGAGTCAGAGGAGAGAGCAGTTAAATGATGTAATGCGCTTAATTTCATAACCTGAGGTAATTTCATAAAGAGTAAGAAAAAGAAAAATGAAGGTTGAACATCAGGACAGGAGGTAAAGAAATATCATAACAAAACAATCCCTCAGGGTACCTCATCACTTGGGTGTCTTAAAACTAGTCTGGAAAATTGACTTTAATGTCTATTCTAGGAAAGAACCCTGGGAGTTTGCACGGGGCGGGCTGGAAAAACCTCATCCCTTTGTTTTCCTGTTGTTTGCTGTGTTGTTCCCTGAGACATGACCATGCAAGTCCCTTCTGTTTGAAACATGGAAAATATCTGCCCTTTTCACAATCATCATTCCCACTCCCATCAAGCTGCTGCAAAGACCCCAAGCCATGAGCAAGCTCAAGGGGTGGTCTAAAGCCAGCAGAGAGAGGAGAAATCCCTCCCTGTCTCCATCCTGGGGAGAACATATTTCCCAACACTCTCCTGCTGGAGCCCGCTGACTTCCAGAATAATCGGAATTTGTCTGGAAAACGTTTCTAACAAAAAGCTTTGTAATCACATCTCTGTCTTGGTCATAGCAAATGATACAACAGCAGCTGTTTCCTCCCAATTAATTGCATTTAATGGTGCCCAGACTGGGGTGCAGAGGCAGCTCCTTCAGATGAAGATGTCAAAACTAATGGAGTGAACCATCGCAAGGTGTGATTAATTCCTCGGCAAATATTTTTCTTTATTAGGCTGCTAATTAGATTACTTTCCAAATTCTCAGTTAATAAAAATATTAATATTTGATATTTATCTACTGCCAGGCACTAATAGCCAGCATGTTAACTCCAGCTCTCGTGGAGCTGTATTTTATTTGGGTTTATGAGCTCGGAGCTTTGCTGCAGTCGGGGTGGGCTCGGTGCTGATTTCAGCACTGCACTCTGTAGTAGTCATAACACCTCCTATTAGTGCACCAGGGGGCCAGGGAAATCTGTGCCCTGATAATGCTGGGTGTGCTCTTACACAGAATTGTAGAGCTCTACAGTAACTGCTCTGAAGCCGGATGCCAAAAAAAAAAAAAAAAAAAAAAAAAAAAATTTAAATTAGATATTGTGTGAAAGTCACCGCTTTGCAGAGAAAATAAAGTAGCTGTGAAGGAAGGAATCAAAATATACAGAGCTCAAACGGTGTCCTTTGTGCCAGACCAGCACTCTGGGGGGAAGTCCAACCCAGCAGAGTCAATTTTTGTGAGAAAAATCTACCTTAGATGGAAATTTCTCCTGCCTAGAACTCTCCTGATCACACAGATCTCATTAAAACACCATTTTTGGGCTAATTTGCAGCTTGTGTAGGTCACCACAGCTTCATTTTCTTTTTCTTTATTGATAATCTGGTTTAGCTCTGAGTTTTCAACACAATTATACGGCTTCAACACAATACCCCATTACATTTCATTATTCACATTGCTAGGAATGTTGAAGAGATGATAATTCATTAGTAATTATTGTAACAGTGCTAATTAATGTAACACCACCAGCTGTATCTGAACATGCTTTTTTTTGTGTGTCTTGAAAGAAGAGAACCTGAGTAAGAATTTTCCTGTAATAAGAAGTGGGGATGGAAATATTTTCACAAAAAAAAATGTTTTTTCACAAAGGTTTGCCACGAGTTTGATCTAAAGCAAAGTGCTGGAAGAACGAAAAAGAAAGATGAAGAACCTGAGCAAGGTGGAAACCAGCCTTGGTGGTGGCAGTGGACCTATGCAAATATACCCCAGGCAAAGAAAGGGCTCATTAGCTCTGAAAGAGGGAAAAGAGTTTTAAAAATAAAAAAAATTACTCATTTCAGCTCAAACCAAGGCTGGGAATGTGTGTAGGTTTTCCTAGGTCAAGCTCCTGGGCCTGTGGGACATGGTAAAATGCTGCTTTGTGAGAAATTAAAAAGACAAATATAGATATAGATATATAATATTATTGACTCCCAAAATGTAATGGGACATTTAAAATCAGACTGTGAAGCTGCAATAATGTCAGAAAATGCAAGCTGAACCTCCCATCGTGGCTGGGACTTAAATGCCATTCTTTAGGAGTTACTAGACAAGTGCAAATAATCCACAGCACATGTCAGTCTGGAATAATTAGGAGGATGAAAGCTGATGCCACGGTACAGGAAGCTGAGGTGGAACTAAAATCAGGTTTCAATTATCAGGTGGCAGACAATGAAAATAGTCCTGAGGACAATTTAATGATAAACATTTGGGGCATAATGAGCAGGGTCGATCGATGCCTTCCCCAATAGACCCTGCTCAAAACCCCCAGTAATTCCAGAATTACTGGAATTAAGTCTGGCCCTTCTCTTGTGTCAAGGTAGGATGGTAAAACATTTTACAAATGTTTCAACATTTCAACAAAATTTGGGATTCCTCCTTGGAAGACAATTTTAACAGCAATTTTGGTTTGGAATCAATGCAAAACATTGATAATGCCAACAAAATCAAACTATAATATTAAAATATAAAAATTCAAGATCTATCTCTTATAGGAACATACTTCACCTTTTATTCTCTCATGACATTTGTGCCAAGTGACACAATGCACTGCCCACTGCCATGGGCCTGCCATCCTGTTATCTCTTACAAAACATGATAACCTTTATTCTGAGATGGAATTCATTAAAATGCACAGTTTAGCATTATTAAACATCATTTTCTATATCAAATTGTTGTCTGCCTGTGACAGTGAAAGAGTTTAGCACTCTGAGTGACACTCTGAGTTAAAAAACCCCACATTTCAGTGTGCTAGACCAGCTATGAAATAATTGTTATGAAATAATTTTTTCCTTGATATTGAAAACAGTGGCTCCTGCTCAGCTCCTGGATTATGTGGTAACCTGGTGTGTTGTGTCATTCTGTACATTGAAGTTCTAACATTTTTCATGTCACATTTACAGCTGATGCCCCCACACAGTCTTTTGCAGTGGCTCTGATGTTAAAGTTTAGTGACCTGCTGGCATTTGAGCCCTTGATTATTTCCCTCCATCCACAATAACCTCATTATGCCTCTCTTCAATCACCCAGAGAGGAAGGTAAAGCAAGGACCACATTTGCTGATAGAGCAGCCTGCTTTCCGTGGAGTTTTGGAATGATTTGATTTTGCACAAAGCTATATCCTCTCTGCACGAATCCATAATTAATGACAGTCAATTGCTCCTGGTTTTGTTCATGCCAAGGTTATTTTGGACATCACTTTGGTTCAGAAAGCTTCAGCAGAGTCCTGTAAACACTCTTGGGTCACTGATGACAAGATTGCTGTATAATTCTAATACATTATCATCCAAGCTGTCCCCTGATGTCTCCACTATAGCCCAAACACTGTCTGCTTTGAGTGCCTCTATTTACAAATGGTCTCTGCTGCCCCAAAGTTTAAACACACTCTACATGTCTGGATTTAATTTATTCCCCTGAATGAAGCTTCTCAATAAAAGCTGCCCTTTTATTGAGATATTGAGACACAAATACCAGCATACCCAAAATCAAATGAAGTTTGGTGTGAGAGTTTGGGGCTCATCCACCAAACCCAGCCTGAGCTCGGAGCACACGGGGTGGGAGATCCCCATCCCCAGGAGATGTCAGGGCTTGGCAGAGCTGTGGGAAGAAGGGCTCAGAGCCCCTTCATGCACGAGGTTTGCAGCCATCCTGGAAGAAAGAGAAAGGCACAAACACCCAGGAGAGTTTGGAGTGGTCTGAGAGCCGACCCTCACATCCTGAGTACCACCACTGACCCCATTCCTGCTCCACCACCCTGCCCAGGTGCTTTTCCCCAGCCCAAAAATGTGATATTTTCTTTAATGTTGCTGCTTGGATGCAGTAAAAACTGGAATGACAGAGACCATGCCCTTTGTAGGGTGGGGCTGGAAAATTTGCATTAGGAATTAAATAATTTCAGGATAATTTCCTGAGCAAAGGGTTTTGTGCTGCCTGGATAAAATAATCCCAGAGGGAGCTTATTAGGACAGTATTTCTGTTTTTTAACAGTAAGGATGGCTAAAAAGCTGGAGTAGCTTATGGAAAATACATTTTTTTTTGTCAAGAGAAGGCTTTCAAATATGATTAAATAAACATCTACCAATATTGCTTTCAGGACAGGTGACCCTGGCTTGTGTTAGCAAGGACTGAATAGATGTGTCACATCTTTTCTTCCTTTTATTTACTCTTTGACAGTTAATTTTCATTTTTTATAATACCAACTTTGACACTTAAATCAATTCCTGTAGGTTGTATTTTGAACCTTTTCAGTAAGATGAAAAGTCAAATACGCCTGATTTTCCCTGGCTGTACCATTAGTTTCTTGAAGCTGACTTGCAGGGTGTTAGCTCAAGGGTACTTTTACAATATAAAAATGTGAAATTTTCTAAATTTTTAAGACTTTGAAGATGCAAGGCAACAAATATAGCCAGGATTGTTAGATTTGCAACAGGAAGAATTAGGAACGTGCTTATGGAACTAAAAAAACAGAAGAAAAATTTAGCTAATGGTTAAAAGAGTAGTTTGGTTAAAATATATTTGTGAAGTATAGAGGTGTTTACTATGACAGCTGCAAATGTCAATAAAATGTAAAATTTGCCTTTTCCTGAGTGACCCATCCCACAGAATCATGGAATCATTAAGGCTGGAAAAGACCTTCAAAGTCCTCAAGTCCAACCAAGAGCTGACACCACCGTGCCCACAAAACCATACCATGAGGTGCCACATCTACTCATTTTTGGACATTTCCATCATCTGTGTATGGATATTTAATGGCAAAATTCTTGCCACTGATGTCCCCCATCACTGTCTCTTGAAATGTTTTTGACACCCCTGTGGGTTCTTAGGGAAATTTCACAAATATTGTTGGACAAAGAACTTTGAAATTTATTTTTTTTTTTTAATATTACCAGTTTGCCAAATGCCTTTGCCCAGTAACTCAAAGCTGATGGCTCCATGGATTTAATTTCTGGTTTAGTGTCTCGTTTCCTTGGGCTGAGATATCCCAGTGTGTGCTTTTTGCATTTCAAATTATATGGAAATAAAGATGCACAAATCCAGAGGAACTCGGAATAATTTGAACTTGCTGCTTTTCCACCTGCATGTTTCAGCTACTGAGCCTTTAGATAATAATGGAAACAACACTGAGGATATTTTTTCATCACTAAAGTGAAGTGAAATCCTTGTCCTTTCCCCAGGTTTCACCAGAAAGATCCCTGTCACTATCAGGTTGCTGCAGCACAGAACTGCAGTATCTGGGTGTAAGTGGGGATGGCACAAACCCAGGGATGTTCCAAACAGCCAGGATGTGCTGGGAATTGCATCTTCAGCACTTGTCCAATGCTCTTTTCCTCACCTCCAAATACAAAAAAATCTATTTTCCCTCTATGGACTCATGTTCTGCTTCCTCTGAGTTCTCTGCCCCTCAGTGCATCCCTACAAAAATAAAAGGACGTGCCCAATCCTCCACCGCTCCTTCCAGCTGGAGGAAAAATTGTTCCTCTTTTGTTTCACAGTCCACAAACACAAATTTTTCAGGGACAACACAATTAAACATATATTTATTTTTATTTTTTTTTAATCTCTGAATATGGGACTTGCTAACAAAAAACATCTTTTTTACCTTGCACACAGTCCTTTCTCTTCTGATTTGTTGATTAGACTTGTTCTTAGAAAAAAAAAAAAAAAAAAAAAAAAAAAAAAAAAAAAAAAAGCCTGTTTTGCTTTTCCAAAAACACAGGGATAAATCCACTTGTATTGCTAATATAATACTTTGCCAGTTGCATTTAGTTATTTAATCAGAAAAAGGGTGATACAATTTGTGGAGAGAAAAAAAAAGTTCAAGCTAGTAATTCTAAAGTTTTACTAAATGAAAAGTATTCACGTTTTAAAAATAGAATATTAGGCAATCTCAATGTTTTTAGAAGCCTGGAATAAGTGGAGGATTTCACTTCACAAGCAAACCTCCAGTTTTACTTTTGGCTCAAAAGGGTTTCAAATGCTTTTGTTAAAGCCAATCCAAAATGATTTCCCTCGATTTTTTAGAACTGGTAGCTAAATAAAAAATCAGCTCATACCATCCCAAGGTTATTTGAGGATTTCTTTGTGTTACCCTTGCGCTTCCAGTTTCATTCTCCTGGCTTGAGTAGCAGTTAATTATTTTCTCAAAAATCGAAGTAGACCTTAGCAACATGAAAGCAATAAAGAAATTCAATGGATTGCATTCACTCAACAGGGTAAAAATTTCTGAAGCCTGAAAAGTTCCTGCCCTGGAGAGTGAAAGGCCACTAATAACCCCTTGTCCTTGAGAGCAGCTCTGAAAAGAAAGAGGGAAAAGAACTCCTTTGCTGTGAAGTGGGGTTTCATTTCCCAGCTCCTGGAGACATTGCAGCAGACACATGCAAGAAATAAAAGTGCTCCTGAACAAGTTAACAAGGTCTTAGCAGAAGAAAGCACACACCCTTCATTATCATCCTGATGTGAGGGACCTTCAGTCCTCTTCTTCTTCAGGGCTAGGAGTGAGACTTCAAGTCCAATAAAAATTAAGATTCCCTGGTGTGGTTGGGGTATAAAAGGCAAAGAAAGAGCTGGTGTTGGTTTTGTCATCCCCCTGTCAAGGTTTACATCCTTTGCTGTAAATATTGTAATATTCAGCTAAAGTCTGGTCATGGGGGAGAGGTTTTTTTTTCCCCCCATAAATTTAGTGAGCTAAAGATTGTCTTTAGTTTGTGAAATTTGGGATTCATTCCTAACGAAGGCCTTGCTTTGCTTGGCACCCAGCCTAGGCCGAGGACTGGGAAATGACTTTGAATGAGCAGAAGTGACATCCTGCATTTCACTAACTTATTACACCCTCCTTGATCCAGTGCCTTTTGTCATCTGGGGTCTCATCTTGAAGGCCTTAGTAAGGGAAAATTCTCTCTGACTTCAAAGCCAAGCAAAGCCTTTATGAATAAATCACCTGAGGTTTTGGTGTCACTGATCACAGATCCAAACTTCCCAGCCAATGTGGATTCAGGAGTGTGTTATTACCAAGCTTTGCTGCTTGGCATCCCTAATTCCTGCTCCTGCTTGCTGTGTCTTCCCTAATTCTCTTCATCATCTTACTGCTTGCCTTCTCCACATTCAGTAAACTCACAAGAACCGGTTTAATCTCCGTATTTAAATATTTAAACCATTTGTCCTACCCAGGATTTTCCTCTTATTATAAAAAAATTACAGTCACATTGGAAGTTAAAGAGAAAATAAGTTCATTTAAGGGGTATTTTCCTTCTGTTGAAGCAGCATCTTGCTGTTGCTGACATAAATGGGTTTTATTGTCTGAGGTAGAAGGGAGATTCTTGTGGGTGTAATTGAGGGAGCCCAGGCAGTTTTCCCACTCAGAGCAGCTGAGGATATTGTCCTCAATTTTTAAGCCACGTGAAACACCATTAGTGCCTGATGGAAATAACAAAAGGGGATAATCAGATGTTGGGATAGAAAAGTCCAATGAGCTTTTATGAAAGCTTTGCTGAGATTTCCTCAGATGTATGAATAGCAAAAGCAAATCACTTCATTAGAAGTGTTATTGCAGCAACTATCACACACCCTTCTTGAGCTGTTACAGTGCAATTATTTGAAGGCAAAAGCAAAGAGCTGCAAATTAACAAACTTCAATTATTGTTTTTAAACCTCAAGAGTTCCTTCTTTCTTCTCTGAGAAACAAAGCAAATTTTAGAGAAGATGACAGATCATCTTCCCCACACTCCAAAATCAAAGCTGCTATCATTTGAAATATTTAGAAAATGCAAGTGATATACAGACCTTTTAAAATGTTTCTCCCATCAACAGTAACCTTCAAATTCCCAGTTTAGCAGACTTCTGTTTCCTCTCAATTAATTCTGGCTTTTCCCAAGAGATTCATCTTTATTCCTTTGAAACTGTGGATGGATGTGTGTGTGCGTGGCCTTGAGAAGAGGAGCCCAACATCAAAGTTCAGCCCCTGACCATGCCACACATTATTTTGTGTGAATTAAACGAGTCTTCCCTTACTCAGCTCTGTATCTGTGAAAGAGGCTGCTGATAATTTTCCTTCCCCATGTTTTATCTCTGATCCAGTGCATGAGATTGGCTGTCAGGATATGTCCCATTAAGAAGCAGAGCACCCAGCACAAGAGAGCCTAAATTGCCATTCACACTTTCCAAAGCAGAAATATGAAGAGATTCAGCATTAGATTAATAAATGTAATGTGTCCCAAAATGAGGGAAATCATCTCCACGGTAAGCATCTTTATTTTCCTTGGGAAACTTTACAGACACATTCAGAGTAGCTGATGAGCAATAGAAGCAGTGCTAAAAGACCAATAAAATACGTGAAAGTCAACACAGACAGATGCCAGCAGGTCACCTTAGATGGTTTTGTGTAAATTAAAAAGAAATATGAAACAATTTACAGCTGGCCCTTCTGCAAGACAGTTCTTTGGAAAATTGATTAGTAATCTCACAGGCTACCCTTTTCTTTGCCTTAGTATTTTACAGCTTGCACCATCCATCTGCCACCCAAGCATATAAGATCAGCAGCTCCACAAATCAGTAGCTAGATAAGATAGCAGCCTATTTACTCATTTTTTCAAAAGAAATGCAGAAAAATGGGGAAATTTGGGGTTCTGGGGTGGTGCTGGATTCCGGGACAGACTGCACAAGGACTGAGGTGCTTTCCAAAGGTACAACACCCTTGCACAGCAATGTCCCAAGGTCTGAGAATTCAATATATTAAAAAACTACTCAGTTCCAGTTGCAAGTAAATTATAAAATAAACTCTAATGGAGGCAATTTCCACTGTGAAATGTGAGGGAGCACATGTAAACAGTGATAGAAGTGCAGGCTTCGGTTTGTCTGAAATGAGATTCCTGAGGGCTCAATCCTGACCTTTCCTGTTTAAACAGATCCTATCCTGGCCATATTTATAAATATATTCATGGCATATATATTCATACTGTTTATGTACTCAGAGAATGATCTTCCTGTCTCAGAGACAGATCATCTGGCAGTGTTATCATCCTTCCTCCCAGCCAGAAAAACCCAACCAAGCTGTCAGAGCACAGAAGTTAACATTAGAAAAGATTAACACCATTTTTAGAAGTAATTGCTAATTATAAGCAACACATATCCACTGCCTGGTGTATTTAAACACTCTTAATCCTTGAGTGTGCAGAGTGCTGGACTTCTCACCTTCAGCCCTGTCCTGATCCTCCCCAAAATCTGCAGGAGATGGGGCTGAGCTGTGGTTGCATCTGACACGTTCTCAGCAAAGTCCCAATCTGAGCTTGTGCAGAACAACCTCCTGCAGCCTTCAATTACCACTGCAGAACTCTGAAATTGGATCAGTGAGGGCTCTCCTGATGAGGAGAACATGAGGTGATTTTTATTGTACACAGCCAGCACTGGAGTGCCAGGTTAGGCTGGAATCAGCTTTAATACTTATTTTTAATTGTAACTTTGCAGCAAGGAGTGGAGATCGATAAAGCAGCCTCTTTTGTCTGAGATCCACAGGAGACAACGACCATCATTCCTCTAGGGAGCATTTCACTACCAAAAAAAAAAAAAAAAGAGAGGGGGGAAAGATAGAAACCTGTGATTTCTCCTCTCAAAGAGGATGCAATGCATTTTCTCACTGCCCAGCAAATGTGACTTGTTTTTTAGGCAGCACAAGTCCTATCAACATCTTTTATTTTTTGTCAGGAGTAGGGTGGTTGAAGGAGTGACTTCAGAGCAGCCCCTCCTGTGTTTGTTTGAGGGGTGGCTGCAGCTGGGGTTGTACCTGCACTGCCCATTTGTCACATTTATCCATGAAAATCCCCCAGTGCCACAATCAGGCCACTGGAGAAACTGATCTGCATTCCACGTGCACTCCTCTGAGCTGCCTTTTCTCATCCAACTGGACATTTTCCATCCTATTGTCAGGGGTTTATGGATTCAGCCAGTTCCAGGCTCTGGAAAGAGGTGGGCACAAAATCACCAAGTGGAGGGGTGGTGGGAGATGCTGCTGCACCCTCTCCCAAGGGTCTGGGAATTAAATTGAAATTACCCAGCAATTATCCATTCTTCCCTAGGGAAGGTACGGGAAAATCCCTTTATTTCTATGAGAACTCTTAAATGCTTTAGTCAGTAATGCAAAGACCTGGGAGAGGTAAGCCAGACCCACAGGAGTGACACTGCACACCTAAACCAGGAAACACTCTTGGAGAATTTCCTGGCTATTTCTTCCTAATTATTAATCCTCTGATTTGCATTTTAAGGAACTGAATTACTGGAATAGACAAAGGAAAAACACTTCTTTGGATGTGTCACAGCAGGTGAGCTCTGCTTAAAATGAAGAAAACACCAAAATCCTCTGTCCTGCTTTGCCCTCTAACTGTATCCTTTCTTACTGGTATGTTGTCCATTCTTATTGGTAATTAATAATAATAATTAATGTACTGAAAAGACTGTGAGGCAAACACTCAGAGCTCTATTTAACCTCGTGAGTTTAGAGGACTTTTATCAGGTGACATTACCTGAGAGTCAGATTTCCTCACCTTTCTCCTCCTGGATTTCAGTTCCCCTTTTGCTGTCTCCTTTTTGGGTGGCCTTTGCAAAACTTTTGGACTTTATGTCATTTTAAGCATAAGGCAGAGTTTGCCTGAGAAATATTTAAGAAGAAATAGGCCTAAACAACAATTATAAACCTATAACAATACTATCTGCAGTTTCAAAATTGAAAAGATCTTTCAGAATGTATTTCAAAATTTTCAAATATTAACATTGGATCATAATGAAACTTCTCTATTAATTTTTGAAGGACTACCAGCCATCTTCCTTATTATTTCCTATATGCAATTTGTTCTATATACATAGCACATTTTTTTTTTTAAGATAGGAAGATTTTATTCTCCCAACTCAGCTCCTGAGGTTCAGCTTTTCAGCATTTTCACCTGAATTTCTGGAGAAGGGAATTTTATGCTCTGAACATTGTGTGGCCCACAGGGATGAGTGGAAGAGCCTAAATAGGCAAGGATTTCTTAATTTCTGCCAGCAGCTCTGTTTGTTTTCAGAGCTGGAAGTGACAGCTGTACATCAGGAATTCTTTGTTTCAGAAGATTTAACTCCAAACTCTGTCTATTGCCTCCCTTCAATGGATTGTTGGAAAATCCATGTTATTAAAAACCCCATCTCTGATCAGGTTATTTGAGGAATAAGATGCCCAAACAAGCAGGTCCTTTATCAATAAACCAGAAGAACTCTCAGCAGTGCAGACATCTCCAGAAAAACTATTTCAGATTTATTTTGCCATCAATCTCCCTAAAAAAAAAAAACAAAAAAAAAAAAAAAAACAACAACATACTAACGTATAATTATAATTTCAGAAAGAGCAACCCGCACTTAAACTTTCAAATTAGTCTCTAATTGGATAAAAAGTCTTGATTAAGATTGCTAAAGAGAGACATATTTCCCAAAGAAAATAGAATTACTGCTACAATACTCAAGGTTTAGGGATTTTTCTTTTTTTTTTTTTTTTGTAGTGAGCACTACACATCACATTTGGAAGTTTGTTTGTTTTTTTTCTTAGGCCAAGGTGATATTGGACAATGCAGCTCAACAGCATAAGGAAAAAATATATTTGCCTTTTTATTTTTTTCTGGGACAAGCAGGAGTTTAGGTTTTTATTTTTTTCTCTTTTTTTTTTTCCTTTTCCAGATAACAAAAGCAACAAAAATTGATCCAAATGGAATTTTCATATTTTAGGTTACACTGCATCAAACATTACCTTTCCCTAAAGGTTAATAAATCAAGTGCTACCTAAAATAAAAGCAGGCAAAAAAACTCAAAACCTCTGTTGGATGAGCTTACTTCACCGAAAATGTAATAAACACGTGAAATCTGATATACCACCAGCAAAATCAAGATTCATAATTTATTCATGGTTTCATCAATAGTTCCAAGAGACTCCCAGCACAGACAGATTTGTTATGCCACATGAATATTTTATTGGGTTTTATGGAAAGGGGGGAAAAAAAATTGAGCAGGGAGGATAAAATGATACAAATACTATTTAAAAGACAAAGGAAGAAGAGGGGAGTTGGAATGACTGAGACTAAGGAAAAATGGAAGGGAAATGGTCACATTGCACTGGGTGGGGCTGGTGCCACCACACCAGGGGCTCACACAGAACTCACAGAGCTTCTTCTCCTTCTTCAGTTTCTAAGAAACTCACTTGACAAATTTCTACTCAGAGAGGGGGATTGTTTAGGAAACATGAATGGTCAGAGAGGAAAAAAAACCCAGAGTCTTGTAGCCCAGGGCTTTGCCTCTCCCTGCAGCGTTTCAAGCCATATTTTTCATAAAAAGTGGGATTTTCCCTCAAATGCATTCCCACCAAGGACACTGTGTCAGCAAGGCCACATCTGTCCTGCTCAGCTGGTGACACTGCAGCAGAATATTCTCAAAACTGAAAGATATCTTTACTCCTTGAAGAATCACAGCTCCTCCCAGCTTGGAATTAGCTTTTTTGACTTTTTTTTCCACTTTTTTTTTTT